>CAWUFW010014918.1:0-388441 GCA_963921515.1 Calotriton arnoldi
TGCCAGATGCCTACCACTACTACCACCTCTACCCATGGGGGCTGGATGCCTGTCACTACTACCACCTCTACCCAGGGGTGCCAGATGCCTACCACTACTACCACCTCTACCCATGGGGGGCTGGATGCCTGTCACTACTACCACCTCTACCCATGGGGGGCTGGATGCCTGTCACTACTACCACCTCTACCCAGGGGGTGCCAGATGCCTACCACTACTACCACCCTTACCCAGGGGGTGCCAGATGCCTACCACTACTACCACCTCTACCCAGGGGGTGCCAGATGCCTACCACTACTACCACCTCTACCCAGGGGGTGCCAGATGCCTACCACTACTACCACCTCTACCCATGGGGGGCTGGATGCCTGTCACTACTAACACCCCTACCCAGGGGGTGCCAGATGCCTACCACTACTACCACCTCTACCCATGGGGGGCTGGATGCCTGTCACTACTACCACCCTTACCCAGGGGGTGCCAGATGCCTACCACTACTACCACCTCTACCCATGGGGGGCTGGATGCCTGTCACTACTACCACCTCTACCCAGGGGGTGCCAGATGCCTACCACTACTACCACCTCTACCCATGGGGGCTGGATGCCTGTCACTACTACCACCTCTACCCATGGGGGGCTGGATGCCTGTCACTACTACCACCTCTACCCAGGGGTGCCAGATGCCTACCACTACTACCACCCTTACCCAGGGGTGCCAGATGCCTACCACTACTACCACCTCTACCCAGGGGGTGCCAGATGCCTACCACTACTACCACCCCTACCCAGGGGGTGCCAGATGCCTACCACTACTACCACCTCTACCCATGGGGGGGCTGGATGCCTGTCACTACTACCACCTCTACCCATGGGGGGCTGGATGCCTGTCACTACTACCACCTCTACCCAGGGGGTGCCAGATGCCTACCACTACTACCACCCTTACCCAGGGGGTGCCAGATGCCTACCACTACTACCACCTCTACCCAGGGGGTGCCAGATGCCTACCACTACTACCACCTCTACCCAGGGGGTGCCAGATGCCTACCACTACTACCACCTCTACCCATGGGGGGCCGGATGCCTGTCACTACTACCACCTCTACCCATGGGGGGCTGGATGCCTGTCACTACTACCACCTCTACCCAGGGGGTGCCAGATGCCTACCACTACTACCACCTCTACCCAGGGGGTGCCAGATGCCAACCACTACTACCACCCTTACCCAGGGGGTGCCAGATGCCTACCACTACTACCACCTCTAACCAGGGTGTGCCAGATGCCTACCACTACTATCACCTCTACCCAGGGGGTGCCAGATGCCTACCACTAATACCACCTCTACCCATGGGGGGCTGGATGCCTGTCACTACTACCACCCCTACCCAGGGGGTGCCAGATGCCTACCACTACTACCACCTCTACCCATGGGGGGCTGGATGCCTGTCACTACTACCACCCTTACCCAGGGGTGCCAGATGCCTACCACTACTACCACCTCTACCCATGGGGGGCTGGATGCCTGTCACTACTACCACCTCTACCCAGGGGTGCCAGATGCCTACCACTACTACCACCTCTACCCATGGGGGCTGGATGCCTGTCACTACTACCACCTCTACCCATGGGGGGCTGGATGCCTGTCACTACTACCACCTCTACCCAGGGGGTGCCAGATGCCTACCACTACTACCACCCTTACCCAGGGGTGCCAGATGCCTACCACTACTACCACCTCTACCCAGGGGTGCCAGATGCCTACCACTACTACCACCCCTACCCAGGGGGTGCCAGATGCCTACCACTACTACCACCTCTACCCATGGGGGCTGGATGCCTGTCACTACTACCACCTCTACCCATGGGGGGCTGGATGCCTGTCACTACTACCACCTCTACCCAGGGGTGCAGATGCCTACCACTACTACCACCCTTACCCAGGGGGTGCCAGATGCCTACCACTACTACCACCTCTACCCAGGGGGTGCCAGATGCCTACCACTACTACCACCTCTACCCAGGGGGTGCCAGATGCCTATCACTACTACCACCTCTACCCATGGGGGGCTGGATGCCTGTCACTACTACCACCTCTACCCAGGGGTGCCAGATGCCTACCACTACTACCACCTCTACCCAGGGGGTGCCAGATGCCAACCACTACTACCACCCTTACCCAGGGGTGCCAGATGCCTACCACTACTACCACCTCTACCCAGGGGGTGCCAGATGCCTACCACTACTACCACCTCTACCCAGGGGGTGCCAGATGCCTACCACTACTACCACCTCTACCCATGGGGGGCCGGATGCCTGTCACTACTACCACCTCTACCCATGGGGGGCTGGATGCCTGTCACTACTACCACCTCTACCCAGGGGGTGCCAGATGCCTGTCACTACTACCACCTCTACCCAGGGGGTGCCAGATGCCTACCACTACTACCACCTCTACCCAGGGGGTGCCAGATGCCAACCACTACTACCACCCTTACCCAGGGGGTGCCAGATGCCTACCACTACTACCACCTCTACCCAGGGGGTGCCAGATGCCTACCACTACTACCACCTCTACCCAGGGGGTGCCAGATGCCTACCACTACTACCACCTCTACCCATGGGGGGCCGGATACCTGTCACTACTACCACCTCTACCCATGGGGGGCTGGATGCCTGTCACTACTACCACCTCTACCCAGGGGGTGCCAGATGCCTACCACTACTACCACCTCTACCCAGGGGGTGCCAGATGCCTACCACTACTACCACCTCTACCCAGGGGGTGCCAGATGCCTACCACTACTACCACCTCTACCCATGGGGGGCTGGATGCCTGTCACTACTATCACCTCTACCCAGGGGGTGCCAGATGCCTACCACTACTACCACCTCTACCCAGGGGGTGCCAGATGCCTACCACTACTACCACCTCTACCCATGGGGGGCTGGATGCCTACCACTACTACCACCCCTACCCAGGGGGTGCCAGATGCCTACCACTAGTACCACCCCTACCCAGGGGGTGCCAGATGCCTACCACTACTACCACCCCTACCCATGGGGGGCTGGATGCCTACCACCAACAACACCCCCACTCACAGGATGGCTAATACATGACACAACAAGCACACACCAACATAAAGAATGCAACATAAAGACATCCCCCCCAACACCATGACAAGCGTGTGTAGACTGTGTCAAATGCCTACAACACTGAACATGACTTTGAACATACAATGTGACCCCCTATCACATGTGCCACACATAAATGTGTGTGGCCCCCACAATGCAAGCAGGCCATGACCATTGTGGCAATGGGGTCCAAAACCCCATCATCACAGTGACCAAAATGTAAGTGTGGGGTCCATAGCTGAAGCACATCTTGAACATTGTGGCAATGGGGTCCAAACCCCCATCATCACAGTGACCAAAATGTAAGTGTGGGGTCCATAGCTGAAGCACATCTTGAACATTGTGGCAATGGGGTCCAAACCCCCATCATCACAGTGACCAAAATGTAAGTGTGGGGTCCATAGCTGAAGCACATCTTGAACATTGTGGCAATGGGGTCCAAACCCCCATCAAGAATGTGACCAAAATGTAAGTGTGGGGTCCATAGCTGAAGCACATCTTGAACATGTGGCAATGAGGTCCAAACCCCCATCATCACAGTGACCAAAATGTACGTGTTGACAAAGAAAAAGCTGCAACTGCCAAACTGCATGGATGATTCCTGGTCACAGAACAACAAACACATCAGTGGCAAAGTAGTGCTTGTGTCCCATAGCAACATAGATTGGGGGAGGCAAAGAGTGCAGTGCAAATAAGACATACCTTTGGCCATGTGCAGACAAACATCACCCATGGGGGCTGACACTGTCAACAGTCATCAATGACAGAATGACAGAAGTGACCATCAGAATGCAGGCCCACATATTTGCACCAATGGGCACACAAATGCAGATAACCTGTGGAGACTGTAGATGTGAGGTGAACAGATACCATAACATTGCAGCAATGGGACACACAAACAATGATCATTGTGCTGACTGATGACATAGGAGTCCCAGGGACAGCAGGGGAAACACACCAAACAACATACAGCCAATGGCACACTAAAGATATGCCAATGCAGTGGTGCAGATGCACAAACACAAACAGGCAGACCCACACTGCACATCAACCACAACAGGTGAGGGGGGTGCCAGTGTCCCCAGGCAACCACACAACACATGAGGAGGCCTGAATACCAATTACACAGATGTGCATACAGTGCCACACAAAGGTAACTCATGGATCCAAATCCCCTATGTGGGCAATCAGGCATTGTCAGATGAGAGGGAGCACAAATCACACATGTCACACAAGCATGTAGGAACAGCAACTGACACAGCAAGACACAGAGACACCACAGCACTACCCCCAGAGCCCCCACAATGTGGTGACCCTGGTCTGCATTACAATACCACTGTGATGACAAAGCTAGATGTCGTTCACACTGTGAACCACAGTCATGTGTCCTGAGCAACAAACTACCATCACACCTACACAAGCACAAATCAAACAGCACGGCCAGTAAGCCAAGGCCAACATGGAGGCAGGGGTCTAGCCGGGCAACAACTCTCATCTGCACACACTCAACACCACACACCTCGACCTCCAACAATGTGCAGCAGTGAAGCTCACATGCACTGGTGACATTGCACATGCACCCATGACAATCCCAGGGGGGGTGGTGGGAAGCAAGGTGCAGAAACACATCACACATGGCCACTCAACAAGACTCCTGAATGTCTGGCACACTGCACACTACACTGTACATGGACCTGACGGCAATACCACACCAACCAATGGGATCCCAGCCACAGTCACACACCAATGAAGAAGCCAAGGTCACCCACAAAGAACACACATAGACAACTACCAACATTGCAGCCCTGACCCTGAGGAGTGCCAGCAGTCACACACACAACGTGTCACAACCAATGAAAGCTAACACAAACCGGAAATCACATGACAGGTGTAAACAACAAGTGCCAAGGGGAATCCTGACTGTGACCCATCAGCGTCTGCCCACAAACTCAGCCCTGACAGCAAACACACCTATGGGTGACACCCTGATGACCAGTAATGTGCCATGCACCCACATCACAGAGAACCCAGGGAGAAGACTTTGGGGGAACATAGGTCAACTCAGCAAGCATCACAAACAGGAACATCAACAGGGATCCCAGCATGCACAGCAAAATGGAAGTGAACACACAGACATGCTCATACAACACACACCTTGGGCGCAGGCGATGTCACAGGAGTACACACTGCCATGAGGGGACTCCACTCCTGTGTGAGGAAAGCTGTGCCATATGTTGCCTCAGTAGGGCTCCATCATGTCAGCAGAACACTTGGTCACACAGTCTACAATTAGCACCAAATGAAGGCTCCCGTCACATCAGCCTGGTCATGGGAGTGTCAACGAAATCATCAGCACAGATCCAACACACATGTATAGCAAGTTGCACTGACAACACAGATGAGTCCTTCCCCATTGATGCCCAAACCTGCATGTCCAGTGGAGATGGACACACGGTCAGGGAAGTAGACTAATTGAACAATGGCAAGCACAACAGATGTGCAGGGGTGGAAGCCACAGATGTGACATTGCAAATGTAAGTAGGTAATCCCATTGCCAAATATTGAAAACATGACACCCTCAGATGCTGCTAAGGATGACATGGATACACCACAGGATAGGACACAGTCCCCCTGGACCACATGGGTTCCTGCACAGTAACACTTCATTTTCATGAGACCAAATATCACCATCACTGCAGCAAGGGCATGGTTAGCATCATCAACATCATGTACATCAGAAGCAAAAGCATTAGAGAATAGAAAGTTGCTCTATTCAGCATTTGTGGGTTCAAAAGTTGAAGTCATGTAAAAAATAAACAAAGGCCAATGGCCAGTCCATCATGAAAGTCAAAACAGGGTGACAGTGGAAGATGTCACCCTACGCATGCCTGCACTGATAAAAACCAGGGACAATCCCCTCGGAGGGGCATACGGGGGGGCAGGCCAGGCACCGCAGGGACAGGATCAGGGCTCACCAGAAGGAGGCAGGGAAGGGGTGGTGGGTGCTGGAGAGCCACTGACAACAGCAGTGGAGGTGTCTGACATGGTGTGTGCCCGGCACAACTGGAGGGCATGACTCAGATGGTGTGGGTGCCGGCACGACTGCAGTGGACCGTGCAGATGGAGTGGACAGGTTCGCCACTGCAGTGCCCAAGTCAGACAGGGTGGTTGTGGACTCCACTGCAGTGCCTACCTCCAGGGGAGGAGAATGGGGATCAGGTAAGGTGGGCATGACAGAGGGGGAGGACACCCTCACCACACCAGTGGCACAGAAAAGCGCAGCGGGGGGTGTGGGGCCGGAAGAGCAAGTGGCAGGGGGAGAAGGCCTGATCCTTTTGGGGATGGTGTATCTGTGGGTGGGGGAACCTGGGGCAGGGTGTGGTGGGGGCACCTGTGGAGTGGGGGCCTGAGGGATGGAGGAAGGAGACTTGGTGCCTGAGCTGCAGGGCGGCGGCGGGGTCTTGCTCTTCCGGGTCCGGGGGACTTGCGGGTGGGGGCGTCAGTCGGTCTATGCCTGGGGGAGGGTGTCCGGGGGCGAGGGGCACTCCGCTCCATGTGGGTGAGCTTCCTCTTCCCCCTGAATGCTGTATCAGCTGGATCGGAGGGGAAGAGGCCGAGGTCACTGAGGAAGAGCCGCTGTGTCTTTGGGGTTGCAGGTGAGGCAAGGGAGGGGCTTTGGAGGGAGAGGCAACTGAGGACTGCGCAGTGCTCATGGATGCGTGTGTGTGTGCCTGGGCCCCATCCCCTGTGAGTGTGGTTTCAGTCCCCTGACTGTGCGTGCGTGTGCACCTTGTTTGTGGTCTGTGTGCTGCTCGTGTCTGTGCTGGTGTGTGCCTGTGCCGGTGTGTGTGTGCTTGGGACAGGTAAGGTGCTGGGGAGTGTGGATGGGGCAGAGGCAGGAGGGGTGAGGGACTGTCGGAGGAGGGACACTGCTGCCGTCAGGGAGGAGTCCATGGACCTATTGCCCCTCTGTAGGGCAGACATGCCCGATGAGATGCCCTCCATGAACGACACCAGCTGAGTCAACAGAGTGGTGTGTGCATGGAGGACACTCAGCATCGCTGTCTGCCCTACATGGAGCTGGCGAAGGAGGTACACAGACTCCTCACTCAGGGCAGCAGGGGACACAGGGGCAGGGGTGCGGTGCCTGGCCCGAAGGAGACACGCTCCCGAACATGGGAGCCTCCACGGACCTCGGGAATGGGAGCCGATGGGAGGGCGGCGGTGGTGGTGGCGGGGACAGCAACACTAGCTGGGGTGTGGTGGCTGCTGACACCCGCCTCCATAAGGGAGTCATCCTCCGAGCTGCTGTGGTCCTCAGCTGAGGTGGATGGTGCTGAGGACTCCTCGGTGTGGCTCCCCTCGCCCTCCGTGCCACTGGGTCCCTCCGACCACTCCTCGGCTGCTGACCCAGTCTGGCTCTGCGGCTCCTCCTGGTCCATGGAGCTGTCCCCTCCTGTGGCCGTGGATGTATCTGCAATCAATAGGGAAACAGACAGACATCAGTCACCTGCACCGAACGCACACACCACAGTAAGTACAGCACATTACAGAGCAAGCCCTGGCATCCTTAGTTGAACATTGCTAAAAGTGCCCAAACAGAACAGGAGAAGCCAATTGTCAGTCTGATGGTCAACCATGGCACTCACATCCCACCTGGCCTTGCACCCATCTGTCTGGTGTCTGTTGGATGGCAATACCCCAGTGTGGACACATGCACCACCTACACAGTAGTTGGACAGTGCAGAGAACCTGGTGAAGCATGTGAACATGCACACATCACAACTCTTGCCACTGAGTCAGTACAGGTGTCCGGATGAAAGGGATACCCAGAGTCAAATAGGAAATGCATGTGATGCATACCAGCGACAGACACCATGATGCACCCATGTCCTGATAGCCATTGCCACAATGGTGTGCATGTAGCACATGTCACTCCCTTGCAGGATCACTAATAGGAAGTCACATGCCATGGCACAGGCATGCCTGCTAAGTCATACATCACTGTCTCCAGTCACATGGGCAGGGCAGCCAGACAACAACACTCTGCACTGTGTCACAATAGTAGGTCATGGGGAATGCAAGTCCTGGAGCTGAACAAGTGCACATGTACATCCCCCACACACCACATCATCTGAACCCTTATCTGTCCAGGTCATACCGATTGGACATATGGGAGACCTGTAACACAACCCTCTGAACCTGAGCACCTCACAATCTGCTGTGAATGTGAAACAGCTGCCTGAACTTCACATTCGCATACCCCAGTCTGCACGGTCAGGTGATCAAACACCTATGTGTCACACAAGTATCGTCTCCTATGGTCACATCTCCGGTGGCATGCTGAGCCCCAACCGAGAAACACCCCAGCAGTCCTGACAACGAAGCCACAGCACACTGACACAGAGGCAGACACCTGAGGGGACATATCACTGAGCACAACGTGTCAGCTGATACACGGGAGTGGGAGTACAGAGTGTATTGTATGGCCTGGAGTAGGCATGACTGTCCTGCCCCACATGAATGAGGGATGAGCCCTGGACAGTAGGCAGCTGGCTAAGTATGTGTGACACACGTAATATACACACTCCTGGGGCCCAAATGTTGTTCCCACCCGCAGCATGGGTGTGTGCCAGATACCCCAGGCACATGTGGTGGATCAGCTCAGCAATTGGACCCATATCTAAGTAACACGCAGATTACATGTCAGAACACAGGCATTGTGTAAGCAATGGACCTACCCATGATGCCCACCACAGAGTTAGGGAAACAGATGCTGTCCCCCACCTTGAGTCAAGCAAACTGCAAGGACACAGTACCCAAGTGACACAATTCCCTGACTGTAATGGCCACACCTGGGTATCAGATGAGGAGTGGGCAGTGCACAATAGAGGGACATGGGTCCTGGACCACATGACTGATGTACTGTGGAAGTTTAACCAGGCCAGAGGAGGGCACATAGCATGGCAGACATTGTTCACAATGCAGTCATGGACTCACCCCCTCCTTGCTGCTCTCTGGCCTTCAGCTGCCCATCCAGATCAGGGAAGACCACAGCCAGGATCCTGAGCATGTGGGGGGTCAGGGTCCGGTGTCCGCCCCTCCTGCGAGGAGGCGACAGCTTCAGCTGGACCCGTGCGATCCTCCGGGTCCAGCCCCGAAGGTCCTGCCACCTCTTCTGGCAGTTGCGGATCCGGCGCTTGTAGACCCCCACGGATCTCACTGCCCGGACGATGGTCAGCCATATCTGCTGCTTCTGGTGGGCATCAACCTGTGAGGATGACAAAGTGAGAATGCCATTACTACACATGCAACATATCCGTGCATTACACAGTTGGATATACATGTCTCAATCACAGGGGCACATGATGTACACAGGCAGTGCAACGATGGCCATGGACAGTATGCCAGCAGTTACTACATGGTATCATTGCCTGGGAAGTAAAACCTTGTTTAAATGCACTGTCACTGCACTATACCTGTCCAGTGCATGTAACTACACACTATGGGGGGTGACAACTACTCAGTGAGCCTCCTAGCCAGTGGCGTGCAGACTGTTAGCCTTGCTAGTCAGACAACATGCACATTTAGAAAGGCAGTGGACAGAACACTCACCTGCTCCCCTGCTTTCCCATACAGCTTGCTGTACTGTGGAAGGAGGCTGTCCAGCAGGGCCTGGTTCTCCTCAGTGCTGAAGGCTGGGGCTCTCTCCACAGTACGTGCCATTGCAGGGTCCAGAGGGTGCAGATACAGCAGCAGTGGTGGTGGCAGATGTCGTCCTGGAGCATGTAGTGCAGGCAAGTGAGCTCTCAGGGGAACAGCCAGCATTATATGTGTGCTGCAGAGGCAGATACTGTCCCATGTGTCCAAAGTGATAGGACCAAGTCGTTTGCATCTTCTGAATCTGGCCAATCCATGGAATTGCACCACTTACACACGCCCACAGCATCCTTCAAAAGTTCAACTTCATGACACCCATGAATTTGCAACATTGTTGTGGGTGACCAACTGAATTAACAGCATCAGACTCGTTCAAAATTTGAAAACGCGTCCGTTGCCAGGCCAGGCCATAGCCAATGGGTGCGCACCGATCGGTCCATTGCTGTTCAACGCGCACCTAGGATACAACGCGTACCCGCACACATTGAATGCAATGGGCCGGCCGGGCACACCGATCGGTCCATTGCTGTTCAACACTTACCCAGGATACAACGCGTACCCGCACACATTGAATGCAATGGGCCGGCCGGGCACACCGATCGGTCCATTGCTGTTCAACGCGTACCCAGGATACAACGCGTACCCGCACACATTGAATGCAATGGGCCGGCCGGGCACACCGTTCGGTCCATTGCTGTTCAACGCGTACCCAGGATACAACGCGTACCCGCACACATTGAATGCAATGGGCCGGCCGGGCACACCGATCGGTCCATTGCTGTTCAACAGCGTACCCAGGATACAACGCGTACCCGCACACATTGAATGCAATGGGCCGGCCGGGCACACCGATCGGTCCATTGCTGTTCAACGCGTACCCAGGATACAACGCGTACCCGCACACATTGAATGCAATGGGACGGCCGGGCACACCGATCGGTCCATTGCTGTTCAACGCGTACCCAGGATACAACGCGTACCCGCACACATTGAATGCAATGGGCCGGCCGGGCACACCGATCGGTCCATTGCTGTTCAACGCGTACCCAGGATACAATGCGTACCCGCACACATTGAATGCAATGGCCAATGTGTGCGCACCGATCGGTCCATTGCTGTCCAACGCGTACCCAGGATACAACGCGTACCCGCACACATTGAATGCAATGGCCAATGTGTGCGCACCGATCGGTCCATTGCTGTCCAACGCGTACCCAGGATACAACGCGTACCAGCACACTTTGAATGCAATGGCCAATGTGTGCGCACCGATCGGTCCATTGCTGTCCTAAGCGTATTGCGAATACAACGCGTACCAGCACACATTGAATGCAATGGCCAATGTGTGCGCACCAATCGGTCCATTGCTGTCCAACGCGTATTGCGAATACAATGCGTACCAGCACACATTGAATGCAATGGCCAATGTGTGCGCACCGATCGGTCCATTGCTGTCCAACGCGTATTGCGAATACAACGTGTACCAGCACACATTGAATGCAATGGCCAATGTGTGCGCACCGATCGGTCCATTGCTGTCCAACGCGTATTGCGAATACAACGCGTACCAGCACACATTGAATGCAATGGCCAATGTGTGCGCACCGATCGGTCCATTGCTGTCCAACGCGTCCCTGTACAAGTCACTGGCATATGTCACCATGCCTGTCACAGGTGAACATATGCCAGCCACATATACTTCCCAGGGAGTGAGGGGCACACCAACAACACCACAGCCTGTCCAAACTGTATCCTAAGGCATGTAAGGCTGCATTTCCTATTCCGTGTATGGGGGTGAACATGTTGTTCTGTGGGTGTCACTTGGGGGCAGCCACCCCCAGGCTGTGCACGTGTTCATGGGGACAGAATCCTTGGTGTTTCGTGTACATGACCACTGTGATGTGCAACTGTTCATATCTGAGCATGTGGCATGGTCACATTTCACGGTGGTGTATGTGTATGTCATGTCACATTCCCCCTGAGTCCCATGTGGGACGGTATGTTTAACCCAGGGTGACCCATTGGCACAATAGTGATGGTCCTCCACAGTCTGTGTGCATGTTGTGTTTACAATGTCTCTGATTTCATGTGCACAATGGGAGACAGTCTCCACATCCACGTTGTTTGTGCATGGACTTTGATGTTGTGCGTGTGTGTGTCACAGACGTCCATGTCTGTCCTGCCGAGGCAACAGGGACCACTACCTGTGGGGGTCATGGTTGTTTTGCTGTGGTGTATACATGATACACCATGTCATGCCAGTGTCCATGTGGCAATACAGGGTCCCTGGGAATCTACCTGTCGTTGAGCTGTGATGCCTGGGGCACATCTGTCCTCACATGTCACTGTGGGGTGTGTTTGTAACGTGGCAGCAGGAGATGGGAACTGTGACACGGCCTCATGATATCCAATGGCACAACCTGAGACTTATTGATGCCACTTGTTGAACTGTGATGTTAGATGTTGGCCATGTATGTGCCATACATGTCCTTACGGAACTGCACACATCATGTATTTGTGCCTCATAATGATGTATCATGTGATATTGAGTGTGTTCAATGCCACATATGTGGGGTGACTGACAATCTTTCTTTCTTCACCTATGCACTGCAGGGCACCAGCTGTCCATAGACCATTCCCTGACCTGGCAACGATGGTGGAACGTGACAGCATCCGACGGTACCGCTTCACCAGGCAGCTGATTGAGGATTTGGCAGTGCGCTTGGCCCCACATTTGCAACCTGGCCGGCCGTACCCTACAGCGCTGACCCCCAAGGTGAAGGTGATGGCAGCCCTACACTTCTTTGCCACCGGTACCTTTCAACACACTGTGGAGACTGCTGGTGGGATGTCACAGACCATGTTCAGCCGTGTGCTCCGCGATGTTTTGGAGGCTATGTTGATATACCTGAACCAGTACATCTATTTCCCTAGACTCCAACAACTCACTGACATGAAGAGTGACTTCTATGCCCTGGGGAGGATGCCGCATGTCATTGGCTCCATTGATGGGACACATGTGGCTTTGGTACCACCACAGGCCCAAGAGCAGGCATACAGGAACCGCAAACACTACCACTCGGTCAATGCACTGGTGGTCTGTCTTGCAGATATGAGCATCTCACACATGTGTGGCCGTTTCCCCGGTTCTGCACACGATGCCTACGTGATGAGGAGTAGTCGCATCCCGAGGATGATGTCACAGATGCGGAACCAGCGTGCCTGGCTTGTTGGTGTGTACTGACTTTGTACCATTGTGTGTGTTCTGCAATGTAGTGTTCCACCCTCTTTTCCAACTCAGCTAATGTGCAATTGTCTGTATGTAGGTGACTCCGGATACCCCAACATGCCGTGGTTGCTGACGCCCCTCAGGAACCCTGTGACACCAGCCCAGATGCGCTACAATGAGGCACATGGTCGGACGAGGAGAGTGATTGAGCGGACATTTGGTCTCCTGAAGAGCCGCTTCCGCTGCCTGGACAAGACAGGAGGGGCCCTCCCATATGCCCCAGCAAAGGTGTGCAAGATTGTCATCGTCTGCTGCATGCTACACAACCTGGCAGTGCGGAAGGAGTTGCCTCTCATCCTGGATGACGATGACCAACATCCGCCACCTGTGGAGGATCCTGGCCTGGACCACGATGCCAGTGATGATGATGATGATGGTGATGTCCGCACACAGCTCATCACCAACTTCTTCAGCTGAATGTGAGTATCCAGAGATGTCATGTCAATGATGTGGGTTTGCATGATATGTGTTGGTGGTGCTCTGGTGCTGTTTGAGTGTGTCCATGGGCTACATGACTGTATGCGTGTAGCGATGTGTCCTTACAGGTAGTCTGTACTCCCCAACAGTGTTGACATGCTAACTTGGTTCTGGGTGGGTATCTTGTGACATGTATTGGGCATGAGTATTGCAGTTCTGTCCTGTTCTTCAGTGCTTTTGACTGTGTGTCATTTCTGTCCTTCACAGGGTACTTTCAGAGTCGTTTGGTCAACTGTGATCCCCGACACCGTGATTCGACTTCCAGGGTGGTAGCTGTCGTGTCCCTACAGGTGATGTGCGCCACACCCATGGACTTCCTTCCTTCTACACTTGTTGACTGTGTGCCCGCTGCCAGGTGGGATTACCTTGCATCTGTAGTGGTTACAACATGTTGCAAATGTGTAATAAACCTGTGCTTCACTTTGTGATGTGCGTTGTCTGTGGTCACACATTTGACTGACATTTGCTTACTGCACCAGTGGGCTAGTTGACTAAGACTGTGAATAGGTGTTGTGTCTGTGCATTGCACCGTATTTCCTGGCAACATCAGTGTAGGCAATGAGTCAGATGGCCTAGGTGTGTATTTGTTGTGTAGCCCTGGTGGTGTGTCTCCCTCATATGTGTCACATTGCCATGACTCACATGCCTGTGTTGTACTTGCTGTAGCAGTTAGCATGCACAGTGTAATTTCGCTGGTCATCATCTCCATGACAGAAACCACGTTGGAATCACGACAGAGGCAGGTATGGTGTATTAGTGTGTTTATTGTCATACATGTGTGTGAATAGTGCACAGGATGGTGAGTGCTGTACATTTTGATTGCAATCCAAAGATCCTAGATAAATTGGAAGTCCTGGTAGCAGAAATGTCCTGTATCAAGTCCACAGTCATCTGAGACATTGGTCCAACTTGTACTCCCCGTGTCATGTGGGGGAGTTGTGTTGCAGTCAACAGGGTGAACAGTTTGCACACAAAGGTGATTATCCAGAACAGGTGTTGGCTTCCTGGGGGTTGTGCATGTTGTCCTTCCTTGGACGACCCCTCTTCTTTGGGGGGGGACCCTCACGTGCAGGCTGCTGCCATGCAGGGGACTCTCCGCCAGAGTCATCCTCCCTCCCTGTGGCAGTTGCAGTTGTTTCAGCACCAGATGTTGTGGGCACACAGGGAGGTGTTGACTGGTTGCTGCTCATCTGGCGGAGGCATTGTAATATGTCCCTAAGCACCGCCGTCATCTCTTGCAGTGTGTCCCACTTGGACTCCACGCGGGACATGTGTGAGTCCAAGCGGGCATGATGAGCAGCCTGCTGCTGTTTAATGTCCCTGAGGAGCCCCACTACCTGGCTGAGCTCTCCGGTGCTGGACTGGTACGCATCGGCTATGCGTGCCAGTTGTGGGTCATCATGCAGTCCAGACCCCTCTGCGAGCAGCGACCTATGTCTCCCACCCCTCCCACCACCCCTGGCGACACGTGCAGTACCTGAGGTGGCACGCACAGGTGACCCTGGGCCCCCGTGGGGGTTGTTGGTGGTGTTGGTGTCCATGGCCCCACGTTGGTCCAGGGTCCCTGTGCTGGTGGTGGTGGTGCTCCTTGGTCTGTCCATGTCGGCAGGGGTGGTATGTGTGTTGACAGTCGTTGGAGGGGTGGGTGCAGGGGGTGCAGCTGGTGGTCCTGCTGGTGCTGCATGATGACTTGCTCCGGAGGTGCCAGGTGGGTCTTCTTCATCCGAGGAGGGCAGAGGCTGTTCCACACCAGTGAGCTCCGTATCCTCTTGAACCTGGGACGGGGACTCCTCAGCGTCTGCTGCTGTGTCCCCATCATCACCTGTTTTTGGGAGACACACACAATGTATGTTATGTTTCTGCAGGCATCAATGGTTGACACACCTGACAGTTGTGACTGTGCCTCTGGATGCGGGCCTGTACATTGCATTGTCCTAAGTTGTCACAGTCAGGGGTTGATATTGGTGTAGCACATTGTCCTGCATTATTTGGACATTTCTATGTGAATGTTGGGGTGTGTACATGGTCTGCATTAGTTGTATTTGGTTGACATCCGGCCCTCCTTCCCACCCAGCCAGATATTCCACCATGGAACGTGCTTCCATTGCAGGGAGTGCAAGTTGTCTTTCAGGATGTCAGTCAGTGGTGTCCTGCTGTTGGTTGGTGCACAGTTGCCAGCAGGGCCTTGTGCTCCCCACAGCAGTAGCCAGTGTCAGCCATCTTGTCAGTTGTTTTCCACTCCCTTTGATGTGCGCATGGTTCAGGGTGGTGTTGATGGGACAGTTGTGGGGGTGACCAATATCTGTGACTACCACTCCCATCATGCTATTGCCTCCACCCCACTTCCCAGCATGCCCATACTTACTTGCTTTTGGGTGGACTTCACTGTGTGTGAGTGTGAGAGCAATGGCAAGATGGCTGGCAGTGGTGTCCTGCTGTTAGTTGGTGGCCAGTTCCCAGCATGGCCTTGTGCTCCCCACAACAGAGCACCAGTGTCAGACATCTTTGATGGGGCTTTCCACTCTCTGTGGGGTGTGCATGCTTGAGTGTGAGCTTGCTGGGCCATGTGGGTGGGGGATGTTGAGCTGTGACTACCACTCCCATCATGCTATTGCCTCCACCCCACTTCCCAGCATGCCCATACTTACTTGCTTTTGGGTGGACTTCACTGTGTGTGAGTGTGAGAGCAATGGCAAGATGTCAGTCAGTGGTGTCCTGCTGTTGGTTGGTGCACAGTGCCAGCAGGGCCTTGTGCTCCCCACAGCAGTAGCCAGTGTCAGCCATCTTGTCAGTTGTTTTCCACTCCCTGTGATGTGCGCATGGTTCAGGGTGGTGTTGATGGGACAGTTGTGGGGGTGACCAATATCTGTGACTACCACTCCCATCATGCTATTGCCTCCACCCCCTTCCCAGCATGCCCATACTTACTTGCTTTTGGGTGGACTTCACTGTGTGTGAGTGTGAGAGCAATGGCAAGATGGCTGACAGTGGTGTCCTGCTGTTGGTTGGTGGCCAGTTCCCAGCATGGCCTTGTGCTCCCCACAACAGAGCACCAGTGTCAGACATCTTTGATGGGGCTTTCCACTCTCTGTGGGGTGTGCATGCTTGAGTGTGAGCTTGCTGGGCCATGTGGGTGGGGGATGTTGAGCTGTGACTACCACTCCCATCATGCTATTGCCTCCACCCCACTTCCCAGCATGCCCATACTTACTTGCTTTTGGGTGGACTTCACTGTGTGTGAGTGTGAGAGCAATGGCAAGATGGCTGACAGTGGTGTCCTGCTGTTGGTTGGTGGCCAGTTCCCAGCATGGCCTTGTGCTCCCCACAACAGAGCACCAGTGTCATACATCTTTGATGGGGCTTTCCACTCTCTGTGGGGTGTGCATGCTTGAGTGTGAGCTTGCTGGGCCATGTGGGTGGGGGATGTTGAGCTGTGACTACCACTCCCATCATGCTATTGCCTCCACCCCCCTTCCCAGCATGCCCATGCTTCCTTCCCTTTGACTCTGCTTCCCTGTGGGGTTGTGTGCCTGTGCTGACAAGATGGCTGACAGTGTTATCCTGGGGTTAGTTTTGCTACAAGTCCCATGTGTGTCCCTGTGCTTCACTCAGCATGACCCAGGGTTGTGGTTCTTTGTGGGATATTTGATTGGAGTGTGAGGCAATGCATTCTCCCAGGTGAGTTATGTGGAGTTTGTGTTAGGGGTGTGTGTGAGAAACGCTGCTGGTAACTATGGTCAGGGTTGTGAGTCCTCTTTCCCACCCAGCCAGATATCCCACCATGGAACGTGCTTCCATTTTAGGGAGTGCAAGTTGTCTTTCAGGATGTCAGTCAGTGGTGTCCTGCTGTTGGTTGGTGCACAGTTGCCAGCAGGGTCTTGTGCTCCCCACAGCAGTAGCCAGTGTCAGCCATCTTGTCAGTTGTTTTCCACTCCCTGTGATGAGCGCATGGTTCAGGGTGGTGTTGATGGGACAGTTGTGGGGGTGACCAATATCTGTGACTACCACTCCCATCATGCTATTGCCTCCACCCCACTTCCCAGCATGCCCATACTTACTTGCTTTTGGGTGGACTTCACTGTGTGTGAGTGTGAGAGCAATGGGAAGATGGCTGGCAGTGGTGTCCTGCTGTTAGTTGGTGGCCAGTTCCCAGCATGGCCTTGTGCTCCCCACAACAGAGCACCAGTATCAGACATCTTTGATGGGGCTTTCCACTCTCTGTGGGGTGTGCATGCTTGGGTGTGAGCTTGCTGGGCCATGTGGGTGGGGGATGTTGAGCTGTGACTACCACTCCCATCATGCTATTGCCTCCACCCCACTTCCCAGCATGCCCATACTTACTTGCTTTTGGGTGGACTTCACTGTGTGTGAGTGGGAGAGTAATGGCAAGATGTCAGTCAGTGGTGTCCTGCTGTTGGTTGGTGCACAGTTGCCAGCAGGGCCTTGTGCTCCCCACAGCAGTAGCCAGTGTCAGCCATCTTGGCAGTTGTTTTCCACTCCCTGTGATGTGCGCATGGTTCAGGGTGGTGTTGATGGGACAGTTGTGGGGGTGACCAATATCTGTGACTACCACTCGCATCATGCTATTGCCTCCACCCCACTTCCCAGCATGCCCATACTTACTTGCTTTTGGGTGGACTTCACAGCGTGTGAGTGTGAGAGCAATGGCAAGATGTCAGTCAGTGGTGTCCTGCTGTTGGTTGGTGCACAGTTGCCAGCAGGGCCTTGTGCTCCCCACAGCAGTAGCCAGTGTCAGCCATCTTGTCAGTAGTTTTCCACTCCCTGTGATGTGCGCATGGTTCAGGGTGGTGTTGATGGGACAGTTGTGGGGGTGACCAATATCTGTGACTACCACTCCCATCATGCTATTGCCTCCACCCCACTTCCCAGCATGCCCATACTTACTTGCTTTTGGGTGGACTTCACTGTGTGTGAGTGTGAGAGCAATGGGAAGATGGCTGGCAGTGGTGTCCTGCTGTTAGTTGGTGGCCAGTTCCCAGCATGGCCTTGTGCTCCCCACAACAGAGCACCAGTATCAGACATCTTTGATGGGGCTTTCCACTCTCTGTGGGGTGTGCATGCTTGGGTGTGAGCTTGCTGGGCCATGTGGGTGGGGGATGTTGAGCTGTGACTACCACTCCCATCATGCTATTGCCTCCACCCCACTTCCCAGCATGCCCATACTTACTTGCTTTTGGGTGGACTTCACTGTGTGTGAGTGGGAGAGTAATGGCAAGATGTCAGTCAGTGGTGTCCTGCTGTTGGTTGGTGCACAGTTGCCAGCAGGGCCTTGTGCTCCCCACAGCAGTAGCCAGTGTCAGCCATCTTGGCAGTTGTTTTCCACTCCCTGTGATGTGCGCATGGTTCAGGGTGGTGTTGATGGGACAGTTGTGGGGGTGACCAATATCTGTGACTACCACTCGCATCATGCTATTGCCTCCACCCCACTTCCCAGCATGCCCATACTTACTTGCTTTTGGGTGGACTTCACAGCGTGTGAGTGTGAGAGCAATGGCAAGATGTCAGTCAGTGGTGTCCTGCTGTTGGTTGGTGCACAGTTGCCAGCAGGGCCTTGTGCTCCCCACAGCAGTAGCCAGTGTCAGCCATCTTGTCAGTAGTTTTCCACTCCCTGTGATGTGCGCATGGTTCAGGGTGGTGTTGATGGGACAGTTGTGGGGGTGACCAATATCTGTGACTACCACTCCCATCATGCTATTGCCTCCACCCCACTTCCCAGCATGCCCATACTTACTTGCTTTTGGGTGGACTTCACTGTGTGTGAGTGTGAGAGCAATGGCAAGATGGCTGGCAGTGGTGTTCTGCTGTTAGTTGGTGGCCAGTTGCCAGCAGGACCTTGTGCTCCCCACAGCAGTAGCCAGTGTCAGCCATCTTGTCAGTTGTTTTCCACTCCCTGTGATGTGAGCATGGTTCATGGTGGTGTTGATGTGCGCATTATGATGGTGGGCAATATCTGTGACTACGACTCCCATGATGCTATTGGCTAGACTGACATGCCCAGCATACACAGAATTCCTTCCTTTCAGTGGGCTTCACTGTGTGGTGGTGTTGTAGTGGTGGCTACATGTCTGGATGTGTTTGTTAGTTATATTTGTGCCACTGCCTAGCTGTAGTTGTAGTTGTGTTTGTACATGTGATGACACAGTTACATGTCACTATGAGATGGCATGTGTTGTGTTTATCTGACTGACATACACATTTTGGGATGATTCTGTTCTGGTTGCTGTGTATTTGCTAAGGGTGCAAGGGTGCATCTCCCCTTGACAGTGATGTGTGTGTATTGTCGCACAATATTGTGTACATTTGTTGTGTACTCACCAGGCTCTGGGATGTTTTCTAGTCCATATACGCTCACTGGTGGTAGGATGGCCCGCACCTTCTTCTCCCAGGGCCTGAGGTATACTGGCTTGGCAGGAGGGCCACTGCCGGTGTGTTGGCTCAAGAGGTAGTCCTTCTTCAACAGCTCCCTGACCCTCCTGCGCACGTCATACCACCTGTTCTGGATGTCTATCTTTGTGTGCAAACATGGTGATTGTGCGTTCACCCTGTCGACGAACCTCTCCCACATCTTGGTTTTCTGCGACATGGGTGTCTGTTGGACCAGTGTACCAAACAGCTGTGGCTCTACCCTAAGGATCTCATCTACCAGGACTTCCAATTCACTATCTAGGAACTTATGATTCTTCTTTGGGGGCATGGTGATGGGTGGTGATGGTGAGTGATGTGTGTGTTGGTGTGCAGGTGAAGGTGTGTGAGTGTGTGTTTTGCTGGGTGTATGTGAGGTTGCTATTTGTTGAGGTGCTGATGGTGTGTGGCTTGTGTGATGGATGAGCTGTGGGTGTGTGGTTGCTGTCTGTTGAGTGCTGGCAGGTAATTTGAATTTGCAAAGGATCATGGTAGGGATTTGTGTCCTTTATATGGGTGGAGTTGTGGGTGTGTCTTTGTTCCCTGCCCCCCCAGTATTTATTGGCTTTGTAATTGCTTGTTTGGCCTTTTTTTGTGTATTTTCCCTTTGTACTTTTTGTGCATGTAGGAGACGTTCTTGTGACCGAGTCGGACCCTGCAGTTGTCTCGTACGAGCTTCTCCGATTCGTTCACGCTGTGTTTGTGCTGTTTTCTATGCTGCGTACGCGTGGGTCGCGGTGTTTTGGGTTGCTTCGGCTCGCAGTTTTGTATGCGTGTCAGTCGTACGGCTTGTCCTCCGTGCGACTCGGTTGTGCTTTCCACGCGTTGCATCGTACTTGGCGGGTAGGAGTTCGCGGGTATGTTTCGTTCGGGATTGTTCCGGGTGCGTGTCGGTCGGTTCGATTCGCGTGTTTTTCCGGCCGGATTGCTGTTTTCTGCGCGGCTCGGTCGTTCGGCTTGTGTTCTGTACGAGTCGGTCGGGTTTTGCACGCTTCTCATCGTACTTTGCGGGTCGGGCTGCACCGGTACGTGTCGGTCGGAATGAATTCCGGCTCCGAGTCGGTCGGTACGTTTTCCTGCCCGAATCGGAATCGACCCCTAAATGTATTGTAATTGTTTTTATTGTAATACAGATTTCTATATACAAAATTATACTTACATGCTTGAATATGTTTAACTTTTTTTGATGCTGGGGTGTTTCTGTTGGTGCTTGGGTTTAGTGTTTCTTTTTATTTCCTGCAGAAAAAAATTATAATTTTATTAAATGTGTTTAACAGCATTTTCTGTATTTTGGAGTTTGTGTGGTTAGTGGGCGTTTTGGGTTGGGATTTTTAGTTGTTTTAAAAGTTTAAATTTGATTTATACTTACTTTTTTGGCATGGTGGTTAGTTGATGATGTTTGTAGTTAGATGAGTGTCTTTGGGAGTTTCTGTAGAGGAGATATAATTAAAAAGAATATACATTAATTATTTAATTATTGTAAAAAGTGCTTTACGATTATTTTATACAGTTGTAACATTAAATAGATATTTTACTTACTTTGTGAAGTTGAAATCAGAGCTTTCAATGAGGAAGTCCAATGTTGCAAAAGCAATCTGGCAGAGATTCCTCTTATTCTTCGCTTTGTTGTTTGAGCATAAAATAATGTTACATTTTCTTTAGTTTATATAGTGTTTGTTTAATTGTGCTTTCAATATTATTGGGTTATTTAAAATGTAGGTGTTTTTTATTGGTTGTTACTAATGTTTTCAATTAATTTGGCAGTTGTTTCCTTATATGGGAAATGCTAATTAATGTTCAGTTAAACATTTTTTTATCCTTACTTTATTCAAAAGTATAATAGTATATTATTTGTAATTTATATTGCATTGAATGTATAATAAAAATTATTTATTTTATATATTGTGCTTGTAAGGAGTAATTAATTTGGTGAATTTGATTATGTTAAAGGTATTTTTTTGAATTATAATTCATTTAGCTTTAATTTTATTTATTTAATATGTTATGTGTGTTTGTGATACTTTTTATTTTTTTTAATGTATATTGTGTTATTAAAATTATTTTCAAGGTGTCGATATTTTGTTTTTGGCGATAATTGTGTGGTCTATATTTTTGTTATCGATATTTGTGTCATTTTGTATGTTTATTTAATGTTTTCGATATTAGTTATGACGATATTATTTTCATTGATATTAGTGATATCGATGTTAATGTTTGACGATATTTTTGTGTTGATATTTGTGTATTTTTTTAAATAAGTATACTATATCGATATTTATATTATCGATATTTGTGTGTCGATAATTTTGTAGGTCGATATTATGAGTGTCGATGTTATGTCAGTGATCTGAGATAGAGACGGCAATTAGAGAATTTCAGTTGGGTACAGCAGTGGGCCAAAATGGCCTACCAGTGGAACTATATAGAAGCATGGCTAATAAACGTACACCACATCTTCTCCTGATGTTTAAGGAGTTTAGAAACTGAGGCCTACACTAATTCAACTAGCACCTAGCAGCTATAGTTGCCATCATTAAGGAAGGTACGACACTGTGAGCGCTAATTTAATGGTATTAAAATATATTTGGGCTATTGCTAATATTGTACCATGTTTACATCATGTTCCATCTTGTTTATACATCATCATGTGTCATGTGATATTGTTGATTCTGTTATTAAAATAAACTTTAATAGTTTTACACAAGTCAGTAGAAAACATTCTCAGAAAAAGCTTTCTGAGTGTACCAAGCTAAAGAAACCTCTGTGCATCATAGTTCTGTTAACATTGTATCAGTTAAACTAAGACTGTGAGAATGATCCAACTACAGTGTATGTATTAGAGTTGGAAAAATCACCTAGTGCATTCTATGTAGAAATATTTCTTTTAGGTTGTTTCCTATTTTGTTAAACTTTATGAATCGTGTTCCCACTGAATTGATGAACCCCATTATTTAAAGCCCTATATAAGAGTGTGCATTTCTCTCACATGAGAGACCCCCTATTCCCATTCTTCAAGGCAAATCTATGCCGAATGTCTTATTGAATTGTACTGAGTTCTCTACTTTTGATTTATATGCTAAGCTGCTAATTTACTGATGGCATGTTCTGTATTTTGACTTTTATACTTACATAAAGCATTATAAAAAAATCTATTGTCTGTCATTCTTATGAGAATGTTTCATAAACATTATGTGGACCCTTGTTGATTTAAAGTGAGAGTTCTAGTCAGGGAGCACCAGAGTCCGAGCTATAGGGACTACACACTCCGAACGTTGAAACTGTAGCACTGAAATTGTATGGCTTTAGGTAGGAATCTTGTAAGGGCACAGACAGATTTTGGTAGCGTAAAGAGCACCTACTATACCAAGCTCATGTGGCTTTTATAGACCAATTTCGTTGCTGAGCGTGGACGAAAATATATTAGCAAAAGTATTCGCAAATAAACTGTGGAAAGTCGTTACAACCCTGGAACATCCTGGCCAATTGGGATTCATGTACTAGAACCAACAGTGGCACTGTCCTTAGATGTAACAATGGCATTTGATTCACTAGAATGGAACTGCATGTTTGGAGTACTAGAAAAGATAGGGGTTGGCCCTAAATATAGGCAATGGGTAAAACTACTATCAGAAACCCATGGCCCGTGTTGGGATAAATGAAGCACAGTCGAATTCCACTCAGATGGAAAAGGGAATGAGGTAGGGCTGCCCACTCCCCACAATACTTTTTTACTATAGCGTTGAAGCCACTGGTGGCCTGGGCAAGAATGGATAGCCTGGTCAGGGGTTTAAGATGAGATACCACATAGAGTAAAAGGATATCACTCTATGCAGACAATGTGCAGCTTTATGTGGGCCCGCCTAAGGTCATAATCCCCAAACTCCTACAGATTTTCCAAATCTTTGGGAGTTACTCAGGATACACCATAAATTGAGAGAATTCTCACTTTTACACACTGATGGGGGGGCCCATATCTTCCCACAAGACCTCCAGGTGCAGACCTCACAGAAGGATTTCGATACTTGGGAATCGATGTTACACAGAATGAGGAGAAGCTTCTCAGGGAGAACCTATCCACACTCTTAGACAACTTCAGGGATGATGTGAAGCACTGGAGGGCATTGCCTGTATCATCGATGGGCATGGCAGTGATGTACAAAATTATTATGTTGCCCAAACTACTGTATGTCCTGCAAAACACCCCATACAGAATACCAGAAGATCTTTTTTGCCAGTATATACAGAAGTAAGGCTCGTGCTGTGGAATGGGCAAGCACAGCTTATTGCTCTATCAAAATTGATGAGAGAGGTATATGATGGTGGAATAGCACTACCTGATATCAAAAACTATTATTGGGCTTAGTTGTTGGTGACAATCAGTGAATGGGCTTTGCCCTACTGGAAGAACAGGCACTGAGAGTAGATAGGCATGCCATGGGCAGGCAGCAGGGGGTATGCGGCAGCACTCTATATCCAGCGAACCAATGCAACTGTACCGATACACACTCAAACAGTGGCACAAGTCTGGAAACAAGCTACAAGATGTCTGGGATGGGAATGGAAGCTCACCATGAACCCTCTCCTTTAGAGAAGCAATGTCCTCTCAGAAGTGGGAAGCATGAAGGGTTTGGAAATTGGGAAGTGATATGAATAAGTACGCAAGAAGATATATGGAGCATGGGAGGACTGCTGTCAATAGAGGCATGCAAACTGAACTACCAACTGTGGGACTCTGAGGTGTTTCAATATTTGAGATTCAGACATGCACTAGCAGCCCAAATAACTAAAGACACAATCGTAGAAGAATTTCTGCCGCTAGAGCAAACCATTATTCAGAAAAGAAGTCAAACTAAAGGCAGATTGGAAAGAGGATGTTCGCCAATTTGAGGGAGAGGAATGGGAAGAGACTTTACAAGGCTCCTGGGAAGTTGCAATGTGATTTGGGTTCAGCGTGATACAATTGCGTAAACTGCATAAGTCATAATACACCAAGAAAATACTTCAGAGGATGGGGAGGGCGAGCATCAACAAATGCATTAGGGGGTGTGGCCAGGAGGGAGACTTCATGTATGCAGTTTTGTACCGTGCACAGATCAAACACTACTGGGACGCAGTGAGGGACAATCATCTAGCGGCAACAGAGTTGAAGTAGAAGAAAAATTTAAAACACTGATACTCAATATATGTGGGGAGGATAGTCCACCAAAGAATACCAAGCTGGTGGTGGTACTAGGGCTGATGGTTGCAAAGAGGAATATTGCAATGAGATGGGGCTCTAATGACCCACCGGACATACACACTTGGAAGGAATACATGGAATAGGGCATGCTTGCTGAGAAACAAGTTTACGAGGGAAGGGGATGTCTGAAAAAATGGGGAAAAGTCTGGAGACCCTAGCAGCAAAATAGGAACATGTGCTGTGGACACAGACCTTGTAAAGATAGTTTACTGTCTGGAAAGGGGGATGATAGGATGAAAAAGGTTTTATGGCTCATCAAGGACGGAAGAAGATGATTATGTCCACTATATTGAGAAAGGTTAACCTGTCATATGGAAAAAGGTGGCTATTGATTGTTTCTTTGTTGTAAATCCCCAAACAATATTATTAAAAAAAGATTTGCTTAAGAATACTGTTGCTCCTTTCAATAACACCATTACACCCATGGGAGAAGGGCAATTAAAATTGTATATGAGTTGCCATTTCAAACAAGACATTGGCTAATACATTTCAAGTGATGTTTAACCTTGATTTGTCGACAAAGTTCTGGCACCTTCCATGGAAACAGGACATACCAAATCTTTGCAATGCATAAACTACTGCATTATGCTCAGGCCAAATACAGATACAATGCGTGCAGCTATCTACAGCTTGCATGAAGGGTTTGGAAATTGGGAAGTGATATGAATAAGTACGCTAGAAGATATATGGAGCATGGGAGGACTGCTGTCAATAGAGGCATGCAAACTGAACTACCAACTGTGGGACTCTGAGGTGTTTCAATATTTGAGATTCAGACATGCACTAGCAGCCCAAATAACTAAAGACACAATCGTAGAAGAATTTCTGCCGCTAGAGCAAACCATTATTCAGAAAAGAAGTCAAACTAAAGGCAGATTGGAAAGAGGATGTTCGCCAATTTGAGGGAGAGGAATGGGAAGAGACTTTACAAGGCTCCTGGGAAGTTGCAATGTGATTTGGGTTCAGCGTGATACAATTGCGTAAACTGCATAAGTCATAGTACACCAAGAAAATACTTCAGAGGATGGGGAGGGCGAGCATCAACAAATGCATTAGGGGGTGTGGCCAGGAGGGAGACTTCATGTATGTAGTTTTGTACCGTGCACAGATCAAACACTACTGGGACGCGGTGAGGGACAATCATCTAGCGGCAACAGAGTTGAAGTAGAAGAAAAATTTAAAACACTGATACTCAATGTATGTGGGGAGGATAGTCCACCAAAGAATACCAAGCTGGTGGTGGTACTAGGGCTGATGGTTGCAAAGAGGAATATTGCAATGAGATGGGGCTCTAATGACCCACCGGACATACACACTTGGAAGGAATACATGGAATAGGGCATGCTTGCTGAGAAACAAGTTTACGAGGGAAGGGGATGTCTGAAAAAATGGGGAAAAGTCTGGAGACCCTAGCAGCAAAATAGGAACATGTGCTGTGGACACAGACCTTGTAAAGATAGTTTACTGTCTGGAAAGGGGGATGATAGGATGAAAAATTTTTTATGGCTCATCAAGGACGGAAGAAGATGATTATGTCCACTATATTGAGAAAGGTTAACCTGTCATATGGAAAAAGGTGGCTATTGATTGTTTCTTTGTTGTAAATCCCCAAACAATATTATTAAAAAAAGATTTGCTTAAGAATACTGTTGCTCCTTTCAATAACACCATTACACCCATGGGAGAAGGGCAATTAAAATTGTATATGAGTTGCCATTTCAAACAAGACATTGGCTAATACATTTCAAGTGATATTTAACCTTGATTTGTCGAGAAAGTTCTGGCACCTTCCATGGAAACAGGACATACCAAATCTTTGCAATGCATAAACTACTGCATTATGCTCAGGCCAAATACAGATACAATGCGTGCAGCTATCTACAGCTTCCAATATATATCTATATTGAGTGACAACTGTTAAAAGGCCAATATGTTACTTGGTACCACTCATATTACCAAGTCACAGTAATTATCTCTAGTTTGCAAGAAGGTGAAGCCATCATATCCTTCTTGAGTCTTTTTAGGATCTCAGTGTGCTTGCAGTCCAGTCTTTCCCTGTAAAGTTAAGAATAACCAATTACTAGTGCTTGAATCCTTTCAGTATAGTGGTGCACATATAGTCTCCCAAAGTTTAGAAACACCCACTAAAGCTTGAAGTTTTTTTAGAGTGTGTGCAGGCTTTAATATAGTAAATTTTTCAATGAACCCAGGTACTAAGGGGATATTTATGTAATTGTAACGCAGCACTGCAAGACACCTTGCTGCGCTGCATTAAAGGGAAAGGGCAGGAATGAGTGTATATATTACAATACAGTGCATTTCTGCCCTATCCCCAGCACTGGCCCACAATGGGCTGCCTAGCGCCAATGCAGGCACCCTTGCACCATGGTGAAAGGGTGCCTGCTTTGCATGCAGGATTGTTTTTGTGCAGGAAGGAGCACCTTCCTGCATAATAACAATCCTGACAGGCATATTCCTCTTTCTATGTGTGCTGCAGAATTCAGCAAGTAACGAGGAGAAAAAGATATTTGTCCTGTTATGCCTCCTCTGAAAAGGCTATCTTTTTGGCACATTCCCAGGTCTACCAGTGATGGTAAATCTGGGAATGCATCAAAATCCATGGGAATTGCATGGGAACACCCACGCAATGGCCATGGAATGCTTTCCCAAGGCAGAGAAATGCAACAAAGCGATTGTGCAGCGTTGCCTTACTCCAGAGTTATGAAGACATTCAGGGCCACTCAAAGTGGCCTTGCATGGCTTCATAAATTGCATTTAAGAGTTGCATCGCGAATGCACCGTGTTGCATGGTGGAAATGCGAGGCAACTCCTGCCATAAATATGCCCATAAACCTTTTAGTTTATTCAACAGCTCATACCCAGAAAAATGACATTGAAGTGTTAATTCTTACTCTTACTATCTCTAATCTTGTGTCATGCTGTTGCAATAAAAGAAATCATTTGCTCCCAATGCTTAAAGTGGTCATTTAAATCCTCATCAATAAAGATATAATCCACATTGGCTATTATCTCCTAATTGATCTATAAGTATTCAACTATTCCTGCAGAGAATATCCCAGGGCTATTTGTATACAGCTGTGCCAATCTGGAAATGTCACAAAGCCATACTCAGTTCCTTCTAGTCTAACAGTTGTAAGTTGTTGTAAGGTATTGTGGCTTAGGAGCTAGTCGTATTATAAAAGAATTATTACTTATATCAATTTTGCAACTTTTTCTTGACCAATTGAGTCAATAAATCTTTTTAATGTGGTGGCAGGACCAAATGCAGAACTGCTACCGTGGGCATTTTGAACAGCATGCTATACAATGCTTGTTCAAATTGTGAAAGTTCAGTACCTGTCCAAAGCAGAAATCTGGTTTTAATACTGGGAATATAGTTATTAGAAATTGGGTCTCTAGTTGGCAGAGGTATGCACCCTGTCCAAGTGGGGACCACAATCCTAGTCAGGGTAAACTAGATGCATACTAAAAGATAACCAGTGCTCACCATCTGGTTGCTTGGCACAGACCTGTCAGATTTATCTAAAGAAACAATGTATAAAGTAATTGTGCAACACACAGTAACACAATGAAAACAGCACATAAATGCTCCACACAGGTTTAGAACAATAGAGAATAATTTTATGAATACAACAAGACCAAAGCAAAAAAAAAATCCAGTAAGTAGAACTGGAGTTATGAATTTTTAAAGAATACATAAAAAAGTAGTGTTTAGAAGTCATTAGCACTGAGGTGTTCCAGAAGCAAGAAATTTCCAACAAGTCTCCTAAATGTAAAGGGACTTTGGAACAAATCTCCTCAGGGAAGAACAGCAAATCACCTAACCACATAAGCGAAAAGACCCAAGTCGCAAGAGCGAGCATAGGCCGCGAACATACCACCAAAAATCATCTCGTAGCAGGCCCTGGGGATACAAATCCTGAGTCTACCGGTGCACTGCAGCAACAGGCAATGGAACTAGCAGCCAGCAGTTCCCATAGCCTACCGAGTCGACAGGAAGGAGAAGAAGAAGCGGGGAAAAACGGCATGAAATAAAACACCACCGGAAACAGAGGCGGAAAGGGAGGAACAAGAACACCAACATAATGGCATACTTTCAAGCAGGAACAGAGACACCAATTGGGGATAAAGAGACACAGAAGTCAACCCGGGCACCTACAGCCTTGCAGACCATGGAGATCCCCTTTAGCCAGCAGATTCTAATGAATGACGCAGGCACAGATCTCGGAGGGAAAATCAGGAATGATTGCCAGGCAAACCACATGACTGGACCAACAGAAGGGACCCAAAACTGGTCGACCTGCGGCTGGTCAAAAACTCTTTGGACTGAAGCACTAACAACTTGAACAGAGATGATCCCTCTGATTCAAGAGGAACTGTCAGCTCCAGAAACCAACCCAAATAGTAATCATCAGGAGGAGCCCGAGACTCGCACAATTTTGCTCATACCCGTGTACAAATCTAAAGGCTGGGGAGACATTTTGAACAGAGGAAATATTCTACGACTACTATCATCCATCAGTAACCTGGCAGACATAAGCTCATGAGAGCTGGAGTCTATAGAGTTCGAGGATCTCATACATCTGTCAGACCAAGAGGTGACAAAGACGGCCTGGGCCACACAGGAAATAGCAAAAAGAATTATGGATGAGGAAAACCAGTTAAATGCCTGGCAGATCCAACTAAAACTTTATCAAAAAATCGGATACACAGAGCCTCTGCTCCAAAACCAACAAGAGCAGGAAGCCTGCAGGCCCACAAACTTGCATAACACAGGAGAGCCTCAATCGGTGCTTAAAGGGGCTCAAAGTATCTCTGTCTCGCAGACAGAAACAAAAGCTTGGACCTCGCAACAAACACAGGGAAGCTTTAAATCAAACGACTGGACTTGGATAGCAAGAACAATCAACGTACAGACCAGGAACGCCTGACAAGGCCCGGAACAAGACGTATCAGCTATCTCTCATCTAAGATTATGTTCCTGGAACATAAATGGACTAGAAAACAAAATTATGGACACACATCTTCTGCTGTATTTTCAGCACTTTGATCTCATCTTACATCAAGAAACCTGGTTAGATCAACCGCATCAACAACAAGGCTTAAAATCATACCATCTACCGGCAGTTAGAAGTGTTAAATGTGGACATTTAAAAGGAGGACTTACAATCTACACCTCAATCTAGAGCATAAACACAATCAAGGAACTGGACATTAAAACGACAACAACTAATGGCTTTAACCGCTTCGCTGTGGCCGGAATTCCCCTGCGGTGCTAGAGAATTCCACGCGTGCGCGGTTAGGACGGCCCCCGGCTGTCCTCCGCACACGCCCACCGAGACGTCAGACGGCCAGGGGCCGTCCGACGCACGGAAGAGGTTAAAGCAATAAAAATGGACTTAGAAGGAGACATCACCAGCCAAAATGTAATACTGCTAAATATATACATCCACCCACGTGACAAAAAAGTGGGGATGAAACTCCTGGGCTCAGAATTAATGAGAATACTTTCAGAGGAGGGCACCCCGAATCTTATTGTAACAGGCAATTTTAACATGCACCTTTCAGAGCCCCTAGACAGGCACCACTTAGTGGAAGAGCCGATTTTTGGCATGGGGGATCCCGCACCAAGAAGAAAGTAAATGGGGCAAACAATCCAGGCAAAAAAAGAATTTTTAAAGGACCTAGAACATCTGAACCTGGTGGCACTAAGCGGACGTTTCCCAGGGGATCACCCGCCGGCGGCGACCTTTCATAATACACTATCGAATATAACAATAGATTATACTTTTGTATCAATACCACTGATCAGCAAAATCGCAGACTTTCAGATAGGTATAATGGACCATAGCGATCACCTACCACAAGAGATTACTCTGAACATACAAGGTGTAATACTAACCCAGCCAGTGGGAAATTCAAGCATGATGTATACAGCTAACAACAGAAGAATCAAATGCAAAACGCGTAACCTGGAAAGCTTCCTAATCGGGGCAAAAAACCTCTGGCAGGAAAACAAATCGATGAATGCAAGTATTTCAATCTGCTGGGAAAACTTCACCAAAAGTCTCAGGGCAGCCCACACAAAAAGAGAAGAGTCCTGTGTAACAATAAAAGCAGACTCGCAACAGAGGATGCTTCCTGTGTCACGCAGCCTGCAATGTAGCCAACTCTCAATCAAACAAAAGATCCAACTAAGGCTTGTCAAGAGAGAAATAAATAGAGCAGTGCAGAGGCTCCGTCAAACAGGCCCAGATGATGCCATCAAAGAGGAACCAAGGATCCTAAAAATCACCAAGAAGAACCTCATCTGGCAATCAAAAAGGGAAACAGAAGATAGGTTGTGGGTCAAACCCTTACAAGGCGCAAAAACAAACAATAGCGCAAGATTTTGGCGCACAGTGAACAACTTACAGAACCCAAGGGCACCAGGAATTAACTCACATCTGACAGAAGAAGCCTGGGCTAACTACCTTTGGCATATTTTCAACACAGAACAACTCGATATCACACACGAAGCGCAAGAAATCAGTAGTCACATATCCAATTTGGCTACACAGGCAGAAGAAGATCTCATGGTCTTCACGAACAAACAGATCATGAATAGGATAGCAAAAGGCAGGGCAGAGGGGGCGCTGAGTCTCAACGACATTCCACCAATCATGTACAAACAAGACCCGGAATACTGGGTGGCAGCATTATCACCACTATTCAAACAGACCATAGAAGTGGAAAGAATACAAGACTCCTGGAAGGGGTCAATCATCTCTCCAATTCATAAGAAAGGCAGCAAAAATTAAGCAAAAAATTATAGACCCGTCGCCTTAATAGATAACGATGCCAAATACTATGCTAGCCTTATATTGGAAGAGCTCATGTATTGGGTGACCAAAAAGTCAATAATCCCAATCAATCAAACGGAATTTCACAAATTTACCACAACAACAACAAACATACTCGCCTTATCCATTTTAATAGACGCATCCGAAAAAGTCAACCAGCCACTCTTTGTTTGCTTCATTGATTATTCATCTATCTTTGACAACATCGACAGGAAGAAACTATGGGATAAGCTATCAAAAAGAAAAATCCCACCAAGACTCCTGACACAGCTGATTTTATTCCACACTGACACGTGGGTACAAATAAAATTAGGAGCCGGCGACTACCTTTCTAGAAAGATACAGACGTCCAAGGAGCTCAAACAAGGTTATGTTTTGGCCCCGACTTTGTTTCATTTATGTATGTCAGATCTTACGCCCGAGTTAGATAATTGCAACTCCCACGCCCCGAACTTGGGAGGCTACACTCTGATCGGCTTACAACATCTAATTGATATTACGCATAGTTATTCGGCCAACTACAGGTTGCGTATAAATCTAGATAAAACAAAAGTGATGGGGATAAACATGAAAAAGAACGCACACAGATACTGCTGGCAACTGGGAGGAAACCCACTGGAAACTGTCCAAGAGTGTAAGCACCTGGGTGTAATAATGGACAGTAAAGATACGTTCCTGCAACAAAAAGAGGCCATAGCAAGAGGAGGTAACGCAAAGGCGGTTGCACAAAAAAATCGTAAACTCAAAACATCTGGCCTAAGCCTCACTCCTTTGCTACAGGTGATCCAGGCAAAGCTGCTACCCTCTATTACCTATGGGAGCGAGTGCCTAGAAGGTTGGTATTCTGGATAGCACGGTAGCTAGGGCAATGAGAATAATATTCAAGCTACCCAAATTGCGTCATTTGGCGTTGCAGCGTGCACAATGTAATTCGTTTTATTTATTTATTTATGTACTTAACTCCGTTCGGCCGTATGCCAGAGTTTACTACCTTCCGCCCCACCGCCCCGCAGCACTCCCTCCAGGAGCCGCGACTGCCTGCTGTGTATGAACGTATTACACAGGAAGAAAAAAGGCTGTAATGGCAGGGCCTACAACCATGTCTTGCAATAGCACTGCAGGTTTAAAGTCGTCTTCAATAAATCCCTTTATATTAATGTCAGAGCGTCGATCCGGCTAAGTTGAACTGTAAATGCTGGCACACAACTAATGGTTTTAAATTTGGACAATCTTTACTGTTTTACTTATGCTTAATTTAAAGTGTGGTTTTAGAATATGGAATAATTTGATATGATGTTTTACAGTTGCAATGATTTTAAGTAATCACGCAAATAAAGATATTACTAACTTACTGTTGGACTTGGCCCTTTTTGCAGGGTTATCCCCAAACATTTTGCTTCTTCCTCCTATTTTTTCCTGACCTGTTGTTGTTGGTTTTAGGACTCTGGGCACTTTACCACTGCTAATCAGTGCTAAAGTGCATATGCTCTCTGTGCAAATTGTTATTATGATTGGTTCTCCCTTATTGGCATATTTTGATATACTGGTCAGTCCCTAGTAAAGTGCACTGGGTGTGCGGGGGCTGGTAAATCAAATACTACTAGTGGGCCTGCAGCACTGATTGTGACACCCACATGAGTAGCCACTGCAGTGCCTGTGCACAGTTTGCTAACTGCCATGTCGACTTGGCAAGTGCACCCAATTATCAGGCCCTAGCCTTCCCTTTTCTTACATGTCAGTCACCCCTAAGGTAGAGCCAAGGTACCTCTGTGGGCAGGGTGCGGTGTATGTGAAAGGTAGGACATGCCCTGATGTGTGTGGCATGTCCTGATAGTGACATACTGCCAATTTCGTTTTTCACTATTGTAAGGCTATTTGTCCCCATAGGAAAGCATGGGAGTTAATTTATAACATCTTATAAATATAACTTACCACTGGGATCAGATAGGAAAATAAAGTTTAGTATGCCTGAACTCAGAATCTAAAGATGCATCTTTTAGGAAAGGTGATTTTTACATTCTGTGTTTGAAAATACTACTTTTAGAAAGTAGGTATTTTCTTGCTTAGCCATCTTTTGTGCTTCTGCTAAGATGTGTATTGACTGTCTGGATGTGGAGTGACAGGAGCTGGGGATGTGCAGTGGCTCCAGAGAGTCTGGATGAGTCAGCACTAGGCTGAATAGGCCTCACTGCATTCGGAGTGGTGGGAGGAGTAGCACCTGCACCTGAATAGGGCTGTGTCTGCCTTCTACAATGATGGCTCCGCCCCCCTGTGGTGTGTCTGGAGCCTGAGCTCACACTGACAATGGAGGTTGTTGTGCACTTGCAAAGTGCCCTCCAGAACTGGTTTTGACTGGGCACAGGGCTTCTCTTCACAAAGAGAACAAAGACAATTTGGGGTATAAGGATTAGACCTAAAACCCCTGAACTTTAGATTACTTCTGGAATAAAGAGGAACCTTTGCTGAGGAGAAGAGCTGGAGAAACTGAGGAGAAGTACTGCCCTTGCTGTATGTTTGGGGTTGGCCTGCAGTTGCTGTTTCTGCCAAAGAAAGGAGAAGGACTTTGCTGTGCGCTGTGTCCCCTGCTTGAGGAAAGTCTCCAAGGGCTTGAGTAGAGCTTGCCTCCTGTTTGAAAGTCTCAGGAACACAAAGACTTCACCCCCCAGCTCCCCTGAACTTCCTTGCTGGGAGTTCTGACCTGCCAGGAGTGCCTGTGACTGTGTGGGGCCTCTGGAGGTTGTTTCTGCTGTTGGGAGCTGGAAAGCAACTCAACAACAAGGGAATCGACACATTGCTCTAACGCCGCGGTGCAAGAAGAATCTCCCCGCACCGCCGCGCCCCTGCTGAAACCGACGCAGCGCCTGTCGCCACCGCAAGAATCGATGCATCGAGGGATCGCGGCTGAAAAGGTCGATGCAGCACCGCTCGCCGCCGCCGCATTGTTTGGCGCCGCATCCTGAATTTCCACGCATCGTCCCTGTGTGCCAAGTTTTCCCTGACGCATCACCCGCGGATCGGAGTCGTCTCAGAATCAACGCATCGCTTCCCCCTACAGACCGGACCCGACGCATCGCTCCCCTGTGTACAGCGGAACTGTCGCATCGCATCCACGAAGGTCTCCGGAACGACGCATCTCTTTGTTTTTTTACGCTTCTCATCGCTGCGGCTGTTTGGCTTGGTGAATTTTGTCGCAACAGGTACTTTGCAAGAAATCACGCATCCATAGTTTTCTATGGACTCAGTTGTTAAAACATTTTGAAAGTGATTTTTGTTAATACTTGTATGTTGGATTTTTGTCGTTTTGGTCTTGTTAAGTTTAGATAAAGATGCTTTATTTTCTAAACCGGTGTGGTGTCCATTTGTGGTGTTATCACTGTGTTACTGTGAGTGTTGGTGCAAATCCCTTACCCTGACTAGAAGCAAGGGTCCCTATTTGGACAAACTAGAGACCCCCATTTCTAACACTTACTTACTTACCTACTGATGGGTTATTTGAGGTTGTGCTGGACTGGGACAAATCCAGAAGGAAGTCTTTGATGGCCCAGAGAATTCAGATACAGGGGGTAAGCCAGAAAGCCCTTGGAGTCACTCTGGGTTCAAGTGAGATGGACCCAATCCTTGTCCTCAGCAGGGCAGAGATCAGAAGGCAGCAGGGCAGCTCAGAAAAGCAGAAGGAAGTTCCTTCAGAGAAACAGTCAGGCAAAGTGACAATCATTGGAGCACAAGAGTCTTTACTCCTGGAAGAGTTCTTCATAAGTACAGTAGTGTACTGTGTTGGTAGGGTCAGAGCCCCAGTACTTATACCCAAATGTGCCTTTGAAATGGGGGTGCCATGAAGTGCACAGGTCCCCTTTCATACCAGCCCTGTCTTTCAGGCTATCTGTGGGGAGTAATCAGCCCTTTGTGTGGGGAACAGGGCCCGGCCTAATTAGGTGTGTCAGCTCCCCCTCCCTCTTCCTGCCCAGGAAGAGCTATCAGAATGTAGATGAATGCAGATGAGTTCTCTGTCACACCAACCCTTCCTGTGTTTGTGGCTGTCTAGAGGGAATACACAAAGTGTAGTTGTCACCAATCCCAGACGTGTATTGGAGACAGGCTGCAAGGCACACAGAGCAGTAAGGGCAGATAATGTTCACTTTCTAAAAGGGACATTTCTAAAACAGCTGTTGCTCACATATGAATTTACCTTAAATAAATTAATAGACAATCGGCGTTTGGCAAAATGGGAACAAGTAGGTTTAATTAAATGCTGCAGCCAGCATAGCCTCATCAGAGCACGTCTGCTCAAAGTCTCTCGGTGTGCAAAGTTTTGCCCGATGGTATATACAGTTCATGAGGTACAATAAAGTAATTTCTACATTTCTGAAAAGCATCTCAGTCATAAATTACCAAGTGCGGGCATCTGATAAGGACACCAATGGCTCTCGACCTGGGGGAGAGCTAGTATGGGCCAGTGTGTTTCTATCCAGATGTCTGGCATGAGGAGAGAGTGATCACTACGTTAACCCTGGGCGTAGTTCGCGTAGTCGCGCTACGCGTGGCTACGCAAAGTGCAGTTCGCACTACGCGAGCTACGCGTAGCACTACGCGAACTGCGTAGTTTGCTGTTCGCACTGTGCAATGCGAGAGATCGGCATCTCGCGCAGTGCGAGCAGTCGCTTTCTGCTGCTCGAGTAGATTTTTACTCGAGCAGCAGTTTTCTCAACGCGGACTGGTAGTTTCTCATCGCGAGCGGTCGCGAGCATACGCGACCACTCGCAATGAGAAACCTGACCTCCCAGCGTTGAGATCCTCGCCGGGAGGTTTATTTTCTCGCTCGCGATCGGCAACTTGATGTTGCTGATCGCGAACGAAGAAAAGTCTCGCCGGGATGTCATTTTGCTTGCTCGCGGTCGCCAACTTGACGTTGAGGACCGCGAGCAAGCAAAAAATGACCGCTGCACTACGCTTCGCTGCGCGTGTTCGCACTGTGCTACGTGCAAATCGCGTAGTGCGAAGTTGCGCAAACTACGCAATCTTCGCGAGCGTAGCGTAGTGCTTTGCCCAGGCCTACACTACGTGTGATGTGCATGTTGTGTCCTGATTGGCTACATGTTCCTATCTACATGTGGTATCTAGCTTTGTGGCATTTTTGGGGAACATGAGCCTTTGACTAAACGTGTTTTATTGGGGCCAATTTCCTCAGAACTGTTTGTTGTGCGACTATCTGTGGGATCGATCAAGGTTTTCCCTGGGAGCGCGTCTGTCTTTGGGTTACGAGAGGCCCCACCTGGGACCTGCCATTCGATAGGCGTGGGTATGGGTCACAGGACCTGCCTAACCACATGTCTCTGACTCAGGGTTTGATGGGGAGGTCACCGTGTGTGAATCCGACAGCAATGATATGAGTTCATTGGAACTCCTGAAAATAATATGGCAGTCACTTGTATCATTTATATAGACATTCCCAACATAGTGCATACAGTCATAGCGTACATCGACATTGTCCTTACTGATCTTGACACAGTTATGATGTACATTGACATTGTTCCTACTGGTAGCAACATTGTCATTCGTGCATGGATTATGGCATACATTGACATTGTTACTGCTGGTGTCGACACTGCAGTGCGGGCACAGGTTATGGCATACATTTACATTGCATTGACGGGCATTGACAGGGTTATGCGGGCACAGGTTATGGCACACGTTGACATTGCATTTATTGGTATTGCCATTGTCGGACCTGTACATATCATGGTATTCATTGACATTGTATTTACCCATTCCAACACAGTAATGTTGAATCCAACTTAACCAGTAAAGAGGATGTATCATTACTATTCCAAAGATATGAATTATGATGCAGCTACTCGTTTTTAACTAGGAATTACAGCCTAAAAGTGTTTTTAAGGAATTCCCAATGCTAACCCATGAGAGGAGTTGGCCTCGCAGTAGTGAAAAACGAATTTAGCTGTTTGTCACTACCAGGACATGTAAGACTTAAAAGTACATGTCCTACCTTTTATTTACACAGCTTTCTGCCCCTAGGGGTACCTAGGGCCTACCTTAAGGGTGACGTGTAATAAAAGGGGACATGGTAAGTGGTGGTAAATGCTAAGTTGGAGTGGTAGTAATCTGCACACACAGGCCTTGCAATGGAATGCCTGAGACAGGTTTGAAAAGCTACTTATGTGGGTGGCACATCCGGTGATGCAGGCCCTGGGCATATGGTATACCACTTTACAATAGACTACATATGCCAATCAGGTATACACCAATGTCACCATGTTTAGTGGAGAAACGCATACACATGCACTTAAGCACTTGTGAGCAGTGTTAAAGTGCTCAGATCCTTAAGGCCAACAAAAAGATACAGCAGAAAGTGGAGGTAAGCAGGCAAAAGGTCTGGGGGAAGACCACCCTAAGGATGACAGGTTTAACAACAGTTGAGTTTAATAATAGGAAGAAAGGAGACTTCATGGTAGATTGTATGGGAATAATTATTTCCTGTTATTGTAAGTCTATAGCTATAATCCTTTTCAAATTTGTTTAGCTTCTGGTTTCATTGGTCAAGTTTCTGAACTCGAAGTTCACTGTAAAGAATGCTTGTCCACTGTGTACAATCCGTCATGCTTTACTCTTTAGTCATGTAGAATTCATGCATAATTGATTATATTAAGACATTCTTCCTAAAAAGGCATTTTCTGAAGGATCACAATGTTTTCCCCTGTACTTCCCTCCACTTAATAATATTCCAGCTATGTTCTCCCTACTTTGATCGTAGTGCTGTTACTCTTGCCAAATCTTGTCAGAAAAAATGAGCACACTTGAGATCTCGTGAACATACACAGAATCTTGATGCATCATGTGGCTTGTTGGCCATCATGGTTTGCGCGTGGTAAAATACCAAGCCCCAGCCACGCAGCCTTTATTTGGTTTCATCGATCATTGGGCACGGTGTTTCACTCTTTGTTCTTGTCCCTTATCTACACCCTTCCCAAAGAAGCTAGGGGCATATTAGCAAGACCCACGTTAAAATTATCGCCGTTTTAGCGGCAGGAAACTGCCGCTAAAACGGCGATAATGGGCTTGCTAATATGCGTTATAGAATTCCAATAGAAGCCCAGGTTAGATGTCCTGCACATCTAACCTGGGCTTCTATTGAATTCTATAACGCATATTAGCAAGCCCATTATCGCCGCTTTAGCGGCAGCTTCCTGCCGCTAAAACGGCGATAATTTTAACGTGGGTCTTGCTAATATGCCCCCTAGTGTCTAAACCTGAGATACCTACCTGCAATAAAGATTCTGAATGTGTCCTGTCTCCCAGGATTAGAGTTTGACTCACAATCCCAATCCAGCAACCCCAATGGAAAGCCTGTAAAGAAACAAAAGACAGAAATGCTTTAGTGCTTACCAGTTACAGAAAAAAACTGAAAAGGTTAATGCACAAACCCAACAAAAGTGCAACTTTTTATGTATTATGATTAACCCCCAATTTATTTTTTGTGGTTAAGAAGATTTTCAAGACAATTGGCTTTGGTGTATTAAACCATGAAGGAAACAGTTTGGCGCATGAGTAAATTATTAAAGACTATAAAGAGGCTGTATGATTTGTTGAGAGAGAATCAAGGGAAAGAGATGAAACATTTTGAGATACATATATATGGTGCATAATCTTACTGTCAATAGTTGAGTCATGTTCAGTATTAGGGTTTGTGGTTCCATGATGATTTTTCAATACTGAGCTGATGCAAATGTAAGTTTAACTTCTCTGCAGAAATTGAGAGAAAAAATAAAGGCAAGAAAAGATGAAGCTATCTACACACTAAGGCATAGATTTGGTGGTAGTCTAAAGGAAGATGATCTATTGGTTTGAGAAGCCAGGTTCTAACCACAAATCGATGAAAAGTGGCATCTCTCTCTTTCTCTCTCTCCTCCCAACCCTATTTTCCTTCTTATACATTTACCAACACTTGATAATAAGTGTTTGTGTTGAGAGCCGTTCTAGGGGGGCTTGGGTGGAATCTCATTAACCCTGCAGAAGGCCTGGGATCCAGGTGAATGTTGAGTTTGACGTTCACTTTCAGCAAGTATAATATCATGTGCAGTGGAAAAATTAGACCAAAATATTGCTCTATTAGTCCTTTAGTTAGCTCCCTCAATCAGTAGTTCAACTTTAAAAACCAAGTCTAGTTCAATCTATGGTCCATCAGGTATTTCAGCTTGGACATATTCTTTAGCTATGGTTGTCTTTAGCAGGTGGGTCGGACTATTGTTACCACTGCTGTGTTGTGGACATATCTTGTTTGTTTGGAGAACTCTTTCTGCAAGGCATTTTTCGCCTGATCTGCAGGCTCTTTTTATCATGATATTCTTTCTTTTCTAAATCTTCTCCCCTTTTCTGTTCGAATGATCACATTGACGTTCCAAATGGTGAACTTTTTTGAGAGTCTTGTTGATCTCTACATGACCTACTAGAGCATCTCCGCTTTCCTCAAACTTGAAGAGAGTAAGAGTTTCATTGATCAAAGTGACATCTAGCAGGAGGCTTTTTTTTTAATATATATTTTTATTGATGACAGCGTAATAACATTACAAACATCATAGCAGGAGGCTTTATTTTCCTCTTACAATTAAGATAAATTATAATCACTCGGAGTGTCATTGTCTCTACATGCCCTCTTCCTTTCCCTTTGGAACCACTGACACCATCATTTTAGATTTCAACTGGGATTTAGAAGCCTTACACCCTAAATGATCTTGGCCTATGTCTGCATATACATGTGTAATAATTTTAGGGAGTTTAGCTTCGCTACTCACAAAAGTAACTACTGCATACCTTGGTCTGACACCTAGAATTGGTGCATCCCCTTTGATATTATCAATGTTACCTCAGAGCATCATCACATGATGTACTACGGATGAACCACCCTGCTCTTCTTGTATTTTCCTAAGAACATCAGCAATTACTGCAAATTATATTGCATGTGGCAGAATATAGGTTGGCAAATGTAAATCCCCAAGCACTATGCTTCCTCTGGAGCCATACCTAGAGGTAAACAAATAGGGACTATTCACAATAGTAAATTGGCTTGAGCCGGGAGAGACCAACTTTGTTGTTTGTTATTGCACTATCTGTTTTTTTAAAACTTTGCACTTGCTGCTTTTAAAATATGGTTTCTGGTAATTTTAAACTTGCGCATTTGCACTCTGTGAACTCACCAGCTAGAGAGTCCACAGCTCTAAGTCCCCCGCAGTTACAGCGCGGGACCGCCGCCATTTTGGGAGTATTCCGGTCAGCGGGCTTGTCTCCTGATGCCCCTGACGGTACTTAAACAGACGCTGCGACCGTCCGCGCTCGTTCCGCACTCAGCGCCAGCCCCCCTGCCCGAATGACTTCAGGTAAAACCAAAACTCTCTCTTACTCCAGCAATGACCTGAAAGCTCTGAACTTCAACAAGGCAGACCAGAACTGCTATAGTTTCCATCCAGAATACAGGCCCACTCAAATCCTAAAGATTTGTCCTGGTTGTAACACCAAACTACCGGAAATAACGTCTCAACCAGTGGCCGCAATAAAGGAGGAACAGAAAAGGACAGGTAAAATTGCCTTAGGCACTGTCCGGAACTGTGTCCTCATTAATGCAAGGTCCCTGGTCAAGCATAGTACGGAATGTGCCTCCTTCTTGGAGGATGAGGGGATAATGATTGCTTTTGTTACAGAGACCTGGACGGATGATGCTTCCGGTCCAGATCTGGTGAAAGCCACGCCACCTGACTATCTCTGCTACTCGCTTAACAGAGCACAGAAGAAAGGGGGTGGACTAGCGGTCATACACCACAACTCAATCACATCATCCTTTAATCCATTTGTGAATGAGGAATGTGAAGCGCTAGAGTTCTGTCTCTATCTTACACATCATGACTCCTTTAGAGGCTCACTCATTTATAGACCCCCAGGCCTGAGAAAACGTTTCATAACTCAACTTAGAAATAGGGTTAAATACTACCTCATATACAATTTTAGGAGATTTTAATTTCCATCTGGAATTAGACTCAGACCCAGATACAGCTAATCTTCTAGACCTAATGACAGGAGGGAATCTAGAACAGCTGGTAATTGGACCCACCCATCAAGCAGGGCACACTCTTGATGGGATCTTTTCCAATAACCCTCAGCTGTCTTTCACTAATCTTCGCCCCCTTACATGGTCCGATCTCTCGGCAGTACTCTTTAAGCTTACCACGCCTAACCACTCAGGTATAAAACCCTCGAAAAAATACCTGGAAACAAGAGCCTGGAAAAGCATAGCAGCTGAGGATCTACACAACCTCCTAGTCGCAAATAATAACCCGCTTCCTACAGACCTTGACCATGCAACTAAATCCTACACGAAGTGGCTAGAAGAGGCAGGGAATAAGCTAGCTCCCAAAAAATGGGTACGCCTCCATGGGCAACGACCTTCCGCACCTTGGTATTCACAAGAGCTTAAGGACCAAAAAATTATCTGCAAACATCGGGAAAGAAGTTGGAGGAAGGAATACAAAGTGGAAGACAAAAAAGAATATAAATCGAGCCTGGCTCAATACAAACAGTTGCTACATAGCACCAAACAAAAGTACTTCACAGAAAAAATTAAAGAGGCTAAAAACATGCCCAAAGCACTGTTCAAAACAGTTAAAACCCTAGCCCATCCTACCACCCCATCTATCCCAGCGAGTCAAGAATTATGTAATAACATAGCCAAATTCTTCTTCAACAAAGTTAATGCCATTTTCTTAACATTTTCAGACTCATCAAACAGAAAGTCACCAAACTCATCCACTTGCCCAACGAAAGAAATAAAAGATAACACTGAACTCAACAGCTTCAGCCCTCTCACAGAAGGGGATACCTATAATCTCCTTAATAAAGTGAAGTCAGGATCCCCGTACGACCCATGTCCGATAGGGACATTAAAACTAGGTGCAAAGACAGTGGCGGGCAAACTGACATCTATTTTTAACTTAATGTACAAAGAAGGATATTTCCCGAGAGACTGGAAACAGGCTTCCATTCTGCCACTATTGAAAAAACCTAACCTAGACGCCAATGACCCGAACAACTTCAGGCCCATTTCCAGATTACCCCTCCCAGCAAAAATAATAGAGAGAAACATGAACGCCCAACTTAATCAGTTTCTAAAAATATCTGAGGCATTGGACCCGACTCAATATGGATTTAGAGAGGGTCACAGCACGGAAATGGCGCTTATCAAATCCACGGAAGAGATCAGGTCCACGCTCGACCAAGGAGGTAAGGCCGCCCTGATCATGCTAGACCTTTCGGCGGCATTTGATACGGTCCATCACGCCTTGCTGGTGGACCGCTTAGAGGAGATAGGAGTCAAGAAAATGGCCCAAGAACTCCTTGAATCCTTTCTTTCAGAAAGAATTCAAACAGTCAAACTGGACAAATATGAGGCAGAAGCATTCTTCTTACCTTGTGGAGTCCCGCAGGGGTCCTCATTAAGTCTGACACTTTTTAACATTTATGTGTCCTCTCTAGCCCCCCTTATTGAATCCTTTGGTTTTAATTTGACATCCTATGCCGACGACACCCAAATTGTGGTAGCAATACGACCTGAGCTGATACACGACACCGCGTCCAGACTACAGGAATGTATGAATGCGGTGGGAAACTGGATGGCACAGAACTGCTTAAAGCTAAATTCCAGTAAAACAGAGGTTGTGCTATTCGGCAACAACCCTATTTTCTGGACCCCAGACTGTTGGCCGAACTCACTAGGATCACTGCCATCCCCGACCAGGAAGGTGAAGAACCTCTGAATTTGGATTGATGATACTCTTAGCTTCAAGGACCAGGTTAATTCAGTGGCATCTTCTACTTCGTTTATTCTCAGATCATGTAAAAAAATAATGCCTCTACTTCCTAAAGATGCACAACAAACGGTGGTCACTGCATTAGTAATGTCCAGATTGGACCATTGCAACAGTCTTTACCTCAAGCTACAAGAAGGATCTATGAACAAATTACAAATGCTGCAGAACGCGGCTGCCAGACTCCTAACGGGAACTCCTAAGTATGCATCAATCACAGCATCCATTAAAAAACTCCACTGGCTGCCAGTCAGGAAGCGCACCCAGTTCAAGGCCTTGTGCCTGGTTTTCAAGGCTCTGCAGGGATCAGGGCCTGATTTTCTAAAACAACACTTCCGCTGGTACTCACCAAAAAGAGTACTTTGGTCTTCGGATGCCAAATTAGTGACAATGCCCCTGGTGAAAAAAACTAACTGGGGTGGCAGAAGTTTCATTACTAATGCAGCCAAGGCTTGGAATACACTCCCATTTCATCTGAGACGCATGACTAACTTGATGGCCTTTAGGAAGGCTTTAAAAACTTGGCTCTTCACAAATTAGGTCGCAAATTACATAAATCCAATGCATCTCTGGTAGGTCTTCACCTTAGCGCCAGGACACCTTCGGGTAGCAGCAGCGCTTTACAAATGCAATTAACATTAACATTATATGCTCACATGTAAATCAACTACTGCACCTAGGTGTAAATCTGATGTAATCTTTGCATTTTTCTGCTTATGCACCCTCGCTGCATTTCATATATTGATGTATCTAAGTGCTGATTTCCATTTATAAATGTGTGCTTGTTGCATTTAGTATTGTTAGCACATGTACACCATATAACATTTGCTTCATAATAGTTTGATAATGCATCTGGTATTCATATACATGTATTTATATGGTTTATAGTGTTACACAAATAAATGAAGGTGCAACAGCATTAATATGTTAATTCTTGCATTTGCGATCATTCATTGCGAGGCCTGCCATTTTCAAAATAATCAGAAAAGTGTATTTAAGCTTGGTACAGACGCCGGATGGCGGCCGATTGGAGGAAGGTTGCTGCGAGCTAGGCCCGGTTCGGAAGACAGGCTGCGGCTCAACTGAAGGAATCTACGCGCCAGGCCACCGCGAACCCCCGGTACCAGAGCAGCGGTGAGTGAATTGGGCTCCCCTACTCCATGTAATGCCCCCCCGGGACAGTGAGCATTCTTCCCCCCATAGTGCCGGCGAGCGGAGGTTACGGGGTCCTGACCGCATGGCGAGGGCGGTGAGCCCTTAGACTCAAGACACGGGGGAGCAGCGAGCGGCATCCATACAGCCCTGAGGGTAGCGCCGTAGAGTAAATGCAGAACAGCAAAGCTTGGGCATCGCCGACGGGAGACACAGGAGCGGCCCGGCATGAGTGAGGTGTGTGCCTGACCTTAAAATGGCGCCCACGAGGGACACTGTTTAAGCGGCTATGAAATTGAGAAAACAGGACGATCTTGAAAGGGCAACAGAGACGCTTGAACCCACACATGGCTGATGAGCACATTGGTGCCCCCCCGCACGCTTCCCCATAGATCGCAATAACAAACCACAATCTCACTATATGAAAAGATTCAAATTACTGCAATGACCTGAGCCACAGGGTGGGATGTGGATACCACAAGCAGCGGGAATTTGAACAGCAGAGGCCTGAGGCATTAGGGTGACGGGCCCCCCTAAGCGCCAAATAGAGGGGACTAAGCACCAGGGAGACCTTGCTACGGTCTGGGCCTATGATCCGCACCGCTCTCCTACACGACCGAACTGCCCTGGGGTAAGCATGTCTCACAACAAACTTCTGCCGCAATAGGTTGATGTATGGGCCAATCGATCGACAATCCACTTACGCCCCCGTTGGGCTTCTGATGGTCCCTCTCTGGACGCTTTGGTCCCCCCCTCTCATAGCTGTTGACTGAATGCGGTGGTGAGGACTTGCGCCTGCTGTTTGCCCGCACGCCCCCCGCACATCCTGATACTTTTTTAATTGCCGTTCAGATGTCGTGCCTCCACGCACCATTATCTGTCCCTACAATCACCGCACTGCGATGGCCGGCTTTCCTCTGCCTTGTAAGCTTTAAAATGGCGAGGCCCTGATTGCTTTGATTGCCGTGCCCTGTTGCTACCGCCGGCATCTTGTTCTCCGCTCTGTCCTCCTCAAAATGGTGGCCCCTCGACTGCTCCAAAATGTCTCCATCGACCCACTTCTTGGACGCCTGCGATTACCATGCTGCGATGGACTATGCTCCTCCACCTTGTAAGCATTAATATGACACACCAATTTTCTAATAATGGCCACCATGAGTGTGTTACGAAGTCACCCACCTGAACTCCGGTTTGTTCCTTCTTCGATGCTGCTGGTCCCCGACTCCCCCTGAAATCAACCAGAATGGCAAGGAGAGAATTCACTTGCGACTCCGCCTGACCCCCGGGGGAAGGGGGGAATGGGAAAGAGAGAGAAATAGATAACACTGGAAACCTGGTGTCTGTTCCTCGAACTGGATCTACCATGTGTCTCTCTGGGAATGGGAGTAAATCGAACCGCTGTATTCTGAACCAGTATTCTGGAATGTTCTCCTATAAAGAATAAACAGGCATCAATACACCTACTGTGCACTATATAACGTTAACTCAATTATTACTACTTTAATTTAACATACCAACAAGAAGAATCCGGATGTTAAAGTCACCTCCTGGATTCAGTAATAGCGAATTATTTCTTTAGCACTCTGTATTGTCCTTATAAAAGGTAAACAAATAATTACGTTGATAAACAGTGCATTGGGTTAGGTCGAGAATTCTATTACAATATTCACTAGTAATATAACATACCTAGCAAGTCCCAGACTGTTGCCTTAAAAAGGGGTTCAGAAAAGAAACAAGAAATAAACAAAAGATCATACACCAAGTAATATCAGTCTTTTACATGGACACTGAGTTCGTGACCAATTGTTCGTTAAACTTCTTTGCTAAACGTCGTAAATTGCTCTCAGAAGGTCTTGCACTATCTAGATTGCTTTTTGTGTCCTTCTCTGATTTCTTTAAACTTCTTTTAAGTTGGCTCTTTGAGGGTTAAAAGGCTCGTTTTCTGAGAGTCCTGAATAGTAATAAAGTAAGAGCTCTTACCGTGTGCTGGAAATGCCAAGAAAACGTTACCGTGTCTTGTTAAGGGTTGCTTGGCAACCGTTTGTTGATCTGTCCTTTTGTTTTTTCAGCAGGATCGGAAGTGAGGCGCTGGGCGAGCGGAAGAGGAGCCAGCCGGATGCCTTCAACCAAGGAGCCTTCAAGGATGCTGGGATGTTCGGAAGTGAGGCGCCGGGCGAGCGGAAGAGGAGCCAGCCGGATGCCTTCAACCGAGGAGCCTTCAAGGATGCTGGGATGTTCGGAAGTGAGGCGCCGGGCGAGCGGAAGAGGAGCCAGCCGGATGCCTTCAACCGAGGAGCCTTCGAGGATGCTGGAATGCTCGTGCCGGGCGAGGATACAAGGAGAGGAGTCCTGGAACCGGAGCAGATCAGGGACGGAGTCAGGTGAGAACCGCTTTCGGAAAGCGAAGCATCGGGGCAAGGCGGGTGGGGTTTAAATAGTTGCTGAGCACATAATCACGAAGGCAGTTTACACGTGCCCTGGAACCGTTCTCGATTTACATAGCACGCTTATTTAGCAAGGCGGTTTGCATGTTTGTTGCATGTGATCTGACACGTGTACCAACTGCTGCCTCGTGATTCAGTTTCCTAAAAACAAACTACTAAGCCCAACAAGCATTGGCAACTGCATTTGGTATTTCTTCATTTAGCGTCTATCCTTAGAAATACTCAAGCATATCTCAATGTGGTAGTTTATGAACAATGTTTGGTAACTCATAACAACAAGGCAACCTGAAGGGGTAATGCAATTTAACCCTTAAAACAGGATGTATATTACTCATAAATAATAGGTAGAGAATCTTTTGATACTGAGCTCAGGTTTTTCGTAACAGAGTGGGCACCTTTCCAAAGCACTCCTTCTCCCCTTGTTGGGGAGGGATCCAGCATTTATGTCCTGGAGTCTCAGAGATCCCTCTGAGAGAGTCCACAGCGACAAGGGAGTCCCTCACAGGGGAGGCCTGGGTTTTTACCCCATTACCACTGGGAGCACAGCACCGTACACCGTGACCGGCGCGCTCGGTGGAACGTTTTGGACTATGCCCCCCTAGGCGGAAACTATAACCTATCTGTATGTACTGCGGTGCCCGAGCAACCTCTGGCCGATGACCGGTGGAGCTGTCCCATGCAGCTATAGAGGAGTTTGGCTCTGGTTCACCCCTCGGCCGTCACCTACCCAGCCGGACGTCGGACACTGTTTTTCCTCGTCTCCCCGTTGTGCCTCCTATACCCTCCCCTCCTCCTCCCTCCATTATTCTCCTCTACCTCCCCTATTCCTTCCCTCTATCCCCTATTCTTCTCTCCCCTTGCCTATTTTTTTTTTTCTACTCATGATTATGCTATGCCTTTGTACTCATGTAATTCCTGTAACTACGCTCCAGTAACTGATGTAACTTTGTAACCATGTTCTGAAACAATGTTTCTTCCTCATGTAAAGCGCTCTGATACCTCCGGGTCTAGCCAGCGCTGTATAAAACTCAATAAATAAATAAATAAGTGTGAGGCAGAGAGGAATCTTCAAATTTAGGGGGACTTGCTTCAAACATACTCAGTGAAGGTCAGCAGCTTCTTAGTACCAGACTGGCCTAATGATCTTGCTTTGGAATGCCACAACTGAGATGCAAAGACAGAAAGCAACCTTCTCAAAGTACAGATCAGAAGGCTTCCTGTTCATCTAAGATATGCAGGCCACCTCAAGAAACTCATACAGGCACTTTTGGTGCTAAGACAGCTTAGCTAGAAGCCAGAAGGGAGGGGTTGGTGAACAAAGTCTGCTTACAACAGTCAATGCAATGAGCTTCAGAAATTTCATTACAATGTTGCAATTCTCATTATTATTTTGCTTATTCATTTCTTTCATTAACACTATAGTGTCTGCTTTCATAGTTCTATCTATGCACATAGTATAGTTTTATTTTATTTCATCTTGATTTTTACCTGGTACATTCACCATTAAAAACAAAGCAGTTAGAAATAGCTTCTCAAATAAAAGTGCCAAGCACCTAGCAGTTGGATACTTTGTGCCAATGATTGTAAATAGAATGCTGGATAGTTCATGGATAAGGATATTGGAGTTTCTTACAATGTGTTCGTATTTTCAGAACATTATTTAGATAAAGTGCTTTATAGACATAGCATAGAGTAACAGACTTTTTATGACCATTGTATGTATGGGAGGTACTTGATGGGTGAGTCAATTTCCTTGCTAACAACCAGTCCATGTAATTAACAGAGTACCACCATTTAAAACCATTTTGCCTAGTAGCTTCAAAGACAAGGATCACAGCAGCTTAATCATTTTTCATATCAAAAGCTGAAAAAGAAGCAGAATGCAGCACCAATAGAAAGGGGAAGTAAGAAGAAGGAATAAAGATGTTTCTCCTTGTTACACCTCACCTGGGCAGGCGTGCCATTTTGACGCATTCCTAGGTCTACCATTAATGGTAAATCTGGGAATGCATCAAAATCCATGGGTGGATGCGTGAGAACACCGACGCTTCACTCATGAAATGCTTCCCTGGAGCAAAGTCACTCAACGCAGCAATTTGCGCTGCATTACTCTAGATTTATCAATCCATGCAAGGCCACATAAGGTGGCCTTGCATGACTTGATAAATCAAACTTAAGAGCTGTGTCGCTCTTGCGCCCTGCTGTGTGGCGCAAGGACAATGAAACTCTTTCAGAAATATGCCCCATAGTGTCTAAAAGGACAGTCCATATAATGAACAAGTAAAAAGAACACCCACTTTCTTATGTCCTTTACTGAAGTTTTCAAGATAGGTCTTAGAATGCAATAAAATACCTAATTAGAGAGAGTAGTGTGCATTAGCTACTTTTTTGTTGGGTACCTCATTGCCTCACTAGCAGCCTGTCTGCATAGTCTATGTATTTGAGGAACCCGTTGACTATACCTATACTCTCCCCTCAAGAAGATTATAGCGTGCTGGCAGGAACAAATGTTGAACTGGTTAAATGAAATTTGTAAGCAGAGTCGTTGTTCTTTTAATAAACTTGTGCAGGTGCACAAAAGGTGAGCCAGTTTTTCTGGATGATTTACGAACAGTCTGCAAATTTGCATAAGCGGTCTTACCGCTCACTTCAGCATAAAGTTATGGGTGAAGAAGAGCCCGAAGCGGAGCTGTGTAAGTCTGATTTATAGCGGGCTTTGAAAGATTCCTTCAGGTAGCCTTGTTGTTGGTGGCTTTTATAAGTGTTTATTACTAACCATGCATGACTTCTTTGGTTGAGGTTTTGTTTGTCTGTTGATAAAGAGCTATACACATTGTCTGCACTAAATTAGGATGTTGATTTTGATAAAGTCTTAAAATATATCTATAATGTTTATTCTTGTGTGTGTCAATCCATGAAAGGAGTTCAGAATTCACTAACAAACAAATAATCCTCTCTGTCTCACAGGGCACAATGCACCATCATCATGTTGCTCAGGTGGTTTGTGAGTTACAGTCCACCTGGTTTCTTGTCTCCAGTTGATTAGTTGACAGTAAGCCTGCACATAGACAGAGGGTCTAGGGGATCTAAAACTGGTCCGTATTTTGCATAAGATTGCAAAAACTGGAGCCCAACGTGGAGCTGATCTTTGACTAACTCTGGGTGACACGGAGGACTTTAAAAATGATTACTAACAAGGAAGACTTCTGTTGTGATATTGATTTTCTCCCTCAGTTTAGATAGGAGCTCCCTCTCTGCTGTGGGGTTGTAGGTGCCGGACTAATAAATGAGATTTGTGGTTTGATTTAATTTTTTAATCTGATTCTGAATCTCTCCCACAATGGCGGCATATCCTGTTGTGATAAGGGTAACCTTCAGGGCACCATTAACATTACACCTCACTGTAAGAGATTCCCCTTGAGTGTGTAGTAGGGGGGCTGAGTTAAATTTTGTTGTAAACGTTCATGCTGCATACCCCTTTGAAATGTAGCTCCAAGTAATTGTAATATCAGGAACATTTGGTTTAGTAGACAATGACCACATTTGCAGAATATAGTCAATTTCAACAGTACATGCTACAAACTTTAGGGTCTAGAGATTTGGTTCCTGCTCCTGCACAACTGCATCCTGCAGTGCAGGAAATTAGTCCACACACAATTAATGTAATTATTGGGAAAGTGCCCATAAAGTGAGACCAGATTCCACTTTGTATCGTTCACAAAACCAATCAAAATCAATTGGAAGCAGAATATCCTTATGCTACACCCCAGGAAAAACACAGCATGTTGAATTTTGAGAAAGTTTCTTTGATAGATCTTAGTAATATTCAAGGGGAAGCAGTGGCTCTGGCAGTGCATGAGTTCTTGGCTGCTGTTCCAGATCAAGATCACGAATAAGAGCTTCCTAAAGATATTTAGAAAGTATATATATCTCCGTCGGATAAAACACTCAGCCTCAAAAATGCTACTAAAAACGGGTCTGAGGGTTCAGGTAAAGAAAAATCCCTGGAAAATAAGGAAAAGCAAAAAGCTAAATGGAAAACCAAGGGACGTATTACGAGTTTGGCGGTCCGACCGCCCTAGAACATTGTCAGCGTTGATCACGTCACAGCTGCACCAGCAATCTACCGCCCACTGCATTATAAGTTGTGCTGTCTGAAACGCTGACCGTGGTCATGGCGGTCTACCCAACGGGACTGATGCGGTCTGAATTGTTGGCGGTGCATCCAATGCCGCCGCCAGGTCTGCGTTTTTTCAAGTGTTGCCAAAGTGACATTAACCCCTTCGGCGCTGTGTGGGAGAATTAATAAGTGGGCATGTTTCGGACGGCCCCTGGCCATCCTCCGCACACGCCCACCGTGACGTCGGATGGCCGGGGGCCGTCCTGAGCACCGAAGGGGTTAAAGTGACCACAACTACCATGAGGCCTTGTCGCTCCACCTCTAACCAAGATGCTGCACTGCTTTTGCCCCTTCTCACTTGTCTCCCATGTTACAACTGATGTTAACTGTTCATGCAGGTTACCATTACTCAAATGTTGCTAAAGTGAGACTGAAGTGACTACAACTACCATGAGGCCTTGTCACTTCAACTCTAACCAAGATGCTACACTCCTATTGCCCCTTCTCACTTGTCTCCCATGTTACAACTGAAGTTCCCTACTCATGCAGGTTACCATTTTTCAAGTGTTGCTAAAGTGACATTGAAGTGACAAATGTCCTACCCCACAGCGTTCTCCTTAGTGTCCTGAATAAAATGATAACTCACTTGTGTGGGTGGGGCAAGGGCCTGTGACTGGGAAGAGCCCAAAACATAGGGAATAAGGGTATAGAACCGAGAATTCTAAGCGCTACATTTCTTTAAAAATACGTTTTTAGCCAATTCTGCATTGGACACCCACACAAGTGAGGTATCATTTTACTCAGGACACTAAGGAGAATGCTGTGGGGTAGGACATTTGTGCCGGCACGGTGATTCCACACAAAAATATGTGGAAAATTTCGTTTTTTTCAGCTAATTTTGAGGTTTGCAGGGGATTCTTGGTAGGGAAACGTTGGGGGATCCACGCAAGCCATACCTCATTGGACTCCCCAGGGTGTCTAGTTTTTAGAAATGTGTGGGTTTGGTAGGTTTCCTTAGATGGCGGCGAACCCAGGGCCAAAGAACCAGGTGTCCCCCCCCGAAACCAGGTATTTTTGTTATAGGTAATTTTGAAGTCTCCACAGTACGATTTGGGCCATTTCCTGTTGCAGCCACTATGCCTACCCACACAAGTGAGGTACCATTTTTATCGGGAGACCTTGGGAACGCTGGGTGGTAGGAAATTTGTGTCAGCCCGGTGATCCTACAACTTCCCTACACAGGAATGTGAGAAAAAATAGATTTTTTCAACAAAATTTGAGGTTTGCAGGGGATTTTGGGTAGGGAAATGTTGGGGGACCCACGCAAGCCATACCTTGCTGGACTCCCCCGGGTGTCTAGTTTTCAGAAATGTGTGGGTTTGGTAAGTTTCCCTAGATGGCCGCCGAGCCCGGGACCAAAAACTCATGGGACCCCCCCCCTTGCAAAACCAGGTTGTTTTGTGATAGGTAATTTTGATGTCACCTCAATAGGTTTTGGGCCCTTGCCTGTCGCGGTCACTTGGCCTACCCACACAAGTGAGGTACCATTTTTCTCACAAGACTTTGGGGAATGCGGGGTGGGTGGAATTTTGTGGATCCATGCAGATTCCAGAACTTTCCACCACAGAAATGTGAGGAAAATGTGTTTTTTTTTTTACAAATTTTGAAGTTTGCAAGGGATTCTGGGTAACAGAACCTGGCGAGAGCCACACAAGTCACCCCATCCTGGATTCCCCTGGGTGTCTAGTTTTCAAAAATGTATTAGTTTGCTAGGTTTCCCTAGGTGCCGGCAGAGCTAGGGTTCAAAATCCACAGCTAGGCACTTTGCAAAAAAAGGGTCCGTTTTCACTGTGAAAATGTGGTGTGTCCACGTTGCGTTTTGGGCCAATCCTGTCGTGGGCACTAGGCCTACCCACACAAGTGAGGTACCATGTTTCTCGGAAGACTTTGGGGAACGAGGGGTGGGTGGAATTTTGTGGATCCACGCAGATTCCAGAACTTTCCACCACAGAAATGTGAGGAAAATGTGTTTTTTTTGACAGATTTTTAGGTTTGCAAGGGATTCTGGGTAACAGAACCTGGTGAGAGCCAGTCATGTCACCCCATCCTGGATTCCCCTGGGTGTCTAGTTTTGAAAAATGTATAGCTTTGCTAGGTTTCCCTAGGTGCTGGCAGAGTTAGGGTTAAAAATCTACAGCTAGGCACTTTGCAAATAAAGGGTCTGTTTTCACTGTGAAAATGTGGTGTGTCCACGTTGCGTTTTGGGCCGTTTCCTGTCGCGGGCACTAGGCCTACCCACACAAGTGAGGTACCATTTTTCTCGGAAGACTTTGGGGAATGCGCGGTGCATGGAATTTCGTGGATCCTCGCAGATTACAGAACTTTCCACCACAGAAATGTGAGGAAAATGTGTTTATTTGGACACATTTTTAGGTTTGCAAGGGATTCTGGGTAACAGAACCTGGTGAGAGCCAGTCAAGTCACCCCATCCTGGATTCCCCTGGGTGTCTGGTTTTCAAAAATGTATAGCTTTGCTAGGTTTCCCTAGGTGCTGGCAGAGTTAGGGTTCAAAATCTACAGCTAGGCACTTTGCAAAAAAGGGTCCATTTTCACTGTGAAAATGTGGTGTGCCCACGTTGCGTTTTGGGCCGTTTCCTGTTGCAGGTACTAGGCCTACCCACACAAGTGAGGTACCATTTTTCTCGGAAGACTTTGGGGAACGCGGTGTGGGTAGAATTTTGTGGATCCACGCAGATTCCAGAACTTTCCACCACAGAAATGTGGGAAAAATTTGTTTTTTTGGACAAATCTTTAGGTTTGCAAGGGATTCTGGGTAACAGAACCTGGTGAGAGCCAGTCAAGTCACCCCATCCTGGATTCCCCTGAGTGTCTAGTTTTCAAAAATGTATTGGTTTGCTAGGTTTCCCTAGGTGCCGGCAGAGCTAGGGTTCAAAATCTACAGCTAGGCACTTTGCAAAAAAAGGGTCAGTTTTCACTATGAAAATGTGGTGTGTCCACGTTGCGTTTTGGGCCATTTCCTGTCACGGGCACTAGGCCTACCCACACAAGTGAGGTACCATGTTTCTCAGAAGACTTTGGGAAACGCGGGGTGGGTGGAATTTCGTGGATCCTCGCAGATTCCAGAACTTTCCACCACAGAAATGTGAGGAAAATGTGTTTATTTGGACACATTTTTAGGTTTGCAAGGGATTCTGGGTAACAGAACCTGGTGAGAGCCAGTCAAGTCACCCCATCCTGGATTCCCCTGGGTGTCTGGTTTTCAAAAATGTATAGCTTTGCTAGGTTTCCCTACGTGCTGGCAGAGTTAGGGTTCAAAATCTACAGCTAGGCACTTTGCAAAAAAAGGTCCATTTTCACTGTGAAAATGTGGTGTGTCCACGTTGCGTTTTGGGCCGTTTCCTGTCGCAGGTACTAGGCCTACCCACACAAGTGAGGTACCATTCTTCTCGGAAGACTTTGGGGAACACGAGGTGGGTGGATTTTTGTGGATCCACGTATATTCCAGAACTTTCCACCACAGAAATGTGAGAAAAATGTGTTTTTTTGGACAAATCTTTAGGTTTGCAAGGGATTCTGGGTAACAGAACCTGGTGCGAGCCAGTCAAGTCACCTCATCCCGGATTCCCCTGCGTGTCTAGTTTTCAAAAATGTATTGGTTTGCTAGGTTTCCCTAGGTGCTGGCAGAGCAGGGTTCAAAATCTACAGCTAGGCACTTTGCAAAAAAAGGGTCAGTTTTCACTGTGAAAATGTGGTGTTTCCACGTTGCATTTTGGGCCGTTTCCTGTCGAGGGCACTAGGCCTACCCACACAAGTGAGGTACCATTTTTCTTGGAAGACTTTGGGGAACGCGGGGTGGGTGGAATTTTGTGGATCCACGCATATTCCAGAACTTTCCACCACAGAAATGTGAGAAAAATGTGGGTTTTTTTTCAAATTTTTAAGTTTACAAGGGATTCTGGGTAATAGAACCTGGTGGGAGCCAGTCAAGTCACCATATCCTGGATTACCCTGGGTGTCTAGTTCTCAAACATGTATAGGTTTGCTGGGTTTCCCTAGGTGCCCGCAGAGCTAGGGTTCAAAATCTACAGCTAGGCACTTTGCAAAAAAAGGGTCTGTTTTCACTGTAAAAATAAAGTGTGTCCACGTTGTGTTTTGAGCCGTTTCCTGTCGCGGGCACTAGGCCTACCCACACAAGTGAGGTACCATTTTTATCGGGAGACTTAGGGTAACACATAATTGTAGAGCAACTGTTATTACCTATTGACTTTTGATGCATTTCTGTCTTCCAAATGAAAGACAATGTGTAAAAAAGAAGTCATTTTGAAAAATGACCTATAATTCTCATGCTAGTATGGCTACTCACAATTTCGGAAATGTGCAAATATCTACTGTTTCTAAACTCTATATTTTGTTCCAATTTCAGAAATACATAGGTGTCTCTCATACCGATTTTTCCATGTATATATTTTCCCAAATTAATTGCTATATACCAGGTACATAATAAAAAACCATTGCAAGATGCTGCTCAGTTATTGGCTCTGGGTTCGTCGGGTTCTTGGTGAACCTACAAGTCCCCACAACAAGAAAGGTCCCCACAACAAGAAAGGTCCAGCGGATGCAACGGTATATTGCTTTCAAACTTCTGTCATAATTAGAAGAAGTTACAGGTGAAAACGTTGACACAAATGGCTGTTTTTTTCAACTAATTTTCAATTTTTCCTATATTCAACGGTTAGTTTCTATAAAGAAACCTTGAAGGATCTACACAAATGACCCCTTGCTGAGTTCAGAATTTTGTCTACTTTTCTAAAATGTATAGCTTTCTAGGATCCATTATTGCGTTCATACCCATTTCTACCATTAACTGGAAGGAGGTTGAAAGCACAAAAAATAGCAAAAATAGGCTATGTCCCATAAAAATGCCAAAACTGTGTAAAAAATTTGGTTTTCTGACAAAAGTCTGCTTGTCCCTGAAAGCTGGGAAGATGGTGATTTCAGCACCACAACCCCTTTTTGATACCATTACAGGGAAAAAAACAGACGCTTTAATCTGTAGCCCTTTTTCCAATTTTTCAATGGACTCTACTACAATGGTTTCATCCACCATGACTGAAGTCCTCACATTTTTGTTGTCACTATTTGCATTTTTCCTTCACCAAAGTATTGTCTCCTGTTGTAATTCGCACACATAACATTGCGAATGTACTACCATGTGAACTTTGCAATGTCAAAATTAGGTACTTCTGGAAGCATGGATATGTTGGGCCTGATTCACAGAACTAACTTACGTCAAAAACGTAAAGTTAGTACTTTTTGGTATTCACAGAATACACTTACTCATTTTGGTATTCACAGAATGAATTTACTCATTTCGGTATTCACAGAAGTTAGTAGTCCTAACTTTAGGACTCCTAAATGCCTTCTGTGAATACCGAAAGTCTTAAAGTTAGGATTTTTCTCAGTTTAGGAGTAGTAAAGTTAGGAGCCTAACTTAATGGTAGTGCTTCCTGTTCTGGTAGACTTGCTCCCTGTTGCGTGGTGGTACTAAGCAAATATCGGTGGAATCAATAGATCCAATCTCATGTGAAATGTGTCCAAATCCATAGAAATCCACCTTCACAGTGGCTAAATCCTCATGTCTGAGGAACTGGATGTAGCTACCCATTGTTGTAAGCACCTCTGTGAGGACCCGACTTAACATCGGTTGTGACATTCCATCAGAAATAGCAACAGTGAATTGAAAAGAGCCTGTGGCCAAAAATGCAAAACTGACATGAGTTGCACTAGTGGTGGCATTGATGTAGGATTATTTAGGTGAGGTAGGAGGTCAGGCTCCAACTGATCACTTAGGTCCATGCTAGTTTGCCTACTTAAACTGAACTTTGTGATGTCATTCTTCCATGGTGTGTAGGCATGGACATGGGTGGTACACAGGTGGCTGGCATCTCCTCCCCCTCCCATGGTACCTATGTAAAGAGTAACACAAACGTTTATTTTGGTCACAGTGTGTAGAGTAAGGCAAAAGTCATGTGTCTGAACATCAATGCTTCATGAAGCAGTACACATTTTACATTATCCTTGGCAGATCTTGAACATCCGCCTGTCCTCCCTAAGCTGGCCTTCAGAGGTCTGTAACAGAACTGTGCACATCATCAAATTAAGATTTCAAATAACTGCTGTAGTGAGGGTAGCATTACATGTATTACCGCCAACCAAGGTGTGCAGTGCGCCACACCTATTTTGCCTATGTGCACAGTAAAGCACTACACAAATGAAATTTCGTCCTGGACATGACATAGGAATGGATCATGACAAATGTAAACATGTTTGCCCTCATTTTGGTGGTGGTGATGCACTTAACCTTCACAAATACAGCCTCAGCAAATGCTAAAATACCATCAATAATACTGTCTATACAACTGCAGAAATGGCGGAAGCCTGACCTCGAATATGGGACAAATGTAACTTTCTGCAGCCGGCAGTTGTTGACCGCACATTGGGCGGTTCTCTCCACGGAGACACAGCCATAGGCTATGGCGGGGGAGAGAATATGACCACCACGGCCCAATGGCTGTGTGCATCTACGCTCATGACCGTGTACAATGGTGTACATGTACGCCGTGATTTGGAAACAAACTCACATGCTGGGATTAATACCTCCTCAATGTCAGCTGCTGTGTGCCACTTCTGGGAGAAACCACGGCAGGCCAAGCAGTTCAGAGGGCCCCGGCCTTTACACCAGATGAGCTGGAAACACTGGTTGGAGAGATCCTTCCCCTGTATGGCCAGCTCTATGGCTCACCAGAGGAGCAGGTAACTTGCTACATGATGTTTGAAGAAATATGAAAGCTCATCCTTACAATGTCCATATGCTACTATGTGCCTATGAGTCCCAGAGAGAAATCACAGACACATTTCGCAGGATGTGCTGTCGCCTCTTGGATCAATCATGTGATGGATCATAGTGCTCTGTACCTTGTTGACAAATAAAATCTAAAGTGATGTGGGAGTAGTCCTATATGCTACCCCTGTGCCATGCACATATATCTGTATGCTAAAGTGTAATGTTACCTATTGTGGGTTTCACATGAAGATTTTGTTCAATCTCCGAATGAAAGAATATGTTTGACTGCATGACTTGTGTATGCATAATGTAAGATGCAGTAGTAGATGTTCTCAGATATGAGTATAGTACCCCAATTCTCCCAGCACACATCAGTCCTCCCCAACCTCTTGGCTGCAAGTGAAGCAAACTTCACAAGCCCATTTGGAGAGCAACAAAATGGGCAAGTCCTGTATTGGATGGCCAACAGATGTACACTTACCTATGTAAAACTTGGGAATGTGATGTTAATGTGGGAGCACTATGGTAAGTCTGCAGAGAGCAAACCCCAGCAATCATTTCTACCCACTCTGGCCAAGGTTGTAGCAGAGGTATATGTGACATAGTACTGCAGAAGAGTGGCCTCTCCCTGTAGATTTGCTGATCCTTAGATATTGCTCAAATTAGTATTTCTGAAAAATATGTTGGCCTACTACATCTTACATATGCTACCTATAGTATTGTACCTAAGAAGATCCATAGACCTGGGTCTACTTGCCATTTACCCACATTGTCAATGTGCTTCTCTGCCTTAGGGCAGGGCCCTCACTACCACAAGTCTGTTTTAAATGTCCCATGAGTAGAGCTCGATTTGTGCTGGCATATTGAACTATTGAAACATGTATTGTGCAGATAGTTGGTGAGTACAACAGTGAAGTTTGTCAATGCATCACCAGGTGTGTCACATTAAGCAACCAGACAGTATGTACATTGATATGTTGATGTCATCTCTGTCACAGTGCCACAAATGGCCAAATGGGTATCCTTTGCTGGCAGGACATCACCCAAACAATCAATCAGACGTAGTACTATTTTACATTGAGTTGGCCACATGACTGCTAATTTCCAGATTCCAGGCTTTCCATGGTGAACCATGTTTGGAGACGCATTACATTTAGTGCTAACAGTTATGTTTTGAAAAGCATGGACAGTATCACACATCTGGGGTATGAAAGTGTCTGTACAGTCATGCACATGTACTTTATCTGTCATGTGCTCCCAATGGTGTGTGTGGTACATCTAGAATACATTCACAGGACATGTGTTACGGCCCTGGGATATGTGATGTAAGTAGGCTGGCACGGTCAGTAGAAGACCTGACCTGAGTTGGGTGTAGCCATCAGATGACTAGTGCATTTTGGTATCATGTCAATGTGTATGGTCATCACGGGAGTCAACACATTTAGGGTGTTGACAATTTGTTCATGGTCATGCTAGATGTCTACAACAGCTTGACCAGCCAGACAGATGACCCTAGTTTTGCATGTCCACTCAGTCTCTTCATCTATTACATCCATACAGATCAATGCCCATCATAAGCAGGGAGTGTGGAAAGCCATCAGCCGGAAAGTGCGAACCCTGGGGCCTATCGCCGGCTCAGCATTCACTGCAGGAAGAGGTGGGAGGACCTGAGATGCTGGACCCGGAAGATCATGGAGGTCCAGCTTAGGACGTCCTTCCCTGTTGTAGGGGCGCACGCCAGACACTGACTCCCCGAATGGCCCACATCCGGGCGGTGGCCTACCCGAAGCTTGATGGGAAGTTGAGGGCCCAACGTGAGCTAGGAGGGGGTGAGTATTGGGCCGAGTCAGACATTGTGCATTAACATCTTCCTCCTGTTAGAAGCAGCAGTTTCCTGATCAACATAGTAGGTTACTCAAGTCCTAAGGATTAGCAGTGTTGTTGCATGTGTAGGTCTTGTCGTAGGTGCATGATGTTTCGCCAAGACTTATGTCTTTTTGACCAGATCCAAAGCTGAGTCAAATCACATGTCTATCTTCAGAGTTGTACAGATACATGGCTGAGTAAAGTGACTGTAAATCTACATATGTTTGAGGTTGTGTGTGTCTGTGGTCCCACACAGACCACGTGTCTTCATTGTGTCAGGAGTGATGCGCCCCCAATGCTGTTTATCTTATCCTGGGGGTCTCTTACATATGACATGGCATACAGTGCACATAGTATACAGACAATGAGCCATACTTGGCCATGGTAAGTGGGGTAAGTATAGCATTTTGAGATAGCAAACAACACTGGTGCCTTCCGTATTTATGCCTACATGATGGCATGTGTAGCTTTGATTTGTTGTGCAATCATCTGCACAAGTGTATGATACATGATGTAAGGGTCTATATAGGTTAATTTGAGAGTCCTCCACACTTGTATGAGTTGGCCAATGTGTGAAGAACATTGTTCATGCATGCTGGGGATACAGGTATGTGTATAGCCAGACAGGAGTGTGCAGACATGGGTGGGTTTGTTAGACATACGAAGTGACATTGATCTTTCTTATTAGTCATGTTCAATAGTTGAGGCTATGTATTTCATGGTATGTCCACTTACAGTTGTGTCTCTCAAACTGGTGATCGATGCCATTGATGTGGGAGTGTGGAGTAATGCACACTACACATGTAGACTTTTGAAGGTGCATTCATTGACTGATGACATGTATCAGGGAGAAACATGCAGATTTAGTATGGTCATATGTGAGTGTTTAAACACTGTGCTACATTGGTATTTGTGTGTGCAAAACATTTTGGGTACTGTGATGTGCCTTCCATGTTGGACACAAGTGACACGTCATATTCATGAACTGGAGATTACCTAAACCTCTTAAGACTTTCACTGTTCTATTGAGTTGTAGGAATGCAATCTGAGAATGGTGTTCTGACCAGGACCAATGTGGACTGGGGATGTCCCTAGCCATAGGTGGGGTCTGGCAATATAGTTTTCTGTGCAACTTCTGACTGAAAACTTAGGGCCGCCTTGTCTTCATGCAAATTTTAGGAAACATTGTAGGTGGAGTGATCTGTGCACCTTTGATAATGCTAAACTAAAGAGCTGTTCATACATTGAGTTTACGCAGATGTCTTACACCTATTTCAACTGTCTTTTCAGCACCAACCGAGGCAAGCAGAGGAGACTGTGCCAACGACATTGGGGATGCAGCTGGCCACAGTGCCTCCAGTCGGGAGACTGACACAGATGGAGGTAGTGGCCCAGAGGGTGAGGTGGGTTCGCTGGAGGCCCATAATTCAACGTCATCTATATCTGAGTCGACCTCCAGTGCCAAATCCTGTGTGTCCACAACATCCTTGTCCGCCAGCCCAGTTCCATCACCACCCTTCCTGCTGCTCCCCACCAAGTTGTCTGGCTCCGCTCCCGTGAGGAGTGCAGCGTCTCCTTTGCTCCAGGCACTTCAGCCCCTGCCCCTGTGCCCCCAGCTCCCCTGAGCGAGGAGGCTATTGACCTCCTGAGGCAGATCTCTGTTGGGCAGACTGCACTGCTGAATGCCATCCAGGGGCAGTCCAGCCAGCTGACACAGGCGCTGGACTACCTGGAAGGCATTCACAGTAGTATGTCTGACCTACGGAGGTCATGTCAGGCTCTAGCCTCCTCACCGATGGCAGCATTCCACCCACCCCAGCCTTCCACCACACCTCCTGCCTCTTTTCCATCCCAAAACCCTTTACCCAGACCTGTACACAGCAAACGCAGACTGAAGCACGCACCCACAGCAAAATCCACATGCAGCACACACACACCAAAAATTAGCAAGAAGTCCAGGCAAGCAACCACTCAACAGACACTCACCAGCCCCACCACAAACATACCAACAGACCCCTCTCCAACAGACACAGCCCAGACACACAACATAACCAGTACATCCACAGCAAACACCCAAAAAACACGCAAACGCATAATCTCATCCAAACAACAGACACCTACAACGTAGACACAACATACATCAGACCCACACCCACCTGCACCAACAACAGGCACACCCAAACCAGACACAGACACTCATTCTACATCCAGAAGCCCAGCCTTTGTCAACCCACCTCCCCAGACTCTGAAGGAAAGCTCTATTTTATTTTTTATTTTATTTATTTTATTTGAGAAGTTTTATATAGCGCTGGCTAGACCCAGAGGTATCAGAGCGCTTTACATGAGGAACATTAAGTTACAAATTACATCCGTTACAAGAGCATAGCAAAACACAGGCAAAAAAAACCAATGTTGGCTGCTGAGGGAAGGAAACATAACGGGGAGACGAGGAAAAGCAATGTCCAATGTCCGGCTGGGTAGGTGACGGCCGAGGGGGTGACCCAGAGCTAAACTCCTCTATAGCCGCCTAAACAGCTCCACCGGGCAAAGGCCATGTTGTTCAGTCTCCACGGTAAGTAAAGTGTTTAAGGTTTCAGCCCAAGGGGTATTGTCATAGATCGATTGGCAGCATCCCTCCCAGTGTTGCTGGGAAGCGCCGTCCACTTCACTCTGCGGCTTGCCCTCACCTCATTTAGGCCCTGTGCCGAGGCATCCGCCTCTGTCTTCGCGATCATGACCTTTGTTTAGGTGGGGAATTGCAGCAGGGCACTCCTGATTGCGTGAAATAGGAATTAAATGAGGGAGCTCCGGACTCAAACAGTCCGGCCCGCCCGGCAGCTGCACACCAGCGCCGACCCAGTCAGGCTCGAGGTGGTAGTAGTAGATGTTGAAGATTTTGTTGGATACCTTATAGGTGGGATGGGGGCTGCGGCGGGTCTGAGGGATCCGGAGGGACAGGCGCACCTGCGAATGGTCAGAGAGAGTGCGTGGTAAATGCTCGACCACTGTGGTCCAAGCAGCCACGTCTCTCGATACCAACCAGAAATCTATGCAGGACCAGAAACCATGAGCGGAGGAGAAACATGTGCCTTCGCGCTTGGTGGCATGTGTATGGCGCCAGATGTCCACTAACGTGTTATCAGTGATGAGCGTGTTCAGTGCCACTGCAGCCCATGGGTGTTGCAGCTTGGCGCCGGAACAGCCCAGGCGCTCATGCAGCGCGACATTAAAGTCACCCCCCATAGCACTGGTCTGGGTCCATAATCCCACAGCTGCCTCCAGATATTAGGAAAAAAGTCAGGGTCATCTGTATTTGGCCTGTATACGGCCGCCATTATCATTGCTTGTGCGTAAAGTGTACCCACCAGAATAACATTTCTACTGTCTTTATCAATGAGGAAATTAGTGGTGCACCATGGAAATATCTTCTTGAGTACAATAGTGACGCCGCGGGCATAGCTGGAATAGACAGAAGAGTAGGATTCTCTGCACCATCTGGCCTGGAGGCGGGCCGTGCTGTTTGTGGGTAGGAGAGTCTCCTGTAGGAAACAGATATCTATACTGTGGCGCACGAGATATGCGTGTATTAGTCGGGATTTGCAGTGATCATTAAGGCCCGCACGTTCCATGTTAAGTACGTTACGTTCGCCATTTCAGTGGTTGGTTAGAGTGCGTGTATCAACGTATCTCCCGGTGTGTCTCATGTGAGCATGTGCGTGTTGCGCAATATTGCAATGATTAGTGTAGCATCCCAGTCTGAGTATTACTTCAGAACAGAAGTTGCAAAAACAAAACATATAAACTCCCCATGCACAACCTCCCACCACCCACTCCCAGTTCAAAAACTCACATTTCCCGAAGTGAAAAGTAACTGCAATCCCCAGACATTTCCCCATCCACCCACTCCAACCCCCCCAAACAGGTTGAGACATTGTACCCTCCCAGCCCAAAGAACCCCAACAAGAAAACATAACCGGGTACACATGGGAATTATCCCATGGGGCCATGATCACACCTTGCAGACACCCCTGACTCGAGGCCAGGGTGGCTGAGCAATAGTTCCATGAGGAGGAGCAATATTGTATAATATAATGTGATTGTGGCTATCCGCCACTCGCAAGGGCCCGCATATGTAAAGTCCAGTTATATAGTATGGTTGTTGTTGCAGTATAACACAACATCTTTAGGGCCCCATCCGGTATAGCAAGAGTGTCCGGGCCTAGTCATTGTCGCTGGTACGGGCTTCCTCTGAAGTTCTGGGCAAATTTGACCAAGGTTTGCTGTTTCTGCTGAGTTGTTTGGCGTGGGTCAGCGCAGCCTTTGGGTCTATGAAGAATTGCGGCTTGCCATCGCCCATGATGAGTAACTTGGCCAGGTAGAGGAGGGTGTACGGGATCTCTAGCCTTTGGCTAGAGCCTCTAGTTCTATGATCGACCTTGCTCTTACTTCTGCCACAGCCACTCCACCTCCCAAAGTCAACCCAACCCCTCCCACTACTGACCTCAGCCCTCCCAAATAACATCATTGAGGTGCTTGGACTGCCCAATAGATGTCCCTTTGTGAGGAGATTCCCTGGAAGTGTCAGATAGGGCAAGTGATTCGCCACAGCATTGTGCTGTCGCACATTTTGGACATTAAGGATTAGCCATTGGCCTATATTTCATTTGATGAATAATTTCATCCATTGATTAAAAACTTTCAGAGTTTTGAAGATATTGGTCCTGTCATCACTTTTCTGACTATTTGATGTTGTTGTATAGTTAGTGATGCGTAAGTACAGTTGCATTTGTTTTATCCCAGATTGCTGGTCCAGTTGAAGTGGTTTGTATGATGTGCCCCTGGAGCCAATGCTGGAGTTTGACAGGACAAGGGTACATTTTGGATGGATGTCTATGTGGGTTGACATCCAGATGGAGCAGACATTGCATTGGGTGACATGTTATGTGATAAGTGTTAGAACTGGGGGTCTCTAGTTGGCAGAGGTAGGTACCTTTGACCAAATAGGGACCCTTGCTTCTAGTCAGGGTAAGGGGGATACACACTTTAGATAACCCCTGCTCACCCCCTTGGTAGCTTGGCACGAGCAGACAGGCTTATCCCAAAGGCAATGTGTAAAGTATTTGTACCAACAGTCACAGTAACACAGTGAAACACCACAAATGGACACCACACAGGTTGTTATAAAAATATAAATATCTTTATCTATTTTAGGCAAGACCAAATTGACATAAATCCAACACACATAAATAGCTCTTCTTTCAAATGTTCTCTTGATAGGGTTTTTGGTAAGAAAAAGGAAATAAGCTTGTAGGTTCTGTATTCCGTAGGTATTATCACAGAAACGATCTGGTAGTTACAGTATTCCTTTAGTAAGCACGCAAAAAAAATGCCACCGCTCCTGTCCTTGTTAACAAATAAACAGTTCCCGTGTCCTCAATGGACTTTCTCCTTTGGGGGCTGCCCGCCCCGGTGGTGATGTGTGCGCAAGGAATATGCCCCCAGAAATGCGGAAAATCAACAGGCTCTGTGGAGCGGGCCCCAGTACCGCAGCACGTCGGTTGTGCCGGTACGGGCCGTCAAGGAAGTACTGGAAGTAGGCTTTACTTGGCGAGGCCAATCGGAGCACTCTTTCACTCCCACCCCGCCCAGGTAGTGACACACACAGCAGTGCCGGACCGGAGTCCGAGCGTTACCTGGGGGGGTTGCCTCACTGTCTTCCTTGCTCGCGTCGGACGTCCCACAGAGCGGCTCCGTCGCCAGCAGCTGTTTTCTCGTCGGGGGAAGACTCCGGTTGCCAGGCGACGCGCTGGAACCGATCGGGTCATGGCGCTCTCTCTCTCTCCTCTTGGAGCTCCGGCATGAAACTCAGGCCAGCGGCGGTGACGCTTCCTCACACCACGCGGGTGATGATCACGGCTTTGTAGACGACTCGGGCCAGCGGCAGTGACGCTTCCTCACAGTTGGTCACGACGGCAGACCCTTAGGCACGGTCACACGCACACCACGGCGTGGAGGGGTCTTTAGGAAGCGAAATATTCCTCAGCAATGCGAGCTTCACAAAGGGTGCCCAGACACACGTACCCAGCGTTTCAAGAATCTGTGGAAACTTTTGTGTCCCTGGGTTTCCAAAATAGGAGGCCAGCTCTCCTCAGGCCCTTGGAGACGGTTCTTTCAGGACACAGCACATAGCAAAGTCATTTTCAAGCAGGGGGACACAGCACACAGCAAAGTCCCTTGTCCTCTCCTCAGTTGAGACATCAAACTGCAGACCAACCCTAGACACACTTGGGCAGTACTTCTCCTCAGTCTCTTCAGCTGATCTTCTTTGGCAGGGATTCCTCTTGATCAGAAAGTAGTCTAATTTTACAGGGGTTTCAGCTCTTACTTTTATACCCCAAAAGTCTTTGTTCTCTATGTGTTAGGGGTTCTGCACCCAGTTCAAACCAGTTCTGGGTGCACTCTGCCAGTGCACAAATTCCTCCTTTGTGAATGTGGGCCAGGGTCTTCAGACTCACCGCAGAAGGTGGAGCCAGCATTGTGGAAGGCAGGCACAGCCCTATTCAGGCCCAGGTGCTACTCCTCCCACCACTCCAAATGCAGTTAGGTCTATTCCGCCTAGTGCTGACTCACCCAGACTCCTGAAGCCACCCCAGCCCCTGGCACTCTCAAACCAGACAGTCAATCCACAAACAGGCAGACGCACACAGAAAGGTTGAACAAGAAAATAGCCACTTTCTAAAAGTGCTATTTTCAAACACAGAATTTAAAAACCATCTTTACTAAAAGATGTGTTATTAAATTCTGAGTTCAGGGATACCACACTCCAATTTTCTACCTTGCTCCTATGGGAAGATATGCAGGTAAACATGTTACACAGCATTCCCCATTCTGGCCTATGGGCAAGATAGCCTTTCAATAGTGAAAAACGAATTTGGCAGTATTTCACTATCAGGACATGTTACCCACACTAGTACATGTCCTACCTTTCACATACACTGCACCCTGCCCAGGGGGGTACCTTGGGCCTATCATAGGGGTGTCCAATGTGTAAGAAAAGGGAAGGGTCAGGCCTGGCAAGTGGGTACACTGGCCAGGTCAACATGGCAGTTAACAAACTCAATAAATCAGGGTTTTATATAGCGCGCTACTCACCCGTGAGTGTCTCAAGGAACTGGGGGGGGGGGCAGCTCCGGATCAGTTGAAGAGCCAGGTCTTGAGGTCCTTCCTGAACGTGTGCAGGGTCGGGGAGCGTCTGATGTTCACAGGGAGCTCGTTCCAGGTTTTGGCTGCGATGTGGGAGGAGGCTCTCCCGCCTGTTCTTTTTCTGCGGATGACCTCTGCCAGGGCGAGGTCGGCGGATCGGAGGTTCCTCTTGGGTGCGTGGAAGGATAATCTCTCGTTGAGGTATTTGGGTTCGATGTTGTTGAGTGATGTGTAGGCGTGGGTGAGGAGTTTGAAGGTGACCCTCTTCTCGACGGGGAGCCAGTAGAGGTCTCATAGGTGTTGGGTCATGTGTTCGTGACGCGGTGTCCCGAGGATGAGTCTGGCTGCGGCGTTCTGGATGGTTTGGAGTTTGTGTAGAAGGGTTCTGTTGATACCAGCGTATAGGGCGTTGCCGTAGTCCAGTCTGCTGGTTATGAGTGCGTGGGTGACGGTTCTTCTGCAGTCGGGGGGGATCCATTTGAAAATCTTGCGGAGGATGCGTAGGCAGTTGAAACTGGTGGAGGCGACGGCGTTGATCTGGCGGTTCATGGAGAGGGAGGAGTTGAGGATGATGCTGAGGTTTCGTGTGTGGTCTGTGGGGGTGGGCGGGCTCCCGAGGGTTGTGGGCCACCAGGTGCTGTCCCAGGCGGAGGTGCAGGGTCCGAGGATGAGGACCTCGGTCTTCTCAGAGTTGAGCTTCATACAGCTGTCTTTCATCCAGGCTGCCACATTCTTCATTCCTTCCTGAAAACAGAGTCTGGTGTCTTCGGGCTTCTTCGTGAGTGAGAGGATGGGCTGGGTGTCGTCGGCGTAGGATACAATGCTGAGCCCATGCTGTCTGACGATGGTGACGAGTGGGGCCATGAAGATGTTGAAGCGCGTGGGGCTGAGCGATGATCCTTGGGGTACTCCGCAGTTGATATCGGTGGGTTCAGAGAGGAAGGGAGGGAGTCTGATCCTCTGGGTTCGGCCGGAGAGAAAGGATTGGATCCAGTCGAGGGCGGTTCCTTGTATCCCCACGTCGTGAAGTCTGGCTGAGAGTGTGCGATGTGAAACGGTGTCCAAGGCTGCGGAGAGGTCCAGAAGGATGAGGGCCGCAGTGTGTCCCTGGTCAAGTAGCATGCGGATGTCGTCAGTGGCGGCGAGGAGGGCGGTCTCGGTGCTGTGGTTGCTGTGGAATCCAGACTGGGAGGCGTCCAGGATGGAGTTCTCTTCGATGAAGGCGGTCAGTCGGCCGTTTACGAGTCTCTCAGTGACTTTGTCCGCAAAGGGGAGGAGAGAGATGGGCCGGTAGTTTTCAGGTCTGTTGGGTAGGCCGTTGGTTTCTTGAGGAGGGGTTTAATCTCCACCTGCTTCCAGTCGTCTGGGAAGGTGCCGGACATGAAGGAGGCATTGATGGTCCGTCCTAGTTCGGGTGCGATGGCAGCGGCGGCCCTGTGGAATATGTGCGGTGGGCAGGGGTCCGTTGGGGCTCCTGAGTGGGTTTTCTTCATGGTCGCAATGATGTGTTCTATGGTGGCGGGATTCCAGGTCATGATGGATGGCTTATCGGCAGCGAGGGGGGGGGGGTGGTTAAAGTTGTCATAGAGGACCTTGATCTTTAGATGGAAGTAGGAGCTGAGCTTGTCGCAGAGTTCTTGGGAAGGTGTGACGTCCGTGGCTTTGCTGGGGGGTTTTGCGAACTGCTGTATGACGTTGAACAGTTCCTTGGCGTTGGTTGCGTTGGTCTGGACTTTGTCTCTTATGAAGGTCCGTTTGGTGTCTCTTATGTGCTGGTGGTATTCCTTCAGGGCGCTCCTGTGATTGTTCCGTGCTTCCGTGGTTTTCTGGTTTCGCCAGGTTTTCTCTAGGCGTCTGCAGGAGCGTCTGGCTTCTTGAAGTTCTGTGGTGAACCAGCGGCCTTCAGAGGGCGTTGTTCAGCGGGGCGGCGGAGGGGTGCGAGTTTGTCGGCGCAGCAGGAGATCCAGCGGTGAAACTCCCTGGCTGCGAAGTTGGTGTCGGTCGAGGCGCTGGGGGGGGGCTTGGAGGAGGGTGGTGTTGAGGTGTTCCTCTGAGACCTTGCTCCAGTTCCTTCGTGGCGGGCGCGGGGGAGGCTTGGGTGCGCTGGTGGTGTTGAAGGTGAAGTGGATGCAGTGGTGGTCCATCCAGAGGGGCTGGGTGGTGTGGCTGAAGCGGATGTTTGTCCCACCCATGAAGATTGGGTCGAGGGTGTGTCCAGCTTTGTGCGTGGGCGTGTTGACCAGCTGCTTCAGTCCGAGGTTGGCGAGGTTGTCGAGGAGAGTGGAGGAGTCGGGGTCGTCGCAGTTGTCGAGGTGGAAGTTCAGGTCCCCGAGTAGGATGTAGTCCGTGGAGGTGATGGCGTGGGGTGCGGCGAGCTCGACGATGGTAGTTGCGCACCGGGTGCGAGGTCCCGGTGGTCTGTAGATGGGGGTGTCGCATAGCGTGGTACTGGGGCTGGTCTGGATCTGGAAGTGGAGGTGTTCTGTGTTAGAGTGGGGGTCACTCATGCTGGATGTGGAGAGTCGGAGGGGGGTCTTGTGTGCGATGGCGAGTCCTCCTCCTGGGCGGTGGAGGCGGTCCTTTCTCTGGATCTTGTAGCCGTCGGGGATGGCAATGGCGATGTCGGGGCCGGAGGTGGCGTTGGTCCAGGTTTCCGTGAAGAAGGCGACGTCGGGCGAGAGGGTGTCGATCAAGTCCCAGATCTCTACGGCATGTCGGTGCAGGGAGCGCACGTTGAGGAGAATGCAAGTTAGGGTTTCGGCGGTGCGTGCATCAGGCGGGCCTTCTGCGTTTGAGGTGGTTTTGTCGACGGTGAAGGATCTGCGGCAGAGTCTACACAAGAACTGTCCATGGGTGGTGATGGGCGAGGATCTTTCGCAGTCGGTGTGTCTTCCGGGGTTGAGTGCGTGGAGTGCGGCGGAGTTGTATCGGCGGGGTCCCGGAAATCCAGGGTTCCTGGCGCTGGCCGCGGTCGGGTCGCGGACGGGCGCAGACGGGCTTGCCTCAGGCGAGCCTTCGGCGCGCCAGCGGCGCGACCGCGCAGCGGCCACCATTATGTAGGGGAGGCGGGAGGGACGTGCAGCTGGGAGGCGGAAGTGGGGCGGTCAGGGGGAGGGGTCATGGGTCAATGCGGCGGCAGGAATGGGGGGGAAAACGTAGGGAAAACCAGCACTACAAACAATAAGGGACAATAGGGAAAACCAGCACAACAACAGTAAGGCACAATACAATAAAATTAAAGCCACAGAGCGACAAAAGGAAAAAACCAGAATCAGGGTAGTCTCGAACCCTGCAACGGTGGGGCTGCCAGAGGCGACGCAGAGCACAGCGGAGCTGCAGGGGAGAGTGCGATCCTAAGACCGAAGTCGGAGGTCTCACTCGCGCTCCCCCGCAGCGGCCGCCATTATGTAAGGGAGGGGGGAGACACGTGCAGCTGGGAGGCAGGAGCGGGGCGGTCAGGGGGAGGAGTCACGGGTCAATGCGGCGGCGGGAACGGGGGGGAAAATGCAGGGAAAACCGCAACTACAAACAATAAGGGACAATAGGGAAAACCAACACAACAACAGTAAGGCACAATACAATAAAATTAAAGCCACAGAGCGACAAAAGGAAAAAAACAGAATCAGGGTAGTCTCGAACCCTGCAACGGTGGGGCTGCCAGAGGCGACGCAGAGCACAGCGGAGCTGCAGGGGAGAGTGAGATGCTAGGACCGAAGTCAGAGGTCTCACTCGCGCTCCCCCGCAGCGGCCGCCATTTTGTAGGGGAGGGGGGAGGGACGTGCAGCTGGGAGGCGGGAGCGGGGCGGTCAGGGGGAGGGGTCACAGGTCAATGCGGCGGTGGGAACGGGGGGAAAACGTAGGGAAAACCAGCACTACAAACAATATGGGACAATAGGGAAAACCAACACAACAACAGTAAGGCACAATACAATAAAATTAAAGCCACAAAGCGACAAAAGGAAAAAAAACAGAATCAGGGTAGTCTCGAACCCTGCAACGGTGGGGCTGCCAGAGGCGACGCAGAGCACAGCGGAGCTGCAGGGGAGAGTGCGATCCTAGGACCAAAGGTGCAAACTGCGCACAGGCACTGCAGTGGCAGGCCTGAGACATCATTTTAGGGCTACTCATGTGGGTGGCACAATCAGTGCTGCAAGCCCACTAGTAGCATTTGAGTTACCAGCCCTGGCATACTCAGTGCACTTTACTAGGGACCTACTGGTAAAACAAATATACCAATCATGGATAACCAATCACAATAACAATTTACACAGAGAGCATATGCACTTTAGCACCGATCAGCAGTGGTAAAATGCCCAGAGTTCTATAGCCAACAACCACAGGTCAGGAAAAACAAAGGAGGAAGAAGCAAAAAGTTTAGGGATAACCCTGCAAAAAGGGCAATTTCCAGCAATAAGTATTTCAGCTTGGCCTGGCCACTGTCAACGTCATTTAGCTTGCCCTTTTTCCTATAATGTAGGTTGAGTACGTGTTAGATATTTGTGTATTCACGCATGGAGGGTGTCAACTTGACATACCTTTGTGTTATTCTGCATGGATGTGTCCATTTTGCAATCTGCACTGTAGAGCTACTTCATCTAGATGTTTGCCACATGCTGTAAGTGCTGTGTTTGCTCACATAAGTTGTACTTACCCATTGCCTACACGCTCATGGAACTTGGTTATGCAATTGATTGTCCCTGTTATACTTCAGTTCCCAGGTCCAGTGTCCATGGAGTTTGTCCGGCATGTGAAAAACCAGTACTGTGCCCCTGTGCCCCGGTTCCCCCAGTTAAAGGCATAGTGATCTTGCAGAGAGTCTTTCCATTGTGCCCTTAGAATGTTTCTCACACTAATTCTATGTAATACCATTGACTGACATTGCCTTTTCATGGGGTTGATGTGTGAGAGACCACTATAGGGTTTTAGCAAAGAATGTGTGTTTCCCTTTAATGACACATCCATATTGATGTTTCTTTGACCTCACAACAGGACCTGGGATGTGTGCAATGTGAGGGTGTCACATTCCCTACAGCATCTTGGTCAGAGTTCCAATCACAAGGCCTTACGCCTGTGTGGAGAAATCTCACCAGGAGGTGGTCTGGAGTAAGATTTCCTTCGCTCGCACTGACCAACTTAACATTGGTGAGCATGAGCAAGGAATAAACTCCGCTCTGCTTCATAGAGTTTTTCAGAACTCAACTCGCTACGAAGAGCGCGGAGTGGGATAAACTGTGCAAAGTTTGCAAGCGGAGTGGCATTTCATGCCCAGGCCTACTCATGGTTGTTGTAGTCAGTTCAATGTCACTTTAGAAACACTTGAGAAATGGTAAGCTTCATGACTAGAGTAAATCAGTGGTGACATGGCAGAAAAGTGAGAAAGGGCAAATGTTATATGCTAAAGACATTAATAGGTGTGATATTGATGAGAGGTGGTGTTGAGGAACACAAATTAATACACACATCACTATCACGTAAATCATTTGCAAACACATGTCCATTTGTGTAAAGTGTGCCTCTGTAGTACCAATGTTTTGGCCTAGGAGAGCATTCTACAGATGTGTTTTGTGCCTGGTGCTTGACAGGGCATAATTTTTGCTGAGGAGTCAAGGGCAACAGATAGTTGTATGACTTACCGCTGATTTCATCCATGACCGACTGGGCTTTGAAGATGGTCCAGGAGGTAGAGCAGCGGCAGGATGTGCACGATGGACTCCATGTTGCTAGAAGACGACTAGAGGTGAGTTGAGGTGAGTTTCAGCCTTTTATCCTTCCCTTTCCGCCGTCTCAGATGTGGTGGTTGGACCACCACAGTCACGTCGGCTGTAAAGCAACTTGTAAAGGGGCGGGCTGTTTCACTGGCAGCCCGAGCCTTCCACAGCTTCATAGGCCCGCTCTGTGGCTGCCGCGGTCAGAGTTGGCTGGTGGTGTCAGCGGTTCAGCAGCCATCTTCGCAAAGCCAATAAGCACAACTGGTAATACGGAGTTCACCGTGGTCAAAACGCCAGAATCGATACATGGCATGGGCCAAAGAATCTGTAACACTTGTAATTTGTTTATGGAGTGAGCCCTAAGTTCAGGCTCAATACCTATTAAAGCCAGAAGTGAAGCCCGATGTAATGGCCATCCAGGATCAACTGCAGTAGCAAGATGTAATAGTGCCTTGTAATTCAACAATGGACATTCCCCTTTTTCCCATTGTAAAGCCTGACAATTCATAAAGAATAAAATTAAATTATAGAAAGGTACTTGCACACACACTTAGACATGCAGTACACATTTCTCATAGTAATGGACTGATGATGAATTTAGTCTGAAGAAAAAATACAAACTGAAACTAGATATCCCAAATCAATCCTTTAGTCAAAATACAGCACCTGCATCACAATATCTAATCACTTTCTCATTCGGCAGACTCAGTACACCTATACGTGAGTACCTCAAAGGTATAAGAATAGCACTGGGCTTTTTGTGGCAAGAATATTGTAGATCTTACAAGAAGATTCAGAGGTGCTACTATTCATTGATGTCATCTACAACACAAATGATGATTTAACAGAGCGCATAGGGTGGATATAAAAGTTATTTTTTCAGGCTGGCATGGGTATAAAATGCACTTTAAAAAAACTATAGTATAATTTACTTAATAAAAAAATGCTATTTGCAAACCTATGTGTTTAAATCTCCACCTTACCTGTCCTTTCTATGGTTGAACCTCACATGTGTAAGTTTACTACTTGGGGGCCGATTCCGATCTCGCTCGGAAGGGCTCCGAACGTGATCCGGCCAAAAAAAGTACGAGCCGTACTCGTGTTTTCCGACCGACGCGTACAGCTGTACGAGCGAGCAAGTACGATGCGAGAAACGCGAAATCGCCGACCGAATCGTTTCCGGGTCCGAACCGCTCCGTACGCCTCATCCGTAAGCAAACCGTGCCGTACAATGGAGGCGATTTCCGACCGAGCCAGTACGATGCACGATTCGGACAGCCGGATCGAGTCGGAGCCTCCGACACGTAAACGCTCCAGGAAGCGTGCCGGACCCCCCTTCACCCGTAGCCTTACGAGTCCCCCCTACACATGCATGTACGGTGCGAGTTGCACAGACGCGTCCCCACTACAGGGGGCGCCCTTGTGCGCAACGTACCTTTTTCGTCAATGGGAGCCTATGTACGCGTCGTACAACAGGCTCCCATTGACATCAATGGGGCTCCGAGCGACTCGTGCCAGTCAGCGCTTGTTCGCATCGTACTCGAGCGCTCGGAGCACGAGTCTGTCGTAAAGCCCTCCGGATCCGAGTCGGACGGAGCCTTCTCCCAGCGAGATCGGAATCGGCTCCTAGGTAGTAAATCTGGGGGAGATCAGCGAGAGTGGTTGAAAAATGGGGCGTTCTTATTACAAAATAGGTGGGGTTTAGTGAGGAGTAAGGAGGTGTTAAGAGAGGACTAGGGAGGGTTTAAGGAAGGAACACACCCCCACCCACAAAAGAGTGAGGGCCTAATTTATATGTTGGCGGAGAGGGAACTCTGTCGCAACATTAACATTGTTCCCTCTGAACCAACAAAGTGGTTAGTCCACCTGATTTAAATGCGGGCGGGCAATAGGTTGTTCCCATGAGGCACAGGGTCAGACTGATTTGCATATGGCCATGTCTGAACTGGGGTGGTGGAGTGAGCTAAAGATTGATGATGGATTAAACCCAGATCAGTTGACTGGGGGTGAGTGTTTGATTTGCTCAAACGCTCCATCCATCATCCCCTTTGGTATCGCTTTGTTCGCCCTAAGTTGGCACGGTATGCCCAGACGTGGGTCCCTTGCTCACTTTGCCACTGGATTCAAGCTAGCCTGGCTGATGACGGCTGAATAGCCAGAAACCGGTCCCAGGATGCTTGTTTCCGGTCCAGGGAAGACATGGCTTGGCAGTTCGGGCTGGACTGTTCCCATGAGGCACAGGGTCAGACTGATTTGCATATGGCCATGTCTGAACTGGGGTGGTGGAGTGAGCTAAAGAATGATGATGGATTAAACCCAGATCAGTTGACTGGGGGTGAGTGTTTGATTTGCTCAAACGCTCCGTCCATCATCCCTTTTGGTATCGCTTTGTTCACCCTAAGTTGGCAGGGTATGCCCAGACATGGGTTCCTTGCTCACTTTGCCACTGGATTCAAGCTAGCCTGGCTGATGACGGCTGAATAGCCAGAAACCGGTACCAGGATGCTTGTTTCCGGTCCAGGGAAGACATGGCTTGGCAGTTCGGGCTGGACTGTTCCCATGAGGCACAGGGTCAGACTGATTTGCATATGGCCATGTCTGAACTGGGGTGGTGGAGTGAGCTAAAGAATAATGATGGATTAAACCCAGATCAGTTGACTGGGGGTGAGTGTTTGATTTGCTCAAACGCTCCGTCCATCATCCCTTTTGGTAACGCTTTGTTCGCCCTAAGTTGGCAGGGTATGCCCAGACGTGGGTCCCTTGCTCACTTTGCCACTGGATTCAAGCTAGCCTGGCTGATGATGGCTGAATAGCCAGAAACCAATCCCAGGATGCTTGTTTCCGGTCCAGGGAAGACATGGCTTGGCAGTTCGGGCTGGACTGTTCCCATGAGGCACAGGGTCAGACTGATTTGCATATGGCCATGTCTGAACTGGGGTGGTGGAGTGAGCTAAAGAATGATGATGGATTAAACCCAGATCAGTTGACTGGGGGTGAGTGTTTGATTTGCTCAAACGCTCCGTCCATCATCCCTTTTGGTATCGCTTTGTTCGCCCTAAGTTGGCAGGGTATGCCCAGACGTGGGTCCCTTGCTCACTTTGCCACTGGATTCAAGCTAGCCTGGCTGATGACGGCTGAATAGCCAGAAACTGGTCCCAGGATGCTTGTTTCCGGTCCAGGGAAGACATGGCTTGGCAGTTCGGGCTGGACTGTTCCCATGAGGCACAGGGTCAGACTGATTTGCATATGGCCATGTCTGAACTGGGGTGGTGGAGTGAGCTAAAGAATGATGATGGATTAAACCCAGATCAGTTGACTGGGGGTGAGTGTTTGATTTGCTCAAACGCTCCGTCCATCATCCCTTTTGGTATCGCTTTGTTCGCCCTAAGTTGGCGGGGTATGCCCAGACGTGGGTCCCTTGCTCACTTTGCCACTGGATTCAAGCTAGCCTGGCTGATGACGGCTGAATAGCCAGAAACCGGTCCCAGGATGCTTGTTTCCGGTCCAGGGAAGACATGGCTTGGCAGTTCGGGCTGGACTGTTCCCATGAGGCACAGGGTCAGACTGATTTGCATATGGCCATGTCTGAACTGGGGTGGTGGAGTGAGCTAAAGAATAATGATGGATTAAACCCAGATCAGTTGACTGGGGGTGAGTGTTTGATTTGCTCAAACGCTGCGTCCATCATCCCTTTTGGTAACGCTTTGTTCGCCCTAAGTTGGCAGGGTATGCCCAGACGTGGGTCCCTTGCTCACTTTGCCACTGGATTCAAGCTAGCCTGGCTGATGACGGCTGAATAGCCAGAAACCAATCCCAGGATGCTTGTTTCCGGTCCAGGGAAGACATGGCTTGGCAGTTCGGGCTGGACTGTTCCCATGAGGCACAGGGTCAGACTGATTTGCATATGGCCATGTCTGAACTGGGGTGGTGGAGTGAGCTAAAGAATGATGATGGATTAAACCCAGATCAGTTGACTGGGGGTGAGTGTTTGATTGGCTCAAACGTTCCGTCCATCATCCCCTTTTGTATCGCTTTGTTCGCCCTAAGTTGGCGGGGTATGCCCAGACGTGGGTCCCTTGCTCACTTTGCCACTGGATTCAAGCAAGCCTGGCTGATGACGGCTGGAATGCCAGAAACCGGTCCTAGGATGCTTGTTTCCGGTCCAGGGAAGACATGGCTTGGCAGTTCGGGCTGGACTGTTCCCATGAGGCACAGGGTCAGACTGATTTGCATATGGCCATGTCTGAACTGGGGTGGTGGAGTGAGCTAAAGAATGATGATGGATTAAACCCAGATCAGTTGACTGGGGGTGAGTGTTTGATTTGCTCAAACGCTCCGTCCATCATCCCTTTTGGTATCGCTTTGTTCGCCCTAAGTTGGCAGGGTATGCCCAGACGTGGGTCCCTTGCTCACTTTGCCACTGGATTCAAACTAGCCTGGCTGATGACGGCTGAATAGCCAGAAACCGGTCCCAGGATGCTTGTTTCCGGTCCAGGGAAGACATGGCTTGGCAGTTCGGGCTGGACAGTTCCCATGAGGCACAGGGTCAGACTGATTTGGCATATGGCCATGTCTGAACTGGGGTGGTGGAGTGAGCTAAAGAATGATGATGGATTAAACCCAGATCAGTTGACTGGGGGTGAGTGTTTGATTTGCTCAAACGCTCCGTCCATCATCCCTTTTGGTATCGCTTTGTTCGCCCTAAGTTGGCAGGGTATGCTCAGACGTGGGTCCCTTGCTCACTTTGCCACTGGATTCAAGCTAGCCTGGCTGATGACGGCTGAATAGCCAGAAACTGGTCCCAGGATGCTTGTTTCCGGTCCAGGGAAGACATGGCTTGGCAGTTCGGGCTGGACTGTTCCCATGAGGCACAGGGTCAGACTGATTTGCATATGGCCATGTCTGAACTGGGGTGGTGGAGTGAGCTAAAGAATGATGATGGATTAAACCCAGATCAGTTGACTGGGGGTGAGTGTTTGATTTGCTCAAACGCTCCGTCCATCATCCCTTTTGGTATCGATTTGTTCGCCCTAAGTTGGCAGGGTATGCCCAGACGTGGGTCCCTTGCTCACTTTGCCACTGGATTCAAGCTAGCCTGGCTGATGACGGCTGAATAGCCAGAAACCGGTCCCAGGATGCTTGTTTCCGGTCCAGGGAAGACATGGCTTGACAGTTTGGGCTGGACTGTTCCCATGAGGCACAGGGTCAGACTGATTTGCATATGGCCATGTCTGAACTGGGGTGGTGGAGTGAGCTAAAGAATGATGATGGATTAAACCCAGATCAGTTGACTGGGGGTGAGTGTTTGATTTGCTCAAACGCTCCGTCCATCATCCCTTTTGGTATCGCTTGTTCGCCCCTAAGTTGGCAGGGTATGCCCAGACGTGGGTCCCTTGCTCACTTTGCCACTGGATTCAAGCTAGCCTGGCTGATGACGGCTGAATAGCCAGAAACCGGTCCCAGGATGCTTGTTTCCGGTCCAGGGAAGTCATGGCTTGGCAGTTTGGGCTGGACTGTTCCCATGAGGCACAGGGTCAGACTGATTTGCATATGGCCATGTCTGAACTGGGGTGGTGGAGTGAGCTAAAGAATGATGATGGATTAAACCCAGATCAGTTGACTGGGGGCGAGTGTTTGATTTGCTCAAACGCTCCGTCCATCATCCCTTTTGGTATCGCTTTGTTCGCCCTAAGTTGGCAGGGTATGTCCAGACGTGGGTCCCTTGCTCACTTTGCCACTGGATTCAAGCTAGCCTGGCTGATGACGGCTGGATAGCCAGAAACCAGTCCCAGGATGCTTGTTTCCGATCCAGGGAAGACATGGCTTGGCAGTTCGGGCTGGACTGTTCCCATGAGGCACAGGGTCAGACTGATTTGCATATTGCCATGTCTGAACTGGGGTGGTGGAGTGAGCTAAAGAATGATGATGGATTAAACCCAGATCAGTTGACTGGGGGTGAGTGTTTGATTTGCTCAAACGCTCCGTCCATCATCCCTTTTGGTATCGCTTTGTTCGCCCTAAGTTGGCAGGGTATGCCCAGACGTGGGTCCCTTGCTCACTTTGCCACTGGATTCAAGCTAGCCTGGCTGATGACGGCTGAATAGCCAGAAACCGGTCCCAGGATGCTTGTTTCCGGGTCCAGGGAAGACATGGCTTGGCAGTTCGGGCTGGACTGTTCCCATGAGGCACAGGGTCAGACTGATTTGCATATGGCCATGTCTGATCTGGGGTGGTGGAGTGAGCTAAAGAATGATGATGGATTAAACCCAGATCAGTTGACTGGGGGTGAGTGTTTGATTTGCTCAAACGCTCCGTCCATCATCCCTTTTGGTATCGCTTGTTCGCCCTAAGTTGGCAGGGTATGCCCAGACGTGGGTCCCTTGCTCACTTTGCCACTGGATTCAAGCTAGCCTGGCTGATGACGGCTGAATAGCCAGAAACCGGTCCCAGGATACTTGTTTCCGGTCCAGGGAAGACATGGCTTGGCAGTTTGGGCTGGACTGTTCCCATGAGGCACAGGGTCAGACTGATTTGCATATGGCCATGTCTGAACTGGGGTGGTGGAGTGAGCTAAAGAATGATGATGGATTAAACCCAGATCAGTTGACTGGGGGCGAGTGTTTGATTTGCTCAAACGCTCCGTCCATCATCCCTTTTGGTATCGCTTTGTTCGCCCTAAGTTGGCAGGGTATGCCCAGACGTGGGTCCCTTGCTCACTTTGCCACTGGATTCAAGCTAGCCTGGCTGATGACGGCTGAATAGCCAGAAACCAGTCCCAGGATGCTTGTTTCCGATCCAGGGAAGACATGGCTTGGCAGTTCGGGCTGGACTGTTCCCATGAGGCACAGGGTCAGAATGATTTGCATATTGCCATGTCTGAACTGGGGTGGTGGAGTGAGCTAAAGAATGATGATGGATTAAACCCAGATCAGTTGACTGGGGGTGAGTGTTTGATTTGCTCAAACGCTCCGTCCATCATCCCTTTTGGTATCGCTTTGTTCGCCCTAAGTTGGCAGGGTATGCCCAGACGTGGGTCCCTTGCTCACTTTGCCACTGGATTCAAGCTAGCCTGGCTGATGACGGCTGAATAGCCAGAAACCGGTCCCAGGATGCTTGTTTCCGGTCCAGGGAAGACATGGCTTGGCAGTTCGGGCTGGACTGTTCCCATGAGGCACAGGGTCAGACTGATTTGCATATGGCCATGTCTGAACTGGGGTGGTGGAGTGAGCTAAAGAATGATGATGGATTAAACCCAGATCAGTTGACTGGGGGTGAGTGTTTGATTTGCTCAAACGCTCCGTCCATCATCCCTTTTGGTATCAATAGGTTTAATCACAGCAGAGACTACTCAGTCTCTGTCATGTTTAAAGCCCTTTGACGGCCATGCTGGGTAAGGGCCGTTGGAGTCAGATCTGTTGTTCTCCCAACCTGATTTAGATGTATGGAATTAGAGTCAGTTTTCAATGCCTGTCACCGCCAGGAAAACCCTAGTGATAAGGGGCAATGAAAATTGATACATGCTCCCCTTGCCATGGGAGTACTCCATGGCGGTTCTTGCCAATGATTTAGAAATAAACATGAGCTTGGCAGTCCTTTCTAGATCACATGACAGCATAATTTACTCCATGGCCCTGGAGGAAAAATGGGCCACCCGCCTACATTTAAATTAGGCCCTAATTCTCTTTTCAGAGTAAAACTGCCCTTCGAAAGTAACTGCAGCCAAAAAGGACCCAAAATAGTAGTAAATACAAAGCTGGAGTGAGAACAGACTTTGTTCATGTGAGTTGAGCTGTAAACACCCTCAGTGAAGGCCATCAGCTTCTTCGATTCAGCCTGGCCTTATCAGCTTGCTTGAGAATGCCACAACTGAGGCACAGACACAGAGAACGGCCTTCCTGAAGTTCAGAGAAACATTCTTGTTGTACAGTACGGTATGTTGACTAGAGGCAGCTTGAAGAAACTCACATGTGCACATATGGTGCTAAGTGAGCTTAGCTAGTAGTCAGGAGGGAGGAGTTGATGAATAAAGACTGGTTTCATTATTCAGTGCAATGAATTCTTAAAACAGCATCACAATATTGCATTTCTTTTAGTATTTTATGTGTTTAAGTTCTTTCATTGCCAATCATTGTTTGGTTTCATAGTTACATCTATACACATTATCTGCACTAGATTAGGATGTTGATTTTAATAAAGTCTCAGAATATATCTCTTTGGGGGATTCTTGTGTGTGTCCATCTATGGTGAATGGAGTTCAAAACCCACTAAAAATTAGTCTTGAACATCTCACAGGAATGAATGATACCCAGCACGCAACATCCTCATTTATTAAACAGGTGCTTCATGAGTTACAGTCTAGAAGGTTTCCTGTTTTTAATTGGTACGATGGTACTAATCCTGCACTTGGCCAGAGGGTCTATGGGACCATAAACTAGGCCGTATTGTGGATAAGATTACAAAAAAGTATCAAATCTGTCTAATTATGGGCCCGCATGTCTTCAACCCTGGTGGAGCATCCCACAACATGATTTATTAGTGGAAAGTTACTAGTACTTTTACACCTTCTCAGAGATTTCCCCCTGGGACAGCAAAGGGAAAATATTAAAGTTTATTATTTAGAAAATGCTTTAATATTAAATATACCTTCAAAATAATTTAAAATATTTACTATTATCCTAGAACTGATAAAATACAATTTTACAGCACGTTAACACATTAAATTGCATGTGTAATAAATAATTAACTCAAATATATTTAAAAATTCATTGAGATTGTTCCAGTATCTGTAAGCAGCTATGTCTTGTACTTGTCTTCCTCCAAGGCTGGGCTAAACTGTTGTGTCACCTATAGGACTATATTAACTTTAGAAGAGTAGTTTGTGTATAGCAAAGCACTTAGGGGCATATTATCAAGAATGGCGTTAAAATTATCGCCGCTTTAGCGGCAGAAAACTGCCGCTAAAGCGGCGATAATGGGCTTGATAATATGCCCTTGAGAATTCCAATAGAAGCCCATGTTGACACCAGAACATGGGCTTCTATTGGAATTCTCAAGGGCATATTATCAAGCCCATTATCGCCGCTTTAGCTGCAGTTTTCTGCCGCTAAAGCGGCGATAATTTTAAAGCCGTTTCTTGATAATATGCCCCTTATTCTTTTGTGGGTGAGTATTTGTAGTAGCCTGCCCAGCCCTAGAACCCTCCTCATCTTTCCTTAAACCTGTCCCACTTTTCCCATTTTTTCAACACTCTTTATTGTCCCTCTACTGAAATATAGATTTATGTGTGTGAAGATATCCACCACCTTAGTATAGATCTCCCCATAGAAAAAGATAATGGAGGCAGAGTTCTGCAAGTAGTTTTGTGAATAGCATTTTGTAATAAGTGAGTAGTACTGATTTAGTATTACTCACATACTATAAAATGCAGTTTGTGAATTGCGCCCACAGTCATAATTCAATGCTTGTCTATAGGGGTACTATTGGATATATTGATCCATCTGGTGAGTTTACTGTGCTAACCAAATGTCTTCCCAAAATGCAGCGATACAAAAGGGGATGATGGACGGAGCGTTTGAGCAAATCAAACACTCACCCCCAGTCAACTGATCTGGGTTTAATCCATCATCATTCTTTAACTCACTCCACCACCCCAGTTCAGACATGGCCATATGCAAATCAGTCTGACCCTGTGCCTCATGGGAACAGTCCAGCCCGAACTGCCAAGCCATGTCTTCCCTGGACCGGAAACAAGCATCCTGGGACTGGTTTCGGGCTATTCATCCGTCATCAACCAGGCTAGCTTGAATCCAGTGGCAAAGTGAGCAAGGGACCCACGTCTGGGCAAACCAAAATGCAGGTCACGTTTGTATTGTAACTTTTATAGCCTACAGGTTAATGCCTCAATTCACGGATATATGTACAGCAGGCACGTGTTGTATTTTTAATCTACAAAACGTATTATCTCAGTGGTCTGATACTGACCATGTCTGTCCCTCCAAAGTTAACAGACTCATTCCAACTGCAGCTATAGTGTGCACAAGCCTACCATTAATAATGCGTGATGTTCAGCATATTTGAGTGGAAGGTCATTCTGAGTATAGGCAACATATATAGTGTGTGTGTTTAGCTGTTTATGCCTGGTGAAATACCTAGTGTCAGCCACAGTTCCACCTATCAGAACCAAGTAAAATACATGCATAATATACACTGGGTCTGGTTCTATAACAAATGTCACTTGCCCTTCTGTTTAGTGGAGGCATTTTCCTGTTAGAAAACTAGTGAGTGTAGGCCGCACATTCCCAGGAATTTCAATTCCACCGTCTGCCATGGTTACAGAGATTCTAGAAAGCCTTTATAGAAAATCCTTTGTATCAGTTAAACTTAACCACCTTCAAGAAATTTAAGAGGACTTCTTTCCTATCCTGAGGAGGATTTATTACTGGTTACCTGTGGATGCCTTAATGCTAAGTATGCAGGTGTGAACTCCCAGAGCACCTGAGTTTAAATTCCAGTATGATTCTCTGAGGAGTCACCTTGGACTTCCAAAATCCTGTGATCTCTGTCCCCAAATAAGCCTACCAGGGAAGACAATCACCACAGCTGGGTTTCTTAGCCCAATAGATTGGAAGGTTATTTACAGCTATTCTAGCAATTTGAAAAGCAAACATTACAGGCATATTTTGTGAATGAATTATGAATATACATTTGATCAAGACATTTTACCTATCAGAGAGTCACAGGTTATTTATTATGTGAGGAACTTTGAGCACTCAACTGTAGACAGAGGTGCATAGAGATTTTGGTTTTATATGGAGTTTATTAATTACACAGACCTTGTGGAAGTTCTAGACAATATCTGTAAAATTATCTGATGTATCATTATAACACGAACATGACAAAAATTGTACCCATAACCAAACAATACAGAATAAAGAACAGGAATGATGACATGACTGCAAGTCTCTGGATTCCAAGACCTACTTCAATACCCACTTGGGAGCATGCCTCACTTCATATGGCTTTAGCTCACTGTTCACCGAATGTTGCTATGTGGTCGGCAGAAGGTTCACGTGGAATTCTGAGTAGGGGGTCATTCCAAGGTAAGCTGCACCATCATTATGTCATCCTTCACTAAGAGTGGGGCAAAGCTTTGCTTTCTGAAATATATCAGCATTGTGGCAACAAAGATTAGTTTCCTTCAGAATTAATCTCCTTACTTAAAGAGCTGCACCCAACACACCTACTCCTAGTTTTACATTGTGGAAGTCTGAAAAGCATTTCAATAGGAGTCACATAATGGTCAATATCCTTAACATACTCAGTGCCCATACACCGGTTTTTCTCTGCCTACATGGCATGTATTAACTTGGAATTCTATAAGTTGGTTTATAAGCCATACATAGAATAGCTCAGAATCATGGAGAGGTAAGTGCTGACCTGTATTTCTCACTATGTGTTTCAGAGAGAGCAATTTCATCAAAACCAACCTACAGACTAACACAGAACATGTTCCTGATATAGCCCCAACTAAAACATTCACTCCTACTGCCTCCATGTCAAAATGATGCTTGCAACCTATTGTGCTGAAATTAGGACTGGAATTGGCACCATCACTCTTGCAAAGTACTGTGAATCCATTTTATGGAGACATATTGATCTGGTCTTGTTCTTCCCCCTGACAAGAAATGCACTAGAAGAGTGCACAGTTGTAAGAAATTGAGTTGTTGTTTGACTTGGGTGTGAGCCCTGGTCAAGCAGCAACCACAATCCTTGTCAGGGTAAGGTACAAGCAAACCCCAACTTAACCTGGGCTCAACCCCCACGTAGCTTGGCACAGAGCTGTCAGGCTTAACTTAGAGGCAATGTGTAAAGTATTTGTGCAGCACTTCAAACAGTAACACAATGGCACCACTTGGCAGGGTAGACTCACATATGCCAGAGTCGTGGTGCAGATACAAGTTGGGTGGATACCTGCTATGTCCCTGAGGCTTCAGATCAGCAGGCCAGCAATAGGTCTTGGAGTCACTCTGGGTTCTGGGTCCAAGAGATTCAGGTCTAGTCCTTCTCACCAAGGCAAGAGGGCAGCAGGTCAGAACAGAAAGCAGAAGTCCAGCAGAGTGCAGTACAGCAGAGTGGCAGTCCTGCAGCAGATGCACACAGCAGGAGCACCACCAGCATTGCAAAGGCAAGCCAGTCCGTGCCGGGACCTTGCACAGTGTGAGGAACCCTGGTCCTCAGCACTCCCAGAGGTACTCCACCACAGAGCTCCATGCCCTAGACTCTGCATGCAACACCAACTGCTGCCTCACATCTCCACGCTCCACAGCGGGACCTTTCACCCTTATCCACTGGCACTTCACCACATCCCTATCACCACAACATCGAACAACACCACGCCCACTCCAGAGACCTACACCCTTCCAGATCAACTCAATTGCCTCCTGGTCAATGCCAGATCACTCTGCAAGCACACCACCGATATCTGAGGTATCATCTCCACTATTACCCCCGGATGTGACCTTCATCATGGAGACCTGACTCACCCCCATGTCTGCCCCTGACATTGCCACGGCTACCCCCAATAGTTACAAGATGAAACACTGAGTCAGAACCAACAGACATGATGGGGGCATCGCCTTCATTCACAAGGAATCAATAAACTGTGCCATCACCAACAACGACCCCACGCCGATGATGGAACACATGAATTTCCAGCTCCATGCCGATGCCAAAACCACAATCAAAGGCACCCTCACATACAGACCACCAGGACCATAAACAGACCTCAGTGACGCCATTGCCAAACTCATCACTCCTCTCGCCTGCGAATCCAAAGACTTCTTTTCCTGGGAGACCTCAGCTTCCACCTGGACGACTCCACTGACACAAACACGGTTGATCTCCTGGAAAGACTAGATAACATCAGCCTCAAGCAGATTGTCACCAACCCCACACACAGAGCAGGACACACACTGGACCCCATCTTCACATCCAGCAACAGAAGCAGATACAGCCACACATCAGAACTCACGTGGACTGACCACGCCTTTGTACACTTCACCATCACCGGCCCACTGCATACCACCCCCATCCAAAACAGCACTCCCTACTGCAGCTGGACCAAAGAAACTCGAAAGCAATAGACAGATGCCCTCAGCAACTTTCAGCCCAACATCACCACCAACCTGGACCAGGCAGGAGAGAATTTCAACACCTGGATCACCAGCACTGCCAATAATTTGCCCCCACCAAACCAGCCAAGATAGACAGAACCGCCGAATGCGCCAGCTGGTACACGCCAGAACTCATCACATCAAAACACGAGGGTAAACAACTGGAAAGAAGATAGAGGACCAGCAAGAACAACACTGACAGAGCCACCTATGAAGTCAGCCTTCAGGAACTACCACCGCCTGATCAAAGCCACTAAAAAGGAGGTCCTCACACACCGCATCGAAAGCAGCACCAACCAAACCAAGGAACTCTTCACTATTGCCAGAGAATTTACCTGCCCTTCGGCCACAGAAAGCGCAGTCCCTCCCTCACAAGAACTCTGCCATGCCCTCGATTCACCATGAAACGGCAGGTCAACGCCATCACCTCAGCCTGCTTCCACATGATTTACATGCTCTGAAAAATCTTCAGATGGATCCCCATCAGCACTTGGAAAACCGTAACGCAGACCCTCATCACCAGCCGGCTCGACTACGACAACACACTCTATCAACCTCCGAACTCCTGCAAAGACTCCAGACAATCCAGAAAACAGCAGCTAGGCTGATCCTCAACCTGCACAAGAAATCCCATATCACACAGCACCTAAATGACCTCCACTGGCTACCCGTCCAGAGTAGATGACGGTTCAAGCTCCTAACCCATGCCTACAAAGCCCTCCACAACCAAAGACCACACTACATAAACCACCTACTGACCTTTCACCAATCTTCCAGAAACTTTTGCTCCTCACACCTCACCCGTGCTCAGATGCCACACCAGAGGACATTCATTCTCCCATCTTGCCGCCAAAGCCTGAAACACCCTCCCTGTCCACCTCCACACTTCACCATCGCTGAACCATTTCAAGAAGGGACTAACGACCTGGCTCTTTGACTGAGAACTGCAGCACAGTGCCTGGATAGTCCCCGGGATGATGAGCCATGCTTATACAAATACTAGTTGATTCATTGATTGAGTCCTTCTGCAGCACAGAAGCCCTTCTTCCTGACTCCGAATGTGTACTGAAGATTTGGTGTCTGAGGTCCAGTATTTATGCCCAATTGTGCCTTTGAAGTGGAGAGAAGCTTCTAAAGGCATGCCTTTGAAGGGCAGAGATGCCCTGACTTCCCTGTCCTGGCTCCAGACTGACTACAGGGGGTATTCAGCTCTTTGTGTGGAGACAGGACACAGCCTATTAAGGTGTAAGTGAGGCTATGCCCAGCTCCTCCTTCCCATCCTGCCAGTGATGGTTCATCCAGTTACACCTAAGCTCCCATTGTGTGTAGCTGTTTGGGAGGAATAAACAAAGCCCAAATGCTAACTATACCCAGTCATGTTACCAGAAACAGGCTGCAGGCACCAAATGGCTAAGGCAAGAAAATTTCAACTTTCTAAAAGTGGCATTTTCAGAATTGTAATTTAAAATCTGACTTCACCATAAGTTAGGATTTTAAATTAGGATTCCAGAGTCACTAAACATGAACCAGTTTCTCTTGCCATTTGGCAGAGTATTCACAGGTCCATAAGTGTACTAAAGATTTGGTGTCTGAGGTACAGTGTTTATACTGAGTTTTGCCTTTGAACTGGGGAGAAGCTTCTTGGGGCATGCCTTTGAAGTGCACAGATGCCCTGTGTTAGAAATGTGGTCTCTAGTTGGCAGAGGCCTGCACCTTATGCAAGTAGGGACCACAATCCTTGTCAGGGAAAGTCAGATATACACCCTAAATTAACCTGTGCTCACTCTCTGGTAGCTTGGCACTGAGCAGTCAGGCGTAACTTAAGAGTCAATGTTTCAAGTATTTGTGTAACACTTAATACAGTAAGAAAGTGAAGACACCACAAAAAATACCATATCTGGATAGAACAAAGAGCTTAATTTATTGAACAAAGCAAGACCAAAACAACAAAAATCCAATCAGTAGAATGGGAGTTCTGAATGTTTAAAGTTTATTTTGAAACATAGTGCTTAGAAACTTACAGCGCCAACTGGGTCAAATCTGAAAAGTCAGGCTGACTGCGATGGAGCATGGGTCGGATACAGTAGCCACACAGGGCTCAGTGCAAACAGTACCTTCGCAGAGGAAGCGTCGATGTTGAGGAGCAGCTGCGAGAAGCAGTCACAGGTGATGCATCATCGTCGATCCTTAGGATTATAGTTTATGCGTTGGTTCGCAGTCACGCAGTTGGACGATGCATCATTGTTGAACCCCTGTGATGAAGGCAATGTGTCATCGTTGCCTCCTCAGCCGGCGCTGTGATGTCCTTGAAGTGACAATGCGTCAGTGTTGAAGGGAATGCGCTGGTTCTGACTGGCACAAAGTCGACGATGCACAGATTTTTGCAGAGACAGCCATAAATCCCACTTCCAAGTACCCAGGACTGGATTGGCACCACTTCGCAGCGCAGGACTCAGATGGCAGAGTCCAGAGGCTGTAGCATGGTTGCTGGAAGTCTTTAATGTACCTGAAATTTCAGAACAGGAGGCAAGCCAGCAAGCCCTTGGAGTCACATAGTTCTGGGGATGAAGGGCTGCAGGTCCAGTCCTTCTCACTACCAGGCAAAGAGAGCAGCAGGCAGCAGGGCAGGCACAGCAAAGCAGGAGTTCAGCAGATTCCATGAGAGTCCAGCAGAGTGACAGTCCTTCCAGCAGCACAGCAGTCCTTATTCTTGGCAGTGTCCTCAGGTCCAGTAGTGTACTGAGTTGGTGATGTGAGGGGTCCAGTACTTATACCCTGCTGTGCCTCTGAAGGATAGGAGACTTCAAAGAAAGGCTTTTGAAGTGCACAATGTCCCTGTCCTTCCTGCCCTCGCTCCAGACTCAGTACACGGGAGTATGCGGCCCTTTGTGTGGGGACAGGCGGAGCCCTATATAGGTGCAAGTGTTAGCTCCTCCCTCCCATCCTGCCCAGAATGGCCCATCAGCCTGGTGATGGCCCATCAGGATATGAATGGCTCATCAGGATCTGAATGGCCCATCAGGCACACCTAAGTTCCCTTTGTGTGTGACTGTCTAGAGGGAATGCATAAAGCCCAGCAGTCACACACCTCAAATGTGAATCCAGAGACAGGCAGAAGGCATAGAATGGTTAAATTATTAAAATGCCAACTTTCTAAAAGTGGCATTTTCAGACCTGCAACTTAAAATCCAACTTCACCGTAAGTTGTGATTTTAAATTGTCTGTCCAGAGACTCCAAACTCGAAATATCTATCTTTTCCCAATTGAAAATTACACTTGTATATATATATATATATTTTTTTTTACAGAGTTTTATATAGCGCGAAGTTGACCCGAAGGTATCGGGTATCAGAGCGCTTTACACGAGCACCAGTTGCGTTTACATGAGGACACGTTCATTTTTGTTAGGCACGTAATAAGGTAATCCCAATGTTAATCTATATGAAAGATAGGCCTTGCAGTAGTCAAAAATGAATTTAAGAGTTTTTCACTACCTGGGCATGTAAAACTTAAAAGTACATGTCAAAATTTCTAAATACACTGCACCCTGCCCTTAGGGTGGCCTAGAGCCTACCTTAGGAGTGACTTGTGTGTATTAATAAGGAAGGTTTTGGCCTAGCAATAGGGTTTGGGCCTAGCAAGAGGGTTTAATTTACAGGCCCTGGACACTTGTAGTGCACCTTACCAGGGGATTATAAGTAAATTTGTAGGGAAAGAGCATGTGCACTTTAGCACTAGTTAACAGTGGTAGAGTGCCTAGAATACTAAAGCCAGCAAAAAGGAAGTCAGCAAAACAGGAGGTCAGAGGGTAAAAGTCAGGGGAACCATGTCAAGGATGCCAGGTCTAACACCCTGCCTTCCCAGCGCTGGCTCCAGACTAACTACAGGGGCTGTGCAGCCTTTTGTGTGGAGACAGGACACAGACTATTCAGGTGCAAGTGAAGCTGTGCCCAGCACCTCCTTCCCATCCTGCCAGTGATTGCCCATCCAGTCACACCTAAGCTTTCATTGTGTGTGGCTGTCTAGGAGGAATACACAAAGCCCAACTGTCAACCACACTCAGGCATGTGACCAGAGACAGACTGCAGGCACCAAATGGCTAAGGCAAGAAAATGCCAACTTTCTTAAAAGTGGCATTGTCAGAATTTAAATGTAAAATCCGACTTCACAATAAGTTAAGATTTTAAATTAGGATTCCAGAGACACCAAACATGAGCTAGTAATACATTCCCATCTGGAAAATACATTTTTAAAATGTAATAAGGAAACACCAATGTTATCCCATGGGAGAGATAGGCCTTGCAGTAGTGAAACATAAATTTAAGAGTTTTTCAGTACCAGGACATGTACAACTTAAAAGTACACGTCCTACTTTTTAAATATATTGCACCCTGCCCTCTGGGTTGTCCAGGGCCTACCCTAGGGGTGACTTATATGTATTAAAAAGAAATGTTTTAGCCTGGCAGAAGTTTATTTTGCCCGGTCAAAATGGCAGTTTAAACTGCAAACCCAGGCTCTGCAATGTTTAAAGAGCTACTTAAGTTGGTTTCACAATAAGTGGTGCAGGCACACTAGCAGAATTTAATTTACAGGCCCTGGGTACAGGTAGTACCACTTTACTAGGGACTTACACGTAAATTAAATATTACAATTGGGGATAAGCCAATATTACCCTGGCTGGGTCTGGTAGGTTAATGGACTAATGTATCCACTGCAGGGAGTCTGTGTGCGACCTCATGGTCACAGGTTCAAATCCTGGCAGATCCACTGAGCCTTTTATCTTTCTGAGGTTGATAAATTGAGTACCATTGAGTTGGGTAACAATAAACATCTGTTGCTCAGCATCAAGATACCCTTGGGTGAATGTTTTGCTTTTCAAATACACTTTATATTATGTTTAGGGTAGAGGACACACGCACCTTTATCAGTCCTGATACCAGCAAACGCGAGATCGGACAAAATCTAGAAGGAAGGCAAAAAGTTGGAGAAAAGAGCACCCTAAGGCTGACTGGTCTAACAACAGTGCACATATCACCAAGATATGCCTTGAGAAACTCTTATACATGACCTGTAGGAGAACAGTCCCCACACTGATTTCAAATAAACAAATTACCACATGCTTATTTGTCCTTCTGCTTTTAAAAAAAAATAAACATAAAATACAATAGGTAAAGCCCAAAAATGTAAAATAAACTTTATTCACTTTGTGCAATGCACTGGGCAAAAGATTCAATGCATGCTGAAAGTCATGATGTTTGCTTACTATTTCTGATGCTGCTTCATACATCAGCTTATCTTGATGTCACCAAAGGACCTATGGCCTACAGGAAGCTTAGTAGTACCCCAGTAATATTCTCCCCAATGATTATGACTAGAGTAGATGTAGACCCTGATCAGACAATATTAATACAGTTATTAGCTTCTTCTTGGTGTCTCGAGACAAAGAACGGGATGATTTGACACAGACGTGAAACAACAGAACACCAAGCTCCCCACAATATATATGTATGTATCTCATGTCCTAAGTAAAACATTTTTATTCAGGCAATCTTTACCATGTCTCTGAAGAAAATAGTAGCAGGACATTGTGCTAAATGCCCGCCATCAACCTTTAATCAGTTGCCACCAGATCTTATTAAGGTGCAAACATATGTGCATCAATGCACTTCCTTCATATGGAATGGAATCTGATCTCTGGAATTAAGCCTTGGGGTTTCAGCATATTTCAGGTTCCTTGCTCAACAAAGACATCGATCCACCAACATGACAAGGGTAGCAGAAGTGACATCACAAACCCTTGGACAAGGATGACATCACAGAGTATCCTTGTACCACCTTGAGCAGTCCAACATCCTCCTATTTGCTTTTAATGTGGTGATAAGGAAAGTGGCAACCACTGAAAGTAAAAATGCTCCTTTGTGTCCAGTTTATTTTCTTTTTCTGTCGCTGCTTCTAAAACTCAGGATAGCAAGGTTAATACCAGGGGTAGCAAATATAAAACTAGGAGTAGCAGCTGCTACCCTTGCTGATCCCAACTGATGTATTTGACGGTCAAATAACAGGAATTCAACTGTTGCGGATAACAGAGAGCAATTCAGTTGCCATATTCCACATTGACAAAATAGTGTATCGCTTGTGCTGAAATTATCCACGGGTTCCAGAAATATTGTTTTTTAGATTTTGTGCTGTGTCACTGATTGAAGTTCATTCTGTTGTTGCAAAGTAAATATTTCCAGTTCAGATTCTGTACCTGAACCCATCTTGCCTTTAAGGGTCAAATGGCTATCCTTATAAGGGAAGAAAATAAATTACTGCGGATAAAGAAATAAAGATTTGAGACAAATCATCAGCAGATGAAAACAATCTCTTCCGGAATACATTAGCAGTCCGGTGGCACAATTTTACACTGAGGAGCAATTTGGCACCATATTGGGTATTGTAAGGCTATCGTTATTTGCTTTTTTTCCCCGTGGTAACTGCTTTCTTCTGAGAAAAAAAATCCATGTTCATATTTTGTAAATGTAACAAAAATTTTAACAATTCGTTTTTCGCTGTGAGGAACAGCACATACAGTTGCAAAAAGCAATGAAGCAAAATACTACCACTGGGCATTTGATGTAATGTGCCTCTTGTGTTGCTCTAAAAAAATGCGGAATTGCGGTGCTGGTAGATCAGACCCCAAATTGGGAAAGAAACTCACGAGCAGTGGAGTAAAGGCTCCACCCAGCAATAGCACGCTAGTTCTTTTATGTGCAGTTCTTTCTCCAACCCTTTTGTAATGCAGTCTTTTATGCAGGTTTTATGAATTGTACAATGGGGTTTTATGTGCATTTTGTTGATGGTTTTTAACTGCTGATCTGACAATATAGAAAGAAATAATTAAGTCATTTGCTTTTATCATTTCATATCATTGTGCAGCCGTTCCCCAGGGGGTTAGAGTGCCTGGCTAATTTGGAGGTAATGCAGGGTAAGGCAAAGTTCAGAGTTACTAATCTGGACTTAGAGATGCTTGCCGCCCCAGCAGACATCACTTACATTAACAGGAACCACCGTGGCAGGAAAGGCTGCCACATCGGCTCTTGTCAATGCCGTGTGGCTCCATCAACATGACGTTGCTGTAAAACTCACTTTCAATATGTTTTTTTTTTATTTTCAAAAACAAAATCCCAAAGCGTGATTTCAATTTTTGAATGTAAAAAAGCAATGACCCCCTTGCCATTGCAGTTTCTACCTTGGCATGGGGATCAGTGAAATGTTTTTAACATGTTTTGGATGGCGGCTTGTGAAAGTAAAAACTAGTCATTTGTCCTCCCAGTCTCAATAGGGCAGGCAGACAAATGGCCAAACCTACGAGTGCCCTTATTCCATTGGGCCATCGGAAGAGGAGGTGGAGTAGTCTTCGTAGTTGGCATACTAAGTTCCACCTAACTCTAAATCAGACGGGTGGAACTTCAGTGTGGCGAAGATGGTACTCCATCACTGATGCGACGGAGTACTTTCTCTGCAAAAGCCTACCCCAGCTTCCTTGTTATTCAGACCCTCTGACCTTCAACATGGAATATGGAGGCGCAATTGTTTCAAGCCACAAATTGATCCCAGCTGCTGAAAATAACTCTAAAGGCATTTCACCGGTCTATGCATTTCATAAGATCGGGCCTTCAGAACATCCTTTCCAACTCTCCCACCCACCCTCTCCAAACTCCAGCACACAGAAGTGGTTGCCTGTTGATATAAATGCTCTGCAAAATCTGTTAACATAGCAAAATAAAGGAACACATGAGATGGACACTGCAGCAGAAAGACATGTATAGTGTCAGATTTTATTTCCTCAAAAAAAATCCTCTTTTTCTCAGAACTCTAGTGAAAGCTCCCTTGACTTCCTTGTTTCGAATACTGTAGACAAATGGGTTCAACATGGAGTTCCCCACGCTGTACAACACGCTGATAATGAGGTCCTTCTCCAAGGAATAGGCAGAGGCTGGGCGGATGTATGTGTATAGCACTGGGCCATAGTTCAGAATCACTGCCGTCAGGTGGGCAGAGCAAGTGGAAAATGCTTTGAATCTTCCTTCTGTTGAAGGCATCCTGCATATTGTGGCAATAATGAGGATGTAGGATATGGTGATGCAGAGGCATGGACTCATCAGGACTACGGTTGCCTCGGTCAGAAGAAGGAGCTCATTTGGGGATGTGTCTGAGCAGGACAGTTTGAAGAGTGGCGGCAGGTCACAGAAGTAGTAGTGTATCTTGTTGGATGCGCAGTATGATAATCGTGCTGCCATAATGCTGTGTGCTGCTGAATGCATAGAGACGATGACCCAAGACCCGGCCACCAGCCTCAGTTGGATTCCCTTGCTCATTATCATGGCATAGTGCAGTGGCTTACTGATAGCCAAGTATCGATCCACAGCCATGATGGCCAACAGGAACCCGGTCATGTTACCAAAGGAGGTGAAGAAGTGCAGCTGCAGAAAACACCCATGGAAAGAGATACTTTTCTTTTCCAAGAAGATGTTGGACAGAAGTTTTGGGACTGTGCAAGTAGTCAGGCAAATGTCTACAAAAGATAAGATACTTAGAAAAAAGTACATGGGCGTGTGGAGGTGAGAATCCACCCTGATGATGAAAATGATGGTGGTGTTTCCCACCAGGGCCACCAAGTACATAAATAGGAAAGCCAGAAACAGGATTATTGAGTGCTCTGGAGGCTCGGAAAACCCAAGAAGGATGAATTCAGACACACTGCTGTGATTCCCTTTCTCCATCATCTCCACAGCTTAAACCTTCAATAAAAAACATTATTTGTTTATTGATCAAAGAGTTACCCAACACCATTATAGTTTAAAGATCGTTTGCTTAGTGAACAGATCTGAAGAGGACTGCAACCTCAAAAACACTATTTTAGATCTTTAAACTGCTTTTACTATCATGGTTAGAGTGGTACCGAATAATTCCTAACGAACTGGATGGACAAGGACTAAATGATCATATGTCGACTCACTACCCACAGCTGCAAATTAGTCTGGCCACAGGTTTAGGGAGGGCCATTTAGTGGAATGTGATGGAAGTGTAAAAGATATGGCAGGAATAAGAATAGAATATCCCTCCAATGAGAGTTGAAGCTAAGCGCTAATAAAGAAAAAAAGGTTTAAATGGAGTGAAAAAAACCAATGAGAAGACGAAGAGGTGGAATCAGAGACCATTGATGAAGCAAACAAAAGAAGGCAGTCAATGGGGTCAGGAGAGACCATACTACAGTGAGAGAATGTTGAAGAGATGTTGTAATATGCAGTGAAATAAGCTAGTGTTGGTGAGAGACAGATAAAGAGATAGGAAATGGTAGGAGATAGAAAAACATTGAGGAAATGTGAGATATCAGTCAATGCAAAACGAAAACATAAAATATTCATTGTATGGGGAAACATCTAATGTGAGGGACAGCAAGGCAATTCGTTGGGGAATGATGGTACAAACAATTAGAGGAAAGAAAAATGTTTGACGGGAGGAAGACAAGAAGAGACAATATTAGGGGGGAGGGGGTTAGTAATGAATAGTGGCAAGAATGGCATTTCATCCAGGGGCACGAAAGGATGGAAAGATAATGAATCCTTAATTGGAAGAGGGAGATGTTGACATTGGAAGGAGGGAGGAAAAACGCAGCTATTATCTAGAGAGAACGCACTAAGGAAGAGATAGTTTGGAGCAATGAGATAAGAAGCCAGAAGAAAGGAAACAGTGAATGGAGGAGAAATGAGAAATGACTGGGTGGAAGCTAAGGTGAAGAACAAACCATGTTTGTAGGGATTGTCGTAGAGTTAGCCAGTGTGTCAGATTTATGGAACAACAGTGAGGGTAAGGTGAAGAAGACTAAGAGACAATACAGTGCAAACAAAACACAAGATCGCACAATAGGTGTTAGACCCGTGATCCCTGGTTGGCTGAGGTAGGTACCTTAGGCCAAATAGGGAGCCGCGTTTCCACGTCAGGGAAAGGAAGGTCACCTTCTGAGATAGCCCCCACTCACCCCCTTGGTAGCTTGGCATGAGCAGCCAGGCTTATCTTCAAGGCAGATGTGTAAAGTATTTGCAACCATTCTCATAGCAACCCAATGATGACACCACAAATAGACTCCACACGAACTTTATAAAAACGAGTATAAATTTTATATAAAAAGATATACGATAAGACCACACAATATAAATCCAACATATGAGTATGTGTAATATTTCTCCTGGCTGGTTGTTAGACCAGCCAGCCCTTGTAAGTTCTGACGATATTAATGAGCACTTCTAAACATTCCACTGTAATCCTAATACCATGTTATGCAGTTCGTAATGCTAGAATCAGGCACTTGTGCAATGTAAAAATAATGCAATCGTAACGCGACAATCAGGCACTTTGCAATGTGAGAATAATGCAATGCGTAACGCAACAATCAGGCACTTTGCAATGTAAAAATAATTCAATGCGTAATACAACCACCAGGTATGTCGTTATGCAGAAACAATGCAATGCGTCATACGACAATCAGGTAGTTCGTTATGCAGAAATGATGCAATGTGTAATACGACAATCAGGTAGTTCGTTATGCAGAAATAAGATAATGCTTAATACACTCCGGTACCGATCACGGTGCCTTAGGCGGTCTCTCCGCCACTCCTTCTGACTCGCAGTCAGCCTCTGTCAACAGTTGCCCCCAACACGGGTATGGTGTAACAAAAAGTGCAGCTCCGCACTCCGGCCCCGGTACTGCCACACCTTTGGCAATACGGGCCACGATACGAGCCAAAGCAGAGGCTTGCGCTGCTGAAATGAGAGAGAGGCCGAGAGTGTCTCCCTCCGAGCCCGCACCCCGCCCCAGGTGTCGACACACATTACCTGGGGGGCGCAAACCCACTCTCCTCTCCTCTTCCAGCGACTTGGGCCTCCGATGCAATCTTTGTGAATGGGCAACGGCGGGCTCGGGCCGGCGGCTCAGCTCCTCCGAGGCTGCCAGTCCGGGCCGCTACTGCTACGAAGATCTCAGGCTGCCACAGGGCACACGCACACAGCGTCGCTGAGTCTCCCTTGAGCTGCGGGTGCACGATCACCGGACACTCCACACGAAGGTCTCAGGCTGCACGAAGAACACGTGCACAGCGTCGCTGAGACTCACTTTAACTCCGGGTGCACGTTAACAAGGCAATCCTCACGAAGATCTCACGCTGCAAAAGGCACACGGACACACCATCAACGAGACTCACTTGGACTCCGGGTGAACGATAACAAGGCAATCCTCACGAAGGTCTCACGCTGCACAAAGCAGACGCACACAGCGTCGATGAGACTCGCTTGGACTCCAGGTGCCCACGATCACAGGGCACTTCTTACGAGGGTCTCAGGCTGCAACAAGCACACGCACACGCACACAGAGTCGCTGAGACTTTCCTGGAAACGTTTGTGTTCCTGAGTTTCCACAACAGGGAGCCAGCTCACCTCGGGCCCTTGGGGATAAGTTACTTCAGGACAGAGCACAGCAAAGTCCTTTCAAGCAGGGGGACACAGCACACAGCAAAGTCCCTTTAGCCTTTCCTTGGTTAAAACAGCAAACTGCAGGCCAGCCCCAGAACACACAGCAAGGGTCAGTCCTATCCTTCAGTCTCTTCAGTTGTTTCTTCCTTGGCAAAGGTTCCTCTTGACCACGAAGTAGCTCCAGTCTTGTTCAATCTTGATCAAGCCATTCTCCAAAGTTCAGGGGCTTCAGCTCTCATAGTTATACCCCTCAATGGCTTTAAAGTCTTTGTGTTCAGGGGGCACTGACCCCTGTTCAAACCAGTCCTGGGTGCCTCCCTGCCAGTGACACCTTTATTTCCTTTGATAGTGGGGGTCTGGATCCTCAATCACTCAGCAGGGGCCGGAGCCATTGGTTAATGGCTGCAGCCCAGGCCTCTTCACCTTTAGGGGCTACTCCTCCCCCTACACTCCAGATGCAGGTCAGCCTGTTGCTGTCTCACCTCCTCCCCTGGGTCAAGACATTCCCCAGATCCTATCACTTTGAAATCCAGACAGTCAATCCACAACCAGGCAGAGACACACAGAAATGTTAGAGCACAAAAACCCAGCCACTTCTAAAAGAGTGGCTTCTAAACACACAATGCAAAAACCACCTTCATAAAAAGATGTGTTATTACACTGTGAGTTCAGGCATACTAAACGTCACCTCTCCATCTTAAGACTTTGGGAAGATAGGCTGGAAAACATATTACACAGCCCCCCCATTCTGTCCTATGGGCAAGATGGCCTTTCAACAGTGAAAAACGAAATGGAGATTATTTCACTGTCAGGACATGGTACACACCTTAGTACATGTCCTACCTTTCACATACTCTGCACCCTGCCCAGGGGGTACCTTGGACCTACCATAGGGGTATCTGATGTGCATAGAAAGGGAAGGGTAAGGTCTGGCAAGTGGGTGCACTTGTCAGAATAACATGGCAGTTTAACAAACTGCGCGCAGGCACTGCTATGGCAGGCCTGAGTTCCCTTTTCAAAGCTACTTGTGTGGGTGGCACAAATAGTGCTGCAGGCCCACTAGTAGCATTTGCATTACCAGCCCTGGCACACATAGTGCACTTTACTAGGGACTTTACTAGTAAGGCAAACATACCAATTATGGACAACCAATTAACATTACACTTTATACAGGGAGCACTTGCACTTTGACACTGTTTAGCAGTTGCAAAGTGTCCAAAGCATCTAAGTTGGCAAAACAATGTCAGAAAAAAGGTCTAGGGGAAAAGCAAAAAGTTTAGGGAACTTTAGCCAAAAGGGCCAAGTCCCACACAAGGAAAGTACTGCAGGGATATGTTTGACTATAAAAATGACTGTGCATACACTCGGTAGGAACGCCAGCAGGAACCTGAGTCAGAGTTGTTACTAATTCTACATATTGTACTTCATGATGCTCAGTTTAGTTGATACTGCTGATCTGAAACACCTCAATTCACATCCAACCCGCATCAAATGCAACAATCTGGACTTTACAAGGGCATCTGCTGATCCAGCACCGGCTTCTTACCATCTAGGACTGGCACCATTCAGCATACAGAAAGATATATAAACCCATTTGGGTTAGACCACAAAACCAATGTTGCAGCTAATTAATTTGTGAAATGCATTAGATGGTCTAATACGAATTGGGTGCTGGTACCTGTAGGCGGTTTCCCCATTGGTGTCCTTAAATGGGCTAGTTATTCGTCATTTGCGGACACCTATTTCACCTATTGTATTACATTTGTGTTATTTCGTACGTGTATTACTTTGAAATTGATTGTGAGTTATAACAATCTATGGATTGTGAACTCTTATTTATGATTCTATGAAATAAAAAAAAACTGAAGGAAAACATCGGATAACTGTGTACATCCCTAGATTCGACACAGCAATTCCTTAATAATTACGATTGTGAAAAAATATATTTTCTTTCCAAAAATATTCACAGCAGGCGAGCTACTCCGCCAGAAGCCACAAATAACAAGCATTTACAATGCAATAGGTCTAGCACTAACATTATTTTGAGCTATTGACATTGTAAATGACATTGTTTTTTGGTTTTGTTTTTATTTTGTAAAACATAAATAAAATGCATTGTAATGTAATATGATTTAATTTAACAATGCCAATTGCTCAAAGTCTCGATACTCGCCTGCCAACTCACAGCATTTCTTCATAGAAGCATAAAAAATAAAATTTTAAAATCACCTTAAAGATACTGTGAGCCTGTCAACACGTGCTCACAATTCATTATCCCAATATTAGTATTTATTGAACAAGCAATTGTGAAAGCAGTGGGAACTATTAAATAAAACCCACACGACCATTATATTTCGCACCCTTGAGCCAAGTGTTTTTCGCTGCAGTCTATACCATAAGATTTGGCATGTCAGAAGTTAACCTGAGAAAAACTGACATTTTAAAACGGATTTTCTTTCTGTATTTCTTCATAAATAATATCGGTCTAATCTATTTTAGTATGGCTGTCGCTTAACAGTACAGAGCAAGATCCTGTAAAGAAGCGTCACCTACTTGAAAATAAAATGTTAACTGAAACCCTAGAGACAAAAAACGATAGACATATAATACAGGTACAAAAATAGTTCTGTCAAAACCATAGCACCTGAAAGCTAACCTCCGATACTAAAGGCATGAAGAAAACATCTGACGCCAAAGTCCATTCCTATCAAGCCTATTTGTCATAACAACTAAAGCAATTAATTACTGCTTTGAACGAAGGCTCCCTTTAGCTACTGACATTCTTCGATACTCTGACTTAACCATTAGTGCTTTTAGCACAAAGGAAATTATAAGATCTCCTTATCATTCATGAGTACATATATGATTCCATTCACATCATTTAATGATTTCGAGACATACTCGACTAAAGCACTGCAAGGTAGAACGTTTGCCAGTCCTCTCTGTATTACTACTTCTGAAAACAAAACAGGAGAACTAAAGGGGATTTTAAATGTATAAATATAAAAACATCCATGTGTATAAGAAAGTTCACATTTATTGCAGATTTCAGTGGAGTGTAATTAGACCAGACCTACCATGTTGATTTTAAAATTTAACCAGCTTGAACGATAGGTATAGAATAAAAGTGGGGTCCTGTTGCTCCCTTCTACATACATAAACGAAAGGACAACATAGCTAAAATGTCTGAAAAGGGATCTCCAAAAAATTGTAAATATAAATAGGGAAAACGTATTTGATTATAGTGATTTGTTTTGGCAACCAAATTTTAAATATAGGATGGTATATGCGGCATTAGATCGCAGCTCAGACCGCCCAACCTGAGCTATCCCGACCCAAGGCAAACTCAGTAGCAGAAGCACAAACCATGCGAGCCACTGCCCCAGACAGGGTTTGTTTTTGATAAACAGGAGAGATGAAAATACATGCTGCAGTGTGAGGTGCTGAAATGCGACGGAAAACACTGGAAGGGAATGTGTGTGGAAATCAAGAAAGAGTTTAATATGCAAAAAGACAGCTCTATACAGTGGAACAGCAGGACAATATGGGCAAAAAGACTCATGAATGTCAGATATGGAAGAGCAAAGATCTGGCAAATAACAGGTAACTGCAAAATCCCCTTACCATGTATGCTCTTGATCAGACCGTTTTTATGCAGTGGGCATGTATGAACGTTTGATAAAACTGGGGTCTTAGAAGACCCCCAGTTTTCGCTATGCAATGGTGTTGGGCAACTCCTAACGTTGGTTAGTGAAGGCGGAGGTTGGCGAGGGGGCTTTCACAGACACAAAGTAGCGGTGTACAGGCAGCTCTCAGGGAAAGGCGGAAGAGGGTGTCATTGGGCAGCGGTACATAGGCACTAAGGTAAGTACAAACGCTCTCAGCACTCTACGGGGGGCAGACATTATGGATCAAGCAAATACTACACATGAAATCCCTCTGCACCGTACAGCAAAACGGGTGGGGCTCGATCGGCATTCGCAGCTCTGCACAGAAACAGATTGGTCCCACTCTGCAGTGACTACTGGGCGCGCGTTGCAGCAGATGGGTGGGGCAGGGACGCTGCTCTCGCATATTGCTTATGCCGGGTTTTAAAATGCTCAAGTTGTGCACTGGAAGCAACAAGTTATTGGGCTGACTGCGAGTGCCGTAGTGGAGGTTTCTCGGGCCTCCCTGCCCTCCACCGGCAGCTGCCGGAACAGCTTGTGCACTGAGAAAGATACGCACAACCTGCCCACTGGTATACTTGGACTTTATGCCTTACCTACGCCATATTGGTCATGCCGAGGGTCACACTGCGGGTCACCTGGAGAGCCCGGATGCACAGAAAACAGCACAACAGAAACAGTGTGAGTGACTGCGAAAGCGGAAACCAGGCCCGAGTCGTCTGTGTACCGTCGCAGCCAATGGGAAAGTCCCGGAGGTAGACTGGAACATCCTCACAGCCAATGGCAGCACGAGAGGGGATGGAACAAATTTAGCCGGAGCCAACGGCAGTGCCGAACAGGAGGTGAAAAACAGCTGGCCAATAGAAGCAGGGATACAAATATTTCACAACCAATGGCAGAGCCGAAAAGAAACGAAAACAGAAGCAGAGAATTTGAATGGGACTATAATGAGCCACCATGGCTAATATAAATCGAATTTCTAAAGTGATGATTTAATTTTCCCTTCTACGGTACACGCCCGGTTCGCGCATATTCCACACGGTTATTATCTTGAGAGCCCCAGTACAGATTACCAGAGCTACAAATGTCCCACTTTGCCTCACTAATCTACTTCTCCAACGGAAACTGCAACAAGCGCTCGCCATTGCGGGAAGGCAGCCGCGTGTTTATATTTGCATCGCGCTTTCACTTTCACTTTAAGTGAAAGCGCGATGCAAAAATAAACATGCGGCTGAGTGAAAACAGATGGCCCCCTAATAAAGATAAGAAACTGCTTTGCGACAGCCGCAAAGCAGACGAGCCAGTCCGGATGGGCCGGACGAAAAGGCGAAAGGGCGGCAACAAAAATACCCCATTTCCAATGGCAGGCCACCGTTTAGCATAAACGGTGACGCAAGCCAATGAAAATGAGGGGCGGGGCTTCGAGTCCCCTTCTGAAAACCCCTCATCCACAATATCTCTCGCCGAGCGAGCAACGCATGCGCTGAAACGCTAGGCGAGACCTAAAAAGTGGGCTGTTCCTTTTATAGCATATATACGTCTCGCTAGAGCTATTCTTTCTTTTCACTTCTCCTCCTGCAGCTCACTAAATCCGGGTGGATTTACCAAGCAGCCATCACTTTTGATGTAACCGGTTGCAGAACTTCTCATCGGGCATAACCAAAACATGCCAAGGAATTTCCCGACTAAAGCACGCCAATGAAACTGACCTCCCTGACAGGCTCATTAGACACCGATTCAGATGTCATTTTCCTACTTTCTGGCATCAGCATTATCCTCAGACTTTGGCTGACACTCATGTCCCGCTCAAATCCTCCTAGAAGCTTAATCCACACACATCATGATATGCACACAAAGGAACATGCTCAGTCAGAAGACAGGAGAACAAATCCTACATAATCATACAATAGAAAGACCTCCCTTCACACCCTGCAGGAAAGTAATCAAAGAAGATGAGGCTACTCCACACTTCAACAGCACTGCTAACAGAAGCAGATACATCGGTAATGAAATGAAACACTGGATATGTACATCCCACTATTTACCCACCTTTGACATGCCAAAAAAATGTGCATAATGTTAAAAATATCTGAAAACAAAACAAAATCAACGCATAACACATCAATCACGCAGAGGTTCCAGGGTCCTCTTCAATAGCACCCTCTGGCAAAACACCACAATGGGCTACTTTGGTGATCTCTCGATATATGACCTTTCAGAGCTCTTCAACTCAATGAAAGCAGCATGTTAAAGGAACAATATTATCACTGCAAAACGAGGAAGGCCATATTCAGTGTAACTCCAAGACTGCTTCTCAACATTGTGAAGGAATCACACAGGAAGACACACTTTCTATATCCGTTTTAATGGTACACGATGTACTTCACGTTTCAGTGCAATAACAAGATTCTTTACAAAAGTACAGTTTCAGTTCGGTTTCCTGATTTTCTCTCAACAAGACTGACAGAATTATACGTATGCAGAGTAAATGTATGTTATCTTTGATAAATTCACAAAAAATAAGGAATGCACATCTAACTTTCATATACGTTTCACATTCATGAACAATACTTCCTCGGGTATTATGAATATTTCTCAGGATGCCATGATACTGCTCATTTGTTCGAGAGGTGTGAATTGGAGGACCTGCACTTCTATCTTCCCACCCCCCTCACGACAGGACAGATCCTGCTGTTACGAAAGAAAGCCAGCCTGATGGCCTTGAAAACTATCAGTTCAGAACTCACTTACCATTTCTTGTTTAACGTCATAGAAAAGGCAATAACCGTTCAACTGCAAGAAAAGATCGAGAGGAACACCTGCCTTACACCCCAGTGTAGGACTGTGGCAGCCAAGGCTCTCCTGAACCCCCTGCCTCCTCATTCTGCTACACCCTCACAACACAGCGGGGTCTCGACAGCATCATCCCGCAGCACTTCTCATCCTACCTGACCAACAAGGTTCCAGGTCAAGCTGATGAGCTCTTCCAGGTCCCTCAATCCAGCCACCTGTGATGTACTCCAAGGGCCGACACTGTCACTCCCTTCCTGCAACTCCTTAATGTCCTCCTGCCGAAAATGATGTTAAAATTATTCAGCCTGTGGATCAACAACACCCATCTGGATTATTGCCTGTCCAGAAACAAGTAATTGATATTGAAGACACACCTGAGGCCTAACCTCTTGAAGCTGACATGTATGATCTGTGTCAGCAGCAGGCATCCAGAGGAAGTGCGGCTCTGGCGCTCAGCTGTCAACACTGATGGCTTCGTCTCATTTCACTAAAAAGACAGAACCCCTCTTTCATAAATGTCTCCTACTGAGCAAATTGAAACCCCTTTTCTGGAACCAGCATTCAGCTGTGTGGAAGAGGAACATTTTCTGGACCAGTGGACCTCTAATGTACTCTGGCACAAATAGAATCAATCAAATTAGTATTTGCTCTGTTTAAAAATCACATGATAGGCGTGAATGTTCCTGCACTTCAGGATAGCCAGCTCTTCTAAAGCCCCTGCGAAGCTTCTGCCTCACGGTCACATTTGGACGGCAACAGCTTGTGGTGGTGCTGAGAACCGGCAGACGACAAATCACAGAGGTACCAGCATCCCTTTTCGAAATCCTAGCAGACATAATGGCTGCCGCGGTGTGGACAGGTGGGGATCCTCGTACCACTAGGTCACTGATAACCCGAGGGATACACAGTGCAACTTGGTGGCACACAAAAGCCCCCTGGAAGAGCTGCATTCTGGGGTGTGCTCTCAGAGATGGAAATGGTGCGGTACAGAGGGGCAGGGAGCGGTGCAGCTGCAAACTAAAAAGTGGAAGTATGTGACAGGGCCAGTTCTAAAGATTTACACCACCTGTAGAGCAAATAGCGACCTCGAACATTTTCTGGAAGATTGGGTGGGAAAGTGAATGGATGGATGACTTGATGAGCTGATAAGTGAGTGCAGGGATGGCCAAAGACAGGATGCTAGGTGTAGCTGGGTTCCTGTTATTGGAACGAGGTTGTTCTGACCTTATTGCCCACACTAGGATTCTAGCTACCTGTTTCTACAACTGACAATGTACCGCCAATAACCCATTCGCCCTTTCGCCTGGGTAAATTACTTTCTTTTCTAGGTGCTCTATAGTTGAAACACTTGTGGTGTCATTTGGAGGCCATGCAGGCGACAGAGTGCACAGCGTCTGCTGCAAACACATTGGTGTGAACATAGAAAGAGGCTGACCTTGTCCGACCTATTTTTTAAAGCACTGTCACACAAATGATTCCCAAGAGACCAAATGCATATTTGTTGAACCTCCTTGAGATCCTATCCTGCGGAAAACTCCCTTACAAGTCCTGGTGATAGCGTCTTTCTTTTCTACTGTACTTTAAAGTAGATGGATTTCTTCCCTTTAAAGCCACATTTAATTCATGGGTTGAGCATCGAATGCACAGTGTAACCTCAGGCTCTCACCCTCTGAAGAGAAGGTAGAAGAAAAGGGTACTCAGACTGTCGAGCCTCTGCACCCCCAGAGAGCTGAGTTAAAACTGAATCCTGTAATGGAAGCACTCTTCTAAAATGGTGTGCGTGTCTAACTGCAGACAAGGTTGCCATATAATAAGGCGAACTCCAATCCACATGTGCCGTGTATCATGTGTGCTTTGATCCACACACAGCTGCCGGGAAGGTAGAGTATTGTCTGAAATGGTGTTGGAGTGTTTTCCGTCCTTTCACACACAACTGAGTGGTCGAGGTTATTTCACCTCCCATTTGTAGCGGCCATAAAACGGATAGATTTTTTGGGTACCTGAGGGAAGCATTATTCTCCAGATTTCCCAAGGCATTACCCAATAGCACAATGGAGATCTACGTACTTCATTTAAATGTGTGTCATGTAAGAAAACATTAGGAATGTGTGCAGCCATCATATACCTAAATAGATAAAACATTTGAACTGACCACAATACACTGTGCATTACACAATAGAAACACTGCATCCACAAATAGGGTTCTGCGCACCTAGGGGACGGATTGTTTGATATGGGACTTTCTTTTACAGACACTATACAATATATTACGCTCTTTACATAAAACTACAAATAAATGCACAACTGTGGAGGTGGTACTGAGATAAGTGGATTAGTGGAGGAAGCAACCTCAATTATTAATTAACTCCAACAAGCAATTTGATATTTATTTTTTATAGGAAAGTAATCTGTTTTAATAATAATAATAATAATACAGACACTTGTAAAGCGCGACAGCTACCTCAAACAGAGGTGTCCCGGCGCTAAGCGGAAAATAATACAGCATTGGACCGCTCAGGGCCAAGTCATGGGCCCTCAGTCTTCCTTAAAAAGCCAGGTTTTCACCATTTTCCTGAAAAGGGGCTCAGAATCGATAGTGCGGAGATTGTTCGGCAGGGAGTTCCACAGTTTTGCAGCCCCGAGCGTAAAGGATCTGCCACCCATACGTGCCTTTTAAAACGGGGGATACATAGTAGATTTTGGGAATTGGATCTCAAGGTTCTGGATTGTTGGTAACCACGTAGTCTGTGTTTCAAGTAGATAGGGCAGTTACCATGCATAGCACGGAACGCCAGAGTCAAGGCCTTGAATTTGACTCTTTTCCTCACTGGGAGCCAGTGTAATGCTTTTAAATGCGGAGAGACATGCTCGCGAAACGGCACTCGCCTAATTAGTCTCGCAGCCGCATTTTGCACTATCTGCAGGCGTTTAATCAGATACTCTGGCTGACCCAGATAGAGGCCATTTGCATAGTCTAGCCTGGAAGTTACCACAGCATGCACTATGTTTTTACCCTGATCCTCCCCATTTTTTGACACGTCTGGAAACTATTAGTTTGCCACAATCTACCTGACATTCATGCCACTTGCTCGCATTCTGCTGGTCACAAGTTCCTTGTGCTACCCTCGCACTCTGCTTACTGGAAAGCAGTTCCATCCTTCGCCACACTCTGGTGGGACTCGGTGTCCCAGGGTGCAAGGCTGCTAACTCACCGAAGCTGCTGAGGGGGAGGCGTGTCCATCGCGCTTTAAAGCGCAGCCTCGACCCCCGCGGCGCGGGACGCCAAGGGCGGGCCCGTCCTTGCTTGTCATTGCCAGGAGGAGACTGGGCTGGGCCACCCCTACAATAACGTCTGTGTATGGGGTTTCACTGCATAACTTATCCTGCATACTATTTCCAGGTATTGTGGCACCTCTACACCGCCTGTATTCCATCGTTCGCAGACCTTGCGTTGTTGATCCAGGGTCCTAATAATGAGTAAGCGTTTGGGAGTTGCGGGGACACTAGATGCTTTTATCATTAGGGCAGAATCTATGCTCTCACATGAGATTGAACTGACAGAGAGGCGCCTCTCTCTTGACCCTTTATTTTCTCAGAGACGTTCCTCTCTGGGTCCTACAACAGAGGGTGATGCTCCTCAAATACTTTCGTCTGCTACTGTTCAATGTCTCCCTGAACCCCCCTCTGCATCTGCATCTGCAACTGATCAAGATGCCCTCACTGCGGATACATTGTTGGGGTCTGGTAGAGCCAAAAGAGCCCGGACACCTAAATCCCATGCTGAGGCCCAGATGAAGGAGCCATTAGTAAAGCGAAGGAGGGGGGCGGGTACTCAAAAATCCAAACAACAGAAGTGTCCTCAGCGCACAAATGGAGAAACTGCATTTGCTTGTTCCATCAGTACTCAGACTGAAGCTGTATTTCCTGTTTTGTCTGGTCCCTTACACTGTGCCCCTGGGAATGAGGTTGATAATACCTTTGTGGAGGCTGCCAGTGACTCTGCCTCTGCGCGCTCTAAAGAACTTTCAGGTAACAGCCTTGCCTTGCTTCAAGGGCATCTGGAACATTTGGATACTGTCTTGACCAGCTTGATTGCTAAAATAGATGCTCTACATCCCATTGATTCCACTTGTACCGTTGGGGTGGGTGCGGGCTTAGCTGTTCCTGCTGAATCTGATGTTCTAACTAATGCTGTCTCTTCTACCTTGGACAACCTGTTGACCAGGGTTACTGGCATCGAGGTCTTATTAAAAAAAGGGCAGGGAGCCTCCATAAATTATTCTATGCATAATCCATCGATTTCTGTGCAGAATGCCGCTAACGCAGCCTCTCAGTCGCATAGGGAATACTCACATCCCCCAGTTAGCATGCTTGACAGCCACAAGAGTTCCAGTAGTATGTCCCATACCATTGTCCCTGTCCCTAATATCACTAGGGATACACAGCACTCGTCTATTGCTCGTGCGACTCTCCCGGCTAGGGAGCAGTTCCCCTTGAATTTGCCCCCAGAGTCCACTCCATATACCATCATTTTGGCCAACGTTCCACAGCTTATTTCTACTGCTAATGAATCATGGGAGGGTTTGAGAAACAAGGCCCTCTGCTGGCTAGGACTAAAACTGGGCTTACAGAGGCCTTGCTTGGCGAGTTTAAAATGGTGAGACGAGTATGTTGGGTGGGGAGAAGGGATAAAAAGTTTATTGGCGACTGTATTGTTCTTACTTTCAGGGCACCTAGGCTGGTTCAGGAGATTTTACGCAGATTTAGTAGTGACATCGTGACTAACACTGGTATAAATGTATTGCCTCTTGGTTTTTTCTATCCGCCATTAAATCATATAAATCCCCTTTTAAACCAGAGATCTAGCAGTTTAAACATTCATGAACATTACAGGTTGCCCCTCCATAATAGATTTAATATACTCCCCTCCTTGGATGACATAGATTGACTTATCCCTGGGCCTAGTCCCTTAGCACCAAGAGGGCTCTCTTTAACCGCTTATTATAGCCCAGAGCCTGTGTCTCTCGTAGTAAATGATCTGGTAGCTAGCAATTCTGCTCATGTTACCTCCGATACTGTTGACATCGGACACACTTGTGCCATTGGTGGTATCCATAGTTGCCAAGAGCCATTGACCATTGTCCAATCAGCCAGAAATGAGGTCGGTATTACCATCGTAACTGTTAATAGTCCTAAGGGTCCTCATCAGACAAGCGCCATTACTCCACACTTACTGTTACCTCTCAGCACGGATCTTTATCCAAATGCTACACATAACGATGTTATTCATACTAAGCCTGCTACCCAGAGCGACTCTAGGTCCAGTTTAATGAACATCCTCTCATGGAATGTGGCTGGGCTAATCTCTAAGCTAAATAACCCTGCCTGGATAGATTTTATATATAACTACGACATTTTATGCTTCCAGGAAACTTGGATAGATACCATTCATCATTTTAACGGCTTTAAGACTTTTTTCACATCGGCCGTACCCTCCATACACGGGAGGAATAGTGGCGGCCTATGTATCTATATTTTGCACAGGGTGAATATAAGTAAAATAGGTTTTGTGAAATCAAACACCTATTATCAGGTTTTGAAAACAAGTATTGATATCCTACACTGCCTTGTTTTCATAAACTTCTATAACAACATTCCTACCCCGCTAGTTGAGGGAACTCTAAAAGACCTACAGAAGGTTATGGATAAAATCCATATGAAAACTAATAAAGACCTCTGCATAATATGGGGGTGGAATTTATCATTGGCCCTTGCCTACATGCAGACAATGGTAACTGTGGCCTTTTGTCCGAAGATGAGAAAGACATTTCTCACTTCTCGCACTCTCCGTTGGGAGATCAACTTAACCTGATCAAGTATTCCATGGATATGGGCTTTGTTAACGATCTATGTATTCCCACCATTCCATTTTGTCATACCTTTAATGGGCGTGGGTTGTGTTCAATTATTGATTTCCTACTCATCTCAAACAGACATGCCGATAGATTGTCTAACTTTAAAACTCATTTAGTCGCTTTTAGCGACCACTACCCGATCAGTGTTTCAATAGATCTTCCAGGAAATGTGCTATCCAAAAGAAACATGGCCACCCAGGTCCATCAAGACATTGCCATTAATCGCATAAATGGTTATACAATTAAATGGGCAGGTATAGACTCAACACAGCTAACTAAGTCTCTTATAGCCAGCTGTAAGGCGGACTTTTCGGTCTGTCTTGATGAGACTGCTTCTGACTCTTCCATTCTTAATTCTTTCTGTAATATTACTCAAGCCATCCAAAGTAATTTAAGATCTGAACCCTTAAAATCTATTGAAAGTAGGCCAGGGTGGTTCGACCGCAAATGTAGCAAGTCGCACGCAAACTTGATTGCAGCACTACATAAAACTATAAGAGACCAGGCAGCCATTAAAAGTGCCAGGGCAGATTATAAAAAGTCTCTAAAAGAGCGTAAAGAGTAACCCTGGGCAAAGCACTATGCTACGCTCGCGTAGTTTGCGAAGTTTGCGCTAATTCGCACAACGCGAATTGCACGTAGCACAGTGCAAACACGCGTAGCGTAGCGTAGTGCAGCGGTCATTTTTTGCTTGCTCGCGGTCCTCAACGTCAAGTTGGCGACCGCGAGCAAGCAAAATGACATCCCGGCGAGATTCTCAACGCAGGGAGGTCAGGTTTCTCATTGCAAGTGGTCGCGTATGCTCGCGACCGCTCGCGATGAGAAACTACCAGTTCGCGTTGAGAAGCTGCCGCCGAGTAAAAATCTACTCGAGCGGCAGTAAAAGACAGCTTGCACTGTGCAAGATGCCGTTTTCAATGATTGCACAGTGCGGACAAGCATCCGGCACTGTGCAATCATTGCGAACAGTGCACTACGCAGTTCGCGTAGTGCTACGCGTAGTTCGCGTAGTGCGAACTGCACTTTGCGTAGCTTCGCGTAGCGCTACTTCGCGAACTACGCCCAGGCTTAGTAAAGAGGCAATAAGAATTGATCTGTGGAAAGCTCTAAAGCAAGCATCAGATAAAAAAGACATGAGAAGCTTCTGGAGGGCGGTGAACGGCCCGTTTTTGTCCCCTAAAAATGTACCTAGCATTGAAATCTTGATTGGGGAAGACCAGTGGGTGTCCCATTTTTCTAAATTGTACCGCACCCAGGATGACATCGTCTTGGGCGAAGATTCTGGAACAGTTCCACTATATCTTCTCCCAATCGATATTGATTTCAATATGGATGAGGTAATCCTAGCAATTAATGCTAGCGTAGGTGGAAAAGCCCCGGGCCCAGATAGCATACCAGTGAATCTGTATAAATCTTGCCCCCTGTTGTGGGGCCCACTATTAACCCTGGTCCTACGGGCCTGTTGTACACAGGGTTTTACCCCGTCCTGGACGGAATCTATACTTGTTCCCATATTTAAGAAGGGTGACCGTAATGACCCGGTCTGCTATAGACCCATCTCGCTGCTGGATTCCAACGTGAAGGTGGCTGGGTGTGTCGTCCTAAATAGACTGCAACTGTGGGCCGAGGGTACTGGTGTCATCTCCGAGCTTCAGTATGGATTCCGCCAGGGCTTGGGCACCTTGGAACAGAGCTTGAACCTTTGCCTTCTATTGGGGAAATATATAAGGGATAAAAGGGGGAGTCTTTACATGTGCTTTGTTGACCTGAGCTCGGCCTTTGATTGTGTCAACCATCAGAAGCTGTGGGGAACATTAGAGGCCTTGGGGGTTGAACCTCCTATTATCAACTTCCTAAGACTGTCCTACCAAGATGCCCGGGCTAGGGTTCGTTTTGGGAGAACTGGCGAACTCAGCGATAGCTTCCTTGTCAGTAAGGGGGTAAGGCAGGGGTGCGTGCTAGCCCCCTTCCTGTTCACACTTTATATAAATAGTCTGGGGGACACCTTAGCTAGGGAATGTTGGGATTAGATGCCCGGGCTAGGGTTCGTTTTGGGAGAACTGGCGAACTCAGCGATAGCTTCCTTGTCAGTAAGGGGGTAAGGCAGGGGTGCGTGCTAGCCCCCTTCCTGTTCACACTTTATATAAATAGTCTGGGGGACACCTTAGCTAGGGAATGTTGGGATTTACCTATTATTGGTAAACGGCCAATCGGCGTACTTTTGTATGCTGATGATGCAGTTTTGTTAGCACGTACCCCTATTGGACTGCAGAGAATCGTTTCAAGTTTTGTGGCCTATATGTCTAGTCTGGACCTTAAAGTAAACATCGCCAAAACCTTTACAATGAAATGTAATAAGTCTACCTCCAGGTGTCGTGACATTTTTATGGACAATAACAGGCTTGAATTTGTTAAGTTCTTTTCGTACCTGGGCATTGTTTTTGACATTAGGGGTTCTTGGGCTAACGCTATTAACTCCAGGAAATTGCTTTTTGCAAAAGCAGTAGGAGCCTTGTTTAACTTTGCTAGGAGGTTAGGCAAGCGCCCAATTAATGATCTATTGATAATCTATAAAGCCAAGTGTATCTCTACTGTCCTGTATGGCGCTGGCATCTGGGGCTATGTAAACGTAGAGTCTATCCAGAAGCTCGAGAATAGATTTTTAAAATACCTCCAAGCTGTTCCAAACAGCACCTCAACGTATATTTGTCACACTGAACTAGGTCTGCCATATGTGTCCGACTTAATTAAAATCCAGCCAATATTATTATGGCACAAAGTTTGGACTGGCGTTTCTACCAGCTTTAACCGGGCTGTGATAAATGACTGTTTGAGTTTACAAGGGGCGCTACGTATCCCCTGGTTTGTGTACGTCAAAAACTTTTTAAATGATATTGATCACCCGGAGTATTTTGTTAATACAGACTGTTTGACCAAAGTCACAAGAAAAGAACTAAAGTCTTTATGCATTAGCCACCTGGAGAAGTTAAGATTGTCTGCAAATATTATGAAAACCTCAGTCAGTGCTAACCAACTGATCCTGACCCTTCCTGGAATTCAACCTTATTTAACCTTTAATTTTAGTGCTTATGACAAATTGCTTCTGGCGCGTCTACGTCTAGGTAATTTCCATATAATGGTCACGTTCCCCCAGATGAACGATTGGTCACGTTCCTTGTGTTTATGTCCTTGCGATGATATTTCCCCTCAGACCACAATACATGTTGCCTTTTTTTGTAAGTTTTATTCGACAATTAGGAAAAGATGGATTGTTCCTATCCTGAAATCACAAGCCCTGAGACAGTGTCGTCCTGCGTTCATCAAACTGCAATTTTTAGATGATGAAACTTACACTGCTCATATTGCAAAATAGTTAAAAGGGGTTGTTAGATTTAGGCATTCCATGCAAGGACCACTTTTATTGTGACCCTCTATGGATTGAAATTTTTATCTGGGACGTACAAGGATACCTGTATGTTTCCTTCCGTTTCATTTTATATCATTGTTTTTAAAACTGATGTTTTATTCATTTATATGATTTGGTATATTGTGTTTTTATTCCTTTTGTGTTTTATGATGTGCTTTTATGATTTCATTGTTTTAAATCGAATAAAGCCTAATTTTGACTTTGACTGATGCTGGTGGTTACTGACCCTGAAAGTGCCCTGGGCTCTTCTAACCAGGCCCAGGGTCAGTGCTCTGTCCTCTAAAGCTATATGGTTATTGGTATAATTCCTATTGGCAAAGACAAACTACCTGTAAGTCCCTAGTATATGGTAGGGCATGTAGGTGTAGAGACCCAAGTGGACGTAATGCACTTTAGTGTGCACTACTGTGGTGACTGATGCCATTTCAGAGCCAGGCCTGCCTTGCAGGCTGGTTTTAAAATAAAACTAAAACAAAATTCGAATTTGGAATTAAAAATACATCCAACACCAAAAACTACCTCTTTAATGCTTATTAGTCACACCTAAGGTGCCACAAGGATAGGGTGTATAGTTATAAAAAGCCGGAAAAATATAAAAGATGTTTTATATGTGCTGGTAGGGAAAAACTGCCAACGTTGTGTTTCCCTATTGTAGTGCTGCTAGCCACTTAGGCTAACATGAGCAAGGCTTTATAAAATTAAATAAAGTCTATCTTTGCATTCGAGTTAGCTAGCAATACATTTAAAGTATCAAATTAATAGTTACATTAAATCCAACAACTTGCCAAAGTTGGATTTAATATAACGTTTACAGGAAAGTAAATTTAGAAGTTGCTATCATGAAGTTACCTAAAAAAGACCTGCAGCAGCCTTTTCTGATTGGTCAGCCATTGACACCCTGAGCAGCTCCCTGAGTAGGTGTGAAGAGGCCTAGGTATGCAACAATACAGCCATTTGGTGGGAGGAGATTTGATTCCTGGAGAAGCCAGGGACAGTAAGGGGGCTGGGGAGAAAAGCTGGACATCAAAAGCAGGAGAGCAGATACCATAGGACCCAGGCCTGTCTCCACTTCCTTGATCCCCAGCGAGAGGGGAGCCCCCCAAATAGATTAGGAGAGGGGCCGGAAGGGGAGTGTAACCAGTAGTTAGCCACATCTCTTGGTTGGGTTACACAGACACACACACCAAAGAAATGTGTTCTCCTTCTTGATTTTGTGGAGAATAGTGCATTTTGGGCTAGATGTTTGTCACCCGTCAAAGGAAGTAGTCATACTGAAGGGTGGTAGCTTATTCCCTATTGGTTAGGGTGCCCCTTCCATCAAGTCCAGAAATGAGGAATAAATAAGGTAGCTCTGAGTAGCTCCCCAGAACACTGCCTGGAACAAAAAAAGAAAAAGGACTGCCTGCTGGACTCTTGAACTGCATTACAGAAGGCCTACACTCTGAAAGACTGTACTTGCTGCACTCACAAGGCTCCACAAAGAAAGGATTGTGTCTAACTTAAAGAGAAAGGAGTAGATTCCCTGATCAGCAACAGATATAACAGAGCTGGAAGAAGACACCTGCCAAGCCAAAGAGAGGATCACTCCAGCTGACCAGTTTCCAGGGGCGGCTCCTCCATGTGGGCGTAGGAGCGTCGCCCCACTGCTTTCTTGCAGTGCGAAAAACAGAAACATAAAATGGTATAAATACCATTTTATGTTTCTGCTTCTCGCACTGGGAGAAAGCAGAAGAAGGGTTTGGTTGGGGGCGGGCGGGTCGGGGAGGAGTGGTTAGCCCACTGTTGTGTGTGCTGACTGTTGGTTGGCCCCAGGGCCGACCAAACCAGTCATGCACACTCTCCCGTTTTCTCCATGTAGGCTGCATGCAGCCTGCATGGAGAAAACGGCATCCCAGCTAATCACAACGCTGCCATTGCAGCGTTGTGATTGGCTTAGGGGAGGGGAGGGAGGCTGCTTGCGGCTACTTCCTGCCAGGACGACGCGACGCGGGACCTGACCGCCGAAGGTAAGGATTTTTTTTATTTAAAATTATCCCCCCTCCCCGTGCGAACCCCGCCCCCCCCAACCGCGAGTCATGCCGGCCGCGATTGCCAGTTGCAACTGTAATTTTCCTGGACTGTGCAGGTACATTGTGGGGGATTGAGTCCTATCCCCCAAGAGGCAATCCAGAGTCTCTAAACCCTTGGTTGGTGCTACAAGGCCATTACCTTCCCCAAAGGAATCAAAACTGGAAGATCTGGAAGTTGGGAAACTTTCTGTAAAGTTTTGCAAAAAAGCTCCAGGAAGAGACTGGCTCAACATCAAGAGTCAAGTCGCTGAAGTCAACTCATAGACTGGATTGACCATGTTGGTTCATTTTGCTGAAATCTCGATGTTGAGAGGGAAACTGTCGACGACTGCTTCGAGATTCTCCTCTTCGTCGATGGCGAGTACTCAACCCCTGTCTTTTCACCAAGCTACAGTAGTCTGCAGTCGCCGATTTGAACCCAGCAAACCAGAGGACCCAATTAGGAGCTCATGCCCACACCACAGAACCAGGAAAAAGTCACAGGTAAAACTTTGACCGGCAACTAGCCGGTTCAATGTCAAGAATCAAGCAGCCGAAGTCGACTCATAGACCGATTGACCATGTTGGTTCATTTTTCGAAATCTCAACGTTTAGAGGGAAGCAGTCAACGACTGCTTCGCAATTCTCCTCACCTTCGATGCAGAGTACTTGACCCCTGTCATTATACCGAGCCACCGAGCTGCAGCAGTCCGCCGTCGTTGACTCAAACCCAGCAAGCCCGAGGACCTGCAGAGGAGTTCAGTGCCCACAGCAAAGAACCAAGAAAAAGTCAGAAGGTAAAACTTTGACCGGCAACTAGCCACCAGCCTAGCTGGCCGGCGCTCCATCGCGGTCGACCTGAAACTTTAAATTTGTCCCGCTAGTCAATCAATCAATCACAGAATTTGTAGAGCGCACTACTTACCCGCGAGGGTCTCAAGGCGCTGGGGAGAGGGAAGGGGGGGGGGGGGGGGGTGCTGCTACTGGTCGAACAGCCAGGACTTGAGTAGCCTCCTGAAGGTCAGCAGGTCTTGGGTCTGTCGTAGGCTTAGTGGAAGGGTGTTCCAGGTCTTGGCGGCGAGGTGTGAGAAGGATCTGCCGCCGGTGGTTGTTCTTCGAATGCGAGGGACGGTGGCGAGGGAGAGGTCGGCGGAGCGGAGCTGGCGGTTGGGGACGTGGAAGAAGAGTCGTCTGTTGAGGTAGGCTGGGCCAGTTTTGTGGAGTGCCTTGTGTGCGTGGATGAGGAGTTTGAAGGTGATCCTCCTGTCGACGGGGAGCCAGTGCAGGTTCCTCAAGTGGGGGGTGATGTGGCTGTGGCGTGGTACGTCGAGGATCAGGCGTGCTAGTGCATCCCCCAACTGGTCACGAGTGGCGCTTTAGGCTTTTTAGCGTGATAAAGTAACATTTCTGATTTAATATTTAGACATTCATATCTCCAGTTCCCTACATTGGATTTTTGTTGTTTTGGTGTCATTATGAAGGTAAAAATATTTTCTATTTTTAGAAATTGGTGCTGGATTTTTATTGTGTTGTGTCTTTTACTTATTCACTGTTTTGGTGGCTTTACATGTGCAATCTCCTAAATTATGCCTGATGGCTTGTTCGCCAGGCTATTAAGGGTTGAGCAAGGATTAATTTACCAAGACCTGACTGGACCTATTAGTGATTGTGGTATCATTACTAGCTGAGGGGAATACCCCTACCTATAAATAACCCTCTTTCTTAAAGTTTCTATGTAGAGTATGTTACAACAGCTTTTGTCAGTTTGTAGTGCTGTAATTTACAGGTGGTACTATTCACCAGCTTGATCATACTCGTTTTATCAAGCTCAGAGAACTTAAAGATTGAGTTGGCCCTCTTAGGATTTAAACTCATGGCCTACTGAGAATCAGACAGAGAAACACACACACTCTCTCTAACTTGCTAATATGGAGAATAATTTAAAAGGAAATGGAACTTATTAAAGTATTTAAATCCCAGATCTTTCCCCTTTCAGCATATTCTTGTTTGTTGCTTTTTAATTGCCACACTTTACTATTTGATTTCTTTAACTGTTTTAACAGTTTTGTCTTTAGTAGACAAATATTCAGTAAGAAACAGGCTGTAGCAGCCACGAGCGCTAAAATATGAGGTTTTTTTTATATAGGGATGTTTCCATTTGCCACCACAAGTAGACATACGGGAAAGCAGGTGCAGCACTCAGATATAGCTTTTTCACAGATGTATTTTAATGCTGAGATTAGAGTTTATGGTCTCCTAGTTTCAGATGGTAGGTTTCATTTCTTGAGCAGTGATTCTAATCTGGTGGTCCCTGGACCACAGGAGGTCCACAAGAACTACTCAGGGGGCCCGCAACTGCTTAGAAAATTAAATATTATTAATAATGTATATATAAATATAGAGGCAAAATGTAAAATTGAACATGGAGTTATTGGTGTTGGATATTGAAGGAGGGAGCATGACCCGCCCGCTTAATGCACCAGGTTTGAGAGGTAGGGGAATGGACCCAACATTTGAATGGAAGGCGCAGGGTGGCAAGGGAATATGAAGGAAAAGTGTTTCCATCATAATGGATCTTAGGGATAGGGACGCTGAATGGGATTAACAAGTATGTGGCAACATGGCATTGTTATAAACTTGATAATCTGCACCTTGAAAGTACTCACATATGAAAGTAAAACTGCAATGTCCCCGTAAGAGGAACTGCTTAATTGGAAATCAAATTGCAGTAATTAGAAAAATACGGAGATTCTGCTTTCAAAAGGTGCGTTATGGGCATTGCAATATCTATAGGACTACAGGAGAATTGAGTAGTTCTAGATGGCGTGCAAATACATGTGACATCGCTGCAAACACAATGATGGCCCACCTGTGATCAAGGCTCGAATGAGCTGAAACGCTTTAGGAACGATTTATGGACTTGAAAGCTAGCTGCCAACTGTGGTTTGAAAAATAAAGTGCCTATTATCTTGAAGGTCTGGCTGCTTCTTTGCTGGTGACAAGGAAGGTTGTTTGGATTTATGCAGGGAACTCCGTCCCCTTGCGCCGAGGCTGCCCTGTGGAGGTTGGGGCTCTGACACGCATTTATTGGTGTTGGTTATATATATATATATCGCAAAAGAACCTCCTTCTGGAAATCTTTGGCCCATAGAGGGGTGGCGCGATAGCCGACGGAGAAAACCGGCAAATTAATATGGCATGAAATCGGGATTCCCAACGCGCTCTCAGGTAACGCAAAAAAACAGCCAATGCTCCAAGGTAAAGAAAGGGGATTTATTGCATCATAAATCCTCTGTGACAGTGTATGTAAGACACTAAATTCTGTCACTCCGTTGTGTGATCAAGACCTTTCGGGGTTGAAACGTGTCACGGAGGATTTATGATGCAATAAATCCCCTTTCTTTATCTTGGAGCGTTGGCTGTTTTTATGCGTGACCTGAGAGCGCGTTGGGAATCCCGATTTCGTGATATATATATATATATATATATATATATATTGTTAGAAATGGGGGTCTCTAGTTGGCAGAGGTAGGTACCTTTGACCAAGTAGGGGCCCTTGCTTCTAGTCAGGGTAAGGTGGCTACACTCCTAAAATAACCCCTGCTCACCCCCTTGGTAGCTTGGCACGAGCAGGCAGGCTTATCTCAGAGGCAATGTGTAAAGAATTTGTGAACACATACAGTAATACAGTGAAAACACTACAAATGGACACCACACCAGTTTAGAAAAACAAGTAATCTTTATCTAGACTTAACACAAGACCAAACGACAAAAATCCACAATACAGTATTCAAAAATATGACTTTCAAATGGTAGAAATAGCTTAGTTCAATGTAGATGGTAAATGCAACACTTTACTCACAAAGTACCTTGGATGCGTAACGCAATATAAACAAAAGGGTCGCAGGGAAGGCGATGCGTCAGTTCCTTGCTTCGGGGGAGGCGGCGCACCTGTTCCTTACCGCAGCGCAGGGGAGGCGATGCGTCTGTTCCTTACCGGAGAGGAGGCGAAGCGTCTGTTTCTTACTGCGTTCCGGTTACGATGCGACAAGATGGCGCCGCGATGCGACGATCCGGTGCGATGCAACAAAATGGCGTCTTTGAAGAGATGCAACAACTTGGATGCGATGCGTGCATGCCCGGCGGCCGTGCGGCGAAATCGGTGGTTTCTTGAGCCTCGACAGGCCCTGCGACGCGCTTCTCCGGTGATGCGATTGCAACCTCTGCGGCGGTGGCACGCTTCTCCGGCGATGCGACGCGCTTCTTCGGTCATGCGACGGCAAACAGCTGCGGCGGCGACACGCTTCATTCGGCGATGCGACGGCAACAGCTGCGGCGGCGACACGCTTCTTCCTCGTTGCGTCGCGCTTCCAGCTCCCAGCGACACGCAGTCTCTAGAGGGCCCAAAACAACAGCAGGCACCTCTCTGCAGGTAGAATTCCCAGCAAGGAAATTCAGGGGGGAGCTGGGGGTGAAGTCTTTGTGTCCCTGAGACTTCAGAACAGGAGGCAAGCTCAGCTTCAAGCCCTTGGAGACCTTCCTCAAGATGATTAAAGTACACACAAAGTTCCTTTTCTCCTTTCCTTGGCATCAAGTAACCACTGCAGGCCAACCCTAAACAGCAAACAGCACAGGGGCAGTCTCATCCTTCAGCTTCCTTGGTTTCTCTCCTTGGCAAAGGTTCGTATTGATTCCCAGAAGTGATCTAAAGTTCTGGGGTCTGGGCCCCAATATTTATATTCCAAAATCCTTTGTTCTCTGAAGGCAGAGAGTGTCTGTACCCAGCCCAAACCAGTTCTGTCCTCCCTGGTGCAGCTTCCTGGCAGGAGGTGGAGACAGCATTGTTGAAAGCAGACCTGGCCCAGGTAGCTGAAAAGAAATCTCCTCCCCCTACTCTCTATTCTATGTAGGCTCAGGCAAGTGAAAGGAAATCTCCTCCCCCTACTCTCTATTCAACCCAGGTCCTATTCAGCCCAGCCCTGACTCATCAGACTGCTGGAGCCAAAGCCCTCTCCAGCCCCCTGTCACTCACAAACCAGACATGGAATACACAAACCTAGCAGAGGCATACTTGATGAGTTAGGCAAGAAAATACCTACTTTCTAAAAGTGGTATTTTCAAACATAGAATGTAAAAATCATCCACACTAAAAGATGTATTTTAACATTCTGAGTTCAGGCATACTAAACTTTATTTTCCTATCTTGTTCCTTGGGTCAGTTATGTTTATAAGATGTTATAATCAAACTGCCCATTCTGGCATATGGGAACAGATAGCCTTGCAATAGTGAAAAACGAAATTGGCAGTATTTCACTATCAGGACATGCCACACACACCAGGGGATGTCCTACCTTTCACATACAATGCACCCTGCCCATAGGGTTACCTTGGGCCTACCTTAGGGATGACTAACATGCAGAAAAGGGAAGGTTTAGGGACTGGCAAGTGGGTGCACTTGCCAAGTCAACATGGCAGTCCCACACTGCACACAGGCTCTGCAATGGCAGGCCTGAGCCATATTTTACAATCAGTGCTGCAAGCCCACCCGCAGCATTTGATTTACAGGCCCTGGGCACTCATGGTGCACTGTACTAGGGTCTGACAACTAAATCGAATAAGCCAATCATGGAGTCACTAATCCATTACAACAATTTACAACAGGGAGCACTTGCACTTTGGCACTGAACAGCAGTGGCAAAGTGCCCAAAGCATCTAGACCAGCAAAAACATAGCAAAAACATAGGAGGCAACAGCGAAAAATGGAAGGGAGACCCACGCCAATGGTGCCAGGTCTAACATATATATATATATATATATATATATTCACTGAAAAAACCATAGGTTTTAGGGACAGTTATAGTTACTTGGACATTGCACTCGTACAAAACCCGTGAAATTCCCCCGTTATAGTTAGTTCAGCTAACTATAACTCGCGCCCCCGCAATGCACTGCTGATGACGTCACATATTACATCACTCATGACATGGTCCGTGACATCACTGATGACATCACTGATGACATCTCAAATGACATCACCGATGACATCACTGATGACATCATCCAGTGACTGTGTGTTTCTGTAAAGTTTAAATATGTTTAATATATATAGGGAAAGGCGTATTGAAGAGTGAGTGGGTGTATAAGTGTCTGAATGGATGATTTAGTAGGTGCGTGACTAACTGTATAAGTGAGTGATTAAACTTATCTTACTGAATGCATGGGTTAGTGACTAAACTGGGTGAATGTCTGTATCCGTCTGTCTGTTGCTGTGTAAGTGGCTGCATGGGTTTGTGAATAGCTACATGAGTGTCTATATGAGTTATTGATTGGTTGTCTGAGTATCTGTATGGGTGCCTGAGTGTTTGTGTGGGTGGGGTGTGTGCGACTCTGTACATAGATGTGTGAGTGGGTGATTCACTGGGTGCATGATTTGAAGAGTGCGTCTGTGATGGACTGCTTGGGTGGGTGAGTGTGTGTATGGGTGTGTTAGTGAGTGAATGTATATCTCAGTGGTACATGTGCGAGTAACTACATATGTAAAAGGAAGTATATATATGTGTTAGAGTATTTAAAAGGCTATACGTGAGAGTGTGTGATTGTAAGAGTGGCTGTATGGATGCGTGTGCTTGTATCAGTTATTGTATAAGAGCGTAAGAATGTGCTAGTATTTGTATGAGTAAGTGAGCTGGTGTGTGTATAACTGTATAGGTGAGTAAATGGGTGTGTGATTAAATTTTTGCATGACTGACTAGGTGTGTGAGTACCTCTATGGATGAGTGGCGGTGTGTCAGTGTTTATATAGGTGTATGAGTGCATATGATAGTCCTGTACTGAGTGACCGTAAGTATGAGTGACTGTACGGGTGAGTGAGTGGATGTGTGTGTAGACCTAAGAATCAGTGAGTGGGTATGTAGTTATTGGTGTTGGAGTGTCTTTGTTTTTGAGAATGGCAGTCTGTAATTTAGAGTGGGTGTATCAAAAGTTATATTAGGGTGTGAGAAGATGCATGAAATTATCACATGGTTGATGTCATCAGTGATGTCATTTGAGATGTCATCAGTGATGTCACTGACCATGTCATGAGTGATGTAATATGTGACGTCATCAGCAGTGCATTGCGGGGGCGCGAGTTATAGTTAGCTGAACTAACTATAACGGGGGAATTTCACGGGTTTTGTACGAGTGCAATGTCCAAGTAACTATAACTGTCCCTAAAACCCATGGTTTTTTCAGTGAATTTCAAAGGTTTTTTAAATGCTAATTCCTAACTATAACATGTCTGAAACCTATGGTTTTTTTCAGTGAATTTCAAAGGTTTTGTAAATGCCAATTTTTAAATGTATTAATTGTTATTTTTATTTTTTTCATACTGATTTACTACATTTTTTTAAACTATTTATTTTTAGATATTTTATTTTTTAAATTACATTGTAATTACATTATACATTACATTACAAAATATACTTTCTCAGAATGAATTAATTTACTTTAAATACTTTGCAAATAGGCAATAGACTTTTAAGTACAGTAGTTACAGTTGTTGCAATGGGCAACACAATTTCAAACACAATGCAACATTGAGCTCAATGTGAATTTCTAGCTAAATGCAATTAGTTACTTTATGGATTACTTTTCTAACCACAGGACTGGATCCTAGATTCAGTCCTGGGACATCTCCTGTAAACAGTTGAGTAAAAGCGTTTTGGTTACAGTAGTGATTTTTAAGGAATATTATTGTATTTTAAAAGTTGACACTTAGAAACTTTTTCACATAGAATCACCAATGTTATCCTATGGGAGGAAATTCACTTAGCAGGTAAGTAGTGTTATCGTGACTTTTTCTCACTCAGTGGTGGATCCTGGATCCAGCACTGGTGCATCTCCTGTAAACAGTTGAAAGAATGCGTTTAAGTCATACAGGCGATTTTTAAGGAATATTTGTAGTTTGTGAAAATCGACACTTTGAAACTTTTCTGCTGAAAACCAGACAATGGATTCCTATGGAAGGAAATACAAGTTACTGGTAAGTACGGTTAAAATTACTTTTCAGGGTCAGTGCTGGGCTAAAAGATGCAGCACTGGGTTCTCTCCTGATAACAGGTGAGTAAATCGGAATTCGTATTTCGGCTGATTTTAGAGGAATATTTGTATGTTTCAAAAATCGACACTTAGAAACTTTTTCAGCAAAAAGCAGGCAATGATATCCTATGGAAGGAAATTCAAGTTACTGGTAAGTACGGTTAAAATTACTTTTCAGGATCAGTACTGGGCTGAAAGATGCAGCACTGAGGTCTCTCCTGATAACAGGTGAGTGAATCGGAATTCGTATTTCGGCTGATTTTAGCGGAATATTTGCACAATGGTGAAGGGAGGGGGCGGGCCTGAGGTGACATCTGTGCAAACGCGCCCCGTGGCGCGTTTTAAGTTGGGGATTAAGTCCCCTTTAATCATGAGGGTCCCTGGGGCCAACTAGCCCACCAGGAACCTCCAGTATGCGCCAGGGGCTGCGTTGCAGAGACGTGTACAGAGGCCACACCCCTTTTACACCTCTCTGCAAGGCAGCTCTGTGGCGCTTTTTGGAAGTACATGGTGGGCTAGTTGGACTCCAGGGACCCTCAGGATTCAAGGGGACTTAATCCCCCATCTTAAAACACGCCACGGGGCCTGTTTGCACACATGTCACCTGAAGCCCCGCCCCCTCCCTTCACCACTGTGCAAACGCGCCCCGTGGCGCGTTTTAAGTCGGGGGATTAACTCCCTTGAATCCTGAGGGTCCCTGGGGGCCAAATAGCCCAACAGGTATATCCAAAAAGCGCCACAGAGCTGCGTTGCAGAGAGGTGTAAAAGGGGCGTGGCCTCTTTACACCTCTCTGCAACGCAGCCTCTGGCGCATACTGGAGGTTCCTGGTGGGCTAGTTGGCCCTCAGGGACCCCAGTATTGAAGGGGAATTACTTCCCATCTGCAAACGCGCCAGGGGCGCGTTTGCAGAGTGGTGAAGGAAGGGGCGGGCCTGCGGCCCGATCGTTTTTTTTTTCCCCTGAAGGGGGCTGTGTGGCCCCACTTCCTTTTTCCTATTTTTGGGCCCTGGGGACCCCATCCCCCAGGGCCTTATCCCCTTTTTTTTTTTTTTTTTAATTATACAGGAAGGGGGCCGCGTGGCCCCCCACCCCTGGCCGAATCCTACCCCGGGGACCCCATCCCCCGGGGCATGGCCACACTTTTTCATTCATTTTTATGGAGGGGGGCTGCGTGGCCCCCCTCCTCAGGCCTCCTTTTGCCCCGGGGACCCCATCCCCGGGGCAGGCCTTTTTTATTTTTATATTCTTTTTAAAAATTATTTCTGGGGAGGGGGGCCGCGTGGCCCCTCCCGGGCCACTACTTGCCCCGGGGACCCCATCCCCCGGGGCCTGGCCTCTGGTTGGGGACTGTGGGGGTCCCCAAACCCCCACAAGTCCCGCCGGCTTCCCGCCTCCTGCGCGAGCCGGCATTGCTTTCACATGGGGAGCAGCTAACATGCTGCTCCCCATGTGGAAAAGCAATTGTCTTTGGATATTGGAAGCGAGAGCAGGTTTCCCTGCCTCTCTTCCAATATCCAAAGCAGTTTGCAATGACAGGACGGGAGCCGCGAGGCTCCGTCCTGTCATTGCAAACAGCAGTGTCCCGGGGGTAGGCACCCCGGGACACTGCAGGAGCCGACCCTGGGGGTGGCGGTCCCCAGGGCCACCACAGGCTCCAGGAGGGGGCCGTGCGGCCCCCTCCCATCCAAATGCACAGCCCCGGGAGGTGGTGGTCCTCGGGCTCGGGGTCCTTAACGGACCCCCATTTTCAACTTTGTTAGTGCCCCGGGGAGGTGGTGGTCCTCGGGCGTGTGGGGGCTGGAGCCCCCCACACATGTTAATTTAATAAATAAAGAAGCCCCGGGGAGGTGGTGGTCCTCGGGGCTGCGGGAGGGCTCAGAGCCCTCCCGCTACGTTTTCAAATAAAGCCCCGGGGGGTGGCGGTCCCCGGGGCTTGGGGGGCCCTTAGAGGCCCCCCATACATAAAATAAACCCCCCCCCAGCATGCCCCCGGGACTTGGCCCACCCGGGGGCAAATTTACATCGAAGCGCGGGAGACCGCGCTTCGATTTTTTTTTTTTGCAGGATCCGCGCACCCTGAGCGCATCCTGCCGATTTTAAAAAAAAAAAAATGCTTTTTTTTGCCCAGGGGGTCCTTGTGGGACACCCTGAGCAGGCCTAGGGGTTAGGGTGTTTCTACCCTGCCCCCTTTGTGCGTTTTGCGCACTTGTTTCTTTTTTTTTCTCGGCGGGATCCGCGCACCCTAAGCGCATCCTGCCGATTTAAAAAAAAAAAATGCTTTTCTGCCCAGGGGTCCTTGTGGGACCCCTGAGCAGACCTAGGGGTCAGGGTGTTTCTACCCCGCCCTCTTTTGCGCTTTGCGCACTTGTTTCTGTCCCTCGGTTCTACCGAGGACAAAATGGCTGCCAACACTTCTTGATTTGGAGTGTTGACAGCCAATTAGCATGCAGCTCGTGATCGGGAGGGTACGCGGATCCGACGAGCATATGTGATTTTAATTGTGAATTTCTCAGGAACTACTGAACGGATTTACACCATTTTAGCAAAAGGCACCAGTCTGAACCAAGGGCTACCTCTTTGCCAAATTTGGGGTAATTCCGTTCAGCAGTTCGGGCTGTAGCTGCGACTAAAGGTTCCTATGGAAAAATGAATGGGGAAAACGCGCTTTGGGACCCCCTTTTTTCTCGGCCCCCGCTTGACGTATCACCCCGAGACTTTCAGGGTAGGGAGCGGACCGGAGCGCCCCAACAAGTTGGAAGCTTTCGCGAAGATTCGTCAACCGGCGCCAACGTTATTGCAAATAGAATGTCGCGGATTTTCTATGGATAATAGGTCCTAACTATAACTATCTACTGGCGACCGCCAGTAGATAATATATATATATATATCGCCACACTCCGCCTCAACGTTCCTCACAGCGGAAACAAAACGGAAGACGAACCCAAATTGGTGTAAGTTTCTCCTTTATTTTTCAGTGAGCCACCATTGCTGCCATGACGCGTTTCGGCCAAACTCGGCCTTGATCACATGACGCGCGTTTAGAGCCACAGTGCGATATTTAAAGTGACAGATCATCTACACACGTGATGAGATTCTTGCATAGGCATAAACAACATACTATGTTAAAATAACTAAGTTGGTTAAAAATACGGCAATTGATGTATACATATATATATGTAAAATACTTACATTTTCATTGTAAAGGTTATGTGTGGTAACGTCATATTTGTCGAAAAATATGCATGGTGAAGTCATGCATGGTAAAGACGTATGCGTTGTAAAGCCTGCGTTGTGATGAATTCGTGGTTCCGACCGCATTGTAAATGCAGTTTGCGGCAGAGGTCAGTTGATTTCAGTTATTTATATGTCCAAATGTCTGGTGAGCATATGAGATTTCTGCCAATAGAATACCTTTGTATGGTGGCTTGATCCACCTACCTAGTGGGCAATGCTGGTCACTCTGCAGACACAGAGCAGAGAAAACCAGGGCCTATCACATATTAAAACAATAGTTGAGTATACATTGGGGTAGGCATTGTGTGTTGATTACAGAGCCATAATTGACAGATGATACAGCACGACACATCTATGGTGCTAATGTGCAAAGTCACAAGCTTTACTTGTAAATTCTTAATACTTTACCAGCTGGCTCACAACTCCATTAAATCAAGACCTCAATTACAACAACTGATGGACTTGGTTTTTAGTTTTGATTTTGTTATCTTGACCCAGTCTTTTGTGAGGACTGTGGGTTACTTGTTACTGACTGGACGTATAACTAGTTCAATGGGTTGCCTGTGATATTGTCTGTAAAAACATAACCTCTAAAGTAATCGGTGTTGGATAATCAGAATGGCCATGCTGGCCACTATTTGTGGACCCATTTATATGTTAAAATATCTATTACATGAATTGAGAAGGCAATTGAGAAGTCATGGTACAGAAAACAACACATTTACAAAAGATGAGAACATATCCCTTACATGCATTGGTTAATGCTGGCAAGTGTGAATGGAAGAGCTTACTGGATACTCTGGTTTGTACTGGTGTTGAAGAGATAGTGACTACCCATTTCAAATGCCATTCTGCACTCTCTTGGAGACAGCACAAAAGAGTCAACAGTGGCAAGAGTAACAGGCCCCAGACTTGGTGGATGTACATTTCTGACTAACAAATCTCTGCTAAACCTCCATTTGGAAAAAGGAATAAAGGCAAACTGACACAGGAAAGGCCTACTGGAGATAGGAAATTCTTCACATAATTTGTTTTTTGAAGATCGGAGACTCAAATGGCCATCTGTAAGTAAGAGTTAAGAGACAAGGTTATAGGGAAACAAGGGAAACAAGGGAGAAAGTGGGAAGAAGTGCAAAACACATATGCGAATTAAGTGACAGGTGCTGTAATATCGGGTTACCTTTCCTTGGATTGATTGTACTGTCATATGCCCCATGTGGAGTGAAACACACTAAGGTACTTAGTCTATCTTGGAGTGGGTTCCCAAAGTGGGAAGAGTGCAAGCCCCCCAAGCAAATGTGATTGCTATTGAACAAATCTGACACATCTGTATGCATATCCCTGGAAGCCTGGTGCAAGCAGAAAGAATTTCTTGGGTATATTGTAGTTTTCAATCTTCAGTCTTACAATTTATAAATTCTCTTTCCAGGGGTATCTACAACGTTTTACAGAAAACATTCTATGTTAAGGTGTTACAGTCATTGAAATTAGTGTGAGACACAGATATGCCTCACACATGGTGTGTGGTGTGATACATGCAAACATCAACCCCACCCCAGACAGGGTATTGAAGTGAGGAACAAACATTCAGATTCTCAAAATCCCACTCAAAATCCCACTCCACCCCTTCCAAGCACTGAAGTGGGACACAAACACACTCCAGACCCACCTATCACAAGTCACTCGATAAGATATGACTAAGGCTATTTTTATGTATGCCATGCTGAATTTGCTGCCCAGGTGTATGGTCAATTCTGATCCGGAGTTGCTGCATGTGGATAGCTTTAGATTCGGGGGAGAGGCCACTCACCGGCATAGGGGATTTGAGTAATTTATCATATACTGTCACATGCAATTTTAGTTAAAACCTTCCTGAATCTGTTGTTTCAGTGTATTTTCCAATGCTGCCTTACTGTATATCGATGATGTTGTCATGTATGTTGTTGGGGCAAGTGTGTTAAGCCTACATTTTTAAGGGGTGGGTACATGTGTTACACCCCAGTTTATGTGTACATCCACCTTAAGGGGTTAAGGGTGTAGGGACAGTGATATAAGCTCAAAGTTCTATGTTGTAAGAGGTACATGTATCACACCCCAATTTATGTGCCCACCCTTCCTAAAGGGTTATGGGTGTAGGGGCAGTAAGTTAAGCCCAATGTTGTATGTTGTAGGGGGTACATGTGTTACACCCGTTTATGTGTCCATCCTTCCTAAGGGGTTAAGAGTGTAGGGGCAGTAAGTTAAGCCCAATTTGTATGTTGTATGGGTACGTGTGTTACACCCCAGTTTGTGTCCATCCTTCCTAAGGGGTTACATGTGTACGGTGAGTGTGTTAAGCCCAATGTGTATGTTGTAGGGGGTATGTGTGTTACACCCCGATGCAGTAGAGGGTATGTGAAGCCCTGGTCCCGTTTACGTGTATTGTGAAGGGGGTCGATTTATTACACTCCAATGCAGTAGAGGGTAGGTGAAGCCCTGGGTCTGCTTAAGTGAATTATAAGCCAATAAACCTACTTCTTTTATAACCTACGAGTATCTAACCTTGATTGTAATACTGGTGACGAGGATGGGATACAAACCCATCTGTGGAAAGCACAATTGATTTGTGGATCTGGTTTCACTGATTTAGAGTGTTTTAGAGGGGAGCGTGGAGCTGGTCTCCCTTATGTATGGGTAATGGGATTTTGAGACGTCTGCTCAACTATTCTGTTTATTCCTTTGGAGTGGTGTATATGAATTAGTAGGACGTATTGCTTGGGCATTTTCCATCTTATGTCCTATTGTATTTTTATTGTTTTTATAAGGAGGAGATGTGTCGTAACCTATTGCATCCTCCTCATTGTCTTTGTGTTTCCTGCTGCTCAGCTAGCACGTGAGATCATCAGAATGTTGAGAGTGTTTGTGCTTAGATGAATGTCAATTGAAGGAATGGGTTGAGCAGCAAGGATGCTGCTCCTGGTGGGGCTTTATACGTAACCTACAATTAGGCCAATAAACCTAATTCTTTTATAACTTACGAGTATCTAGCCTTATATGTATCATATATCTATATCTATATAATATCTAACAGAATAGTTAAAGGGTTGTATTACAGAACTCAAAAGTAAGGCGGTACAGAGTCAATGCCATGAAGGCTGTTAGAAAAAAATGGAAATAAAGATAAATGTAAAATAAAAAACTTGTTGTAGGAAGGTGGAATCTGACTACATGGTTGCCCCCACTTTTTTTCTGGTGTTTTGATGGTTTTTGACTTAGTTTGGCTGGGAACCTGCTATTCAGGTCCCCAGCCTATCTGATTTCTCTTGTAAATTGATTCCATGTACTTTAGGTACACCACAGATTGGATTCTGGAGTGCCCTTATAAGTCCCTAGTATATGGTATACTATGTACCCAGGGCATAGGTACCCCAGAGGCTGAAGCATGTATTGTGCCACCCCTGGAAAGCCCTCCAAAATGACACCACAGGACTGCTACTGCAGCCTGGGTAAGGTGGTGCATGCACCCCTTACAGAGATATAGGTTCACTATATCTCACCTATCACTGCACATAGAAACCTATCAGTCACCCCTATGGCAGGCCTTATCAATCCTGGAGGCAGGGTGCTTGGTTTTATGTGAGAGGGTGCCCATGCATGAGCAGAGCCCCTCTGCAGCCTTCGGAATCTCCTCTCCGGGGTTGTCTGTGGTGCAGCCTGACCATATACTCTTAAGTGCATTATAGCTAAACGGTAAATGCTAACTTTGGGATGGCTGCACGGAAACATGTTGTGTTTGGTGTCAAACACCTTGGAATCATACCCCCACACCAGTAACTGGTGTGGGAGTATGATCCCACCCTTCTAGAGGGAGAGACATGACAGCACCGGTATACCCGGTACCAACTAAACAGAGCCCTGGCATCACAAAATGGATGCTGCAGCCACAGACACGAGTCTGGCCTCCTGCTGCTGCCCGAAACTCCGGCAGGGGAGGCCTGGACAATAGGTTTCCTGTCACAGGGAGGTGTTACCACCTCCCAGACAGGCCTTAGTGGATTGGGGCTGGGTGGGTGCACTCCAAGAGTGCTTTGAAGTCCTGCACTGGGGGCACATTTGGTGTCCTCGTGCATACCCCAGTTCAAACCGGTTGCAGGGGCTGCCAGCCCCTGCCCTGGCGTGAAACTGGACAAAGGAAATGGGTGTAGCCACCCCTCTTTCCAAACCCTCCCATAGGTGGGTCCACAGAGTTAGTCCAACCCCTTTCTTAGGTATAAGTAAGGAACCCCTGGCAACAGGACTTTAGATATCCCTGGATGAAACTCTGCAGCTGAATCCTGGAACTTCGACGCTCTACTCAAGACTAGAGGACTGAAGAAATCTCCCTTGGGGTCAAGGAGTGACTCCCCTGCTTGGCAGGCACCAACAAAGCATTTGCCAGTCTGCATCTCCGAAGCTCCCGCCGGGCTCTGAAGCACTTGCAGCTCAGGAAGAGGATTTCCAGACTTCTCAGAGGCCGACCCGAGTCCCCAGCAAAGCTGAGACCCGCAGTCCTCACGAGTGACGTGGAACCGGAACCCCTGGACACCGTGCACATTTGCTAGTGCATCAACTTCTCGACAACTCTTGAAATCCTGCTTTGGGTTACTTGTAGCCCAGGCCCCGAGCACCATTTGCACCGAAGATTGTGAGCCTACACTCCACGAGTGTTCTGTGGGCCTGCTTCTTGCATTTCTAATTGAGGCTCCTTTGCGATCCCTGGTCCATCGACTGGTGGGTCCCTGTGAAGGCAACTCTGATTTTCTTTGGGCTTCCCTGGTTGCTCCAGACGTGCCCTGACTCCCCACTGAGTGGTGAGTCCCTCAGACCTTGCTGGTCTGCACCGAAGCATCTTTCTTCTTTCTGCATGGGTTGCTGTTGCCAAGGCTTGTTGTGTTCAATCTGCACACCAACGCTACAGCACTCGACATCCTTTGTAGGACAGCTCGAATCCAGCTCCTGGTTGTCGTCGACACCTCCTGGTCCTCGTGGCTGAAGAGTCAAGCTTCACCTCCTCCACCTAAAGCACCCGACATCGGTGGGCATTCGACTATCGTGCCCCTGGTCACTGGCAAGTGACCCAGACTCTGTCCCCTCTGCTTTCAGGTTCTTCTCATCTCCGATTCAGGCTTGGATCTCTTCGGACACTTCGCATCTTCCCGGCAGCAGCACTTCCTTGCAGGCGGCCATTGAAATCGACGACGCGACCCGACACCATTCGACACCTATGCACCCGGCTTGCCTGGGTGAGGTAACTCGAGTACTCCGGTGCTCCCGAGGGTGTTGACCCTCGAACTGTCTTAGTCCAAGAGGGTTTGGTCCTAATCCATTTCTAGGTGTCCTTAAACTCTAAAACTCTAACCGCGACTTTCCCATAGACTTTAACGGAGCTCGCGGCTGTGTTCACACACTGCACACAGCCCTGTGGGTCCCCTGTGTCACTACCTTGGGTGGTTCCTTGGGGTCCCAGCGATTCTACAGGCTTTAGGCCTTGTGTCTACTTAAGTTGTGGTTCTTATACCACTTTCTTAATATATGGTTTGGTACGCCCCTAGGGCTAATCGTATATTGTGCTAATTTACTGTGCTATTTGACTTGTAACTTGTGTACTTTGACCTCTAGCCTCATAAAGAGACTATTGGGTTGTGTTTAGTAATAAATACATATATTTTATATATATACCTGGTGTGGTTCTCCTTTCATTTGGTCACTCACGAGATTATAACTGGTAAAACAAACAGCTTAACACTCCTTCAAGACTTAGCCTGAAGGCTGCTCTCCATAGCTACCACTAGGATAGCTTTCAATAAAGGTTGTCTTTAAACCTATCATCAATAAAGGTCGTTTGGACTGGTGCAAGGTGCCCACTAGAACTAGTGGACAGCATATTCCAGGCCAACATCTCACACTTGTCTGAGTCCGAAGTGGCCAGAAAAATCGGGAAAGAACAGACAGCATCCCTAGTAGAACAGGAAAGTCTCCTCACTCACCCTCCAAAGGGTTCTTGCACATTAATTTTGCATATGAAATTAACAGAACTGCAGAATCATCGTGCTATGATTAAGGATGTTACATTCACAAAACATTCCAGAGTACAGTCGCATAACACCTCATATTGCCTTTACACCTATGCATTATCCAACTACATGAATATTTATTATTCTGCCCACTCCATGCTAATGTCATCCGGAGATGGTACCACAAGCTAGATACAAGACTAACAGTGTGGTGTGTGAATGAATAGGGTACAGTGATCTATCCTAAAGAACTTATGCAAATAGGTGCAGATTTGTGACTGAGCTCGGAAGTGTTCATCCTAGACAGCATGAACAATGACAATGGAAATAAACAAATAATATTCCACCTGACTACGTGTTGCAGAAACAACAGGGCCTGAGATGTGAAGGGGGAGGACACGGGTGACAAGCGAACATTTTGGAAAACATGGCGACTAGTCCTAAATTGAGGCTTAGTTGACAAGAGTCAGGAAAACGCACTTCTACATATCATAGACATTTTGTTTATATGTGTAATCATATGTGAAAATGTATTCTACACATTTTTAATGAAGCACGAAAATATAAACACACAAAAATCCTTTGCAAAACCACTATTCGAGCCTTAAATAAAATGCTCAGGGTCTTTCTATTTACCATGCACAGTCACAAATGCACTTCATATGCCCCTACTGACAAACCAATTTGTTTGATCAGTTGACATTCATGCATAATTAATGCACATAATGAAACAAAAATTAAGAGAAAAAATACAGGAATCAAGATAACATAGAACAGGAAGAAAACAAACAACTTACGTCTTTAGGAGCACATTTGAGTGCACTTTCCAAAATCTATGTACATGGCTAGAAAGAACATCCTTGCAACTAGAAAATCATTCTGGTAGTAATGCTGGAATATAACCTGCCTCATGTAAATCAGATATATTTGGCTTTCCAATGTACTTAGGAGAAAACAAAACCAACTTACAAATTTCGTCTTGCTTCTGAAGAACCAAGGATGTTTTTTGCAGTCTCAATCAAAGTGCTATAAGAATAAGAGAGAACAACGCGTTTGAATCACAGATAAAGGAGTTTAGGAAAAAATGTAGAATAGAAGAAAAGTGCAACTACCACATCATCCCAATTGGAGAAGGATAAGTATATTTGTTTGTTCAGAATCATTATTTAAGAGACAAAATTGCCCATGTGGACCTATAACCAGTTTAAAATAGAGACCCACATGCTTCTTTGTAGGCAAACTGAAATTCAAATAATGTGTTTAGTGAACAGTGGCGGCCAGTACGGGGGTGGTAGGGCAGGGAGGTGGGGTCGCGGGGAGGGTGTTTAGAGGGGTGGGAGGTTGAAAAAATAATAATTAACTTACCGGATCGCCGTGTCTCTCCTACATCTCTCCCAAATTGTCCCTTCGTTCCGGCCGGAAGAAGGAAGCACCCAGGCTCCCCTGAGACAATCACAACACTGCAATGCAGTGTTGTGATGGGGCTGAGTGCCGCGGTTCGGTGCTCAGACGGGGAATGGTAGCCTTGGAAGGTTCTCCACCCAGGCTGTAAGGCAGCCTGGGTGGAGAACATGCAAAGTTCGCATGAAACCGCGATCTAATGGCATGCGATGTAATGCATGCGTGGTATCGTCATACATCCCTCTGTGAGCAGTGCGGCAATGCTCCTCGGCCTTAGCGGAGGACCCACCACTGTTAGTGAATGCCGTGTTTACTGCACAACCACTGATTATCAGTAGTAAAGGTAATTAACTTTTTATTTCCTTTTGGGGCTTCTATTACTCCTGCTGCAAACTTAGGACCTGATTTAGAATTCAGCGGATGGGTTACTCTGTCACAACTGTGACGGATATCCCGTCCGCCGTATTACAAGGGCCATTGTATATAATGAACTTGTAACGCAGCAAATGGGATGTCCGTCACAGTTGTGATGGAGCGACCTGTCCACGAACTCTAAATAAGGCCCTTATTTTTTTAAAGGTACTCAAACCATGAACATATTTAGGACCCAGTGTACAAAGCTCTGTTCACAAATTATAAGTTGCAAATAGCATACCGACTGCTTTGAAAACAAAGTTGAATATTGTAGTGCGAGTGATGTACTAATCAGTCACACTGCAAAACGCATATTCTCAGAAGGGCAAAAAAAAAAACTCCCCACCTCATAAATATTAATGAGCCTGGGGGCATTTTGGGACCCCTTGTGAACTTCTGTGAACACAGCGATGTTGGTCTATGAGCGACAGGAAACGTCCCTCCTTATGATCCTGGGGTCTCAGTGCCTGCCTGGAAACATATTTTTTAAACCAGCTGGTGTCTCTCAAATGGATAGGTGCTGCTTAAGGCCCTTTTAGAGGCAGAGCAAACATCACTAAGAGCATGCTGTCGTCCCCAGGACCACTGTCTGCCCCCTTAAGACCACCCACAGGAACAACTTCTCCTTTGTGAAAGAGTTACCACACCAACTCCCGATCCTGTAATTGATTAATGATTTCTAACCTCAATTGCGGTCAAAAGCCATTTGTTTCTCACTAATAGAAGAGGGATATTTTGCAAGGGATATAGAACTTTTTGCCTTGCGTCTATTGCACAAAGGTATTTTGAAGTTGCAAAACCTGTAGTTTTGCGAATTGCGGGGCTTGCTACCACTAATAACTTGGTACACCTGGCCTTTAGGCGTAGCAAGGTCAGGTGGTACCCGGTGCGGTTCTTGTCACCCCCCCACATTGAAATGTCACCCGCCACATTGAAATTATTGAAAGAAGGAAAAAAAAAAATGTTGTCAGCCCCCTCAGTGATGACACCCGGGGCGGCCTGCACCCACCGCACACCCCTTCCTACGCCACTGTTTAGTTCCCCAAGTTGCCACGGAAAGGAATTATGGATTAGGTACTGTGGTTAAAAAGAAATCTCTTTGTAGAACTAAAAAGTGGTCAACATGCAAATGCTAACCGGGAATTGTTCCAGAACCTTGTCTATCTCACACAGCACAGACTGTTTTTGTGCTGCATCTACACATGAACCGAAATGGCAGTACCCTTCATGAGATATTTCTAACTTAGCTCAGTATTTTAACGAGAATGTAGAAAACATATTACGTTCTGCAGATATTCAGGTACTGAACTTTGAATCTTGTGTGCGATCCTTGCCTTTACTGATAGCCAGTTTAAAGTTTTCCAAACAATCATACAAGATTCTTTTTTACCTGAAACAGAATACTTGGAATATATTTAAGAACTGAAAGCAAGTGCATATGAGTGCCTTCTGACCATGCTGAGATGTTTTTCTCCTTGCGCAGAAAATCTTACACTGATTCCTGTTGCAGCATTGACCTTACCTAACCCATCCCCTTGTCGCTGCATCATCGTTCCTTAAGTACTCATCACCAAATTACTTGGGTTGCACTCCAGTTGGTTTTGGAGTGGGGTGGCCTTCTGATCTGTGTTCCACACTCTACTTCCCATGCTAGTACCTTTGCTCTTTGAGTTTGAACATTTTGGGGCATATTCTCAAGGTGATATTGCCGCGTTAGCTGCACTTTTCTGCCGCTAAAGCGGCGTTATTTTTATCGCCGTATTCACAAGCTGTCGCTAACAGCCGTTAGCGACAGCTTTCTGGCAGCCACTACTAACATCGCCAACGATGTCAGCAACAACTAAAGCTAATCATATGCAATGTTTTTAGTGTTGTAAAGTGTTCTGTGCCAGATATTTTGGCTGCTCTTACCCTGCCGCTGCTCTCTCGCATTTTGCACATTCTCTTGGAGTTATTCCCTTTTCTCCACTTTTCTCGGGAGATTGTCTCTCTCTTGGTGCTTTTTCTTCACTTCGCCAGCGCCCCGTTCCACCGCGGGTGTTTCCGTTTGTTGTGGAGGGCGCCGGCGTACATTCCAGCTTCTTCCGGTCTCTGGGGGGGTGGAGCCAAGGCTGTTTAGCACTCTAGCTCTGCTCCTCTATTTAAACAGCATGGCAGGCTCGTCGCGCAGCGGACGCGCGCAGCGGGCGCGCCGCTGGCGCGCCGAAGGCGCGCCAAAGGTAAGCCCGTCTGCGCCCGTCCGCGCTAAGATCGCGCCTCGCGCAGGAGATGCTGTCCTGTCCATCTCTGGTCAGCGGGGACGGATTTGCCTTTCCCGAGAGTCACTGCTGGCTTTGCGAGCAGCCTGGGCTCCCTGCCATCACTCCCTGGACCCGGATATTTTAGCTAAAAAGCGAATATTGGTTTGTACAGGATGTAATGCCCCTCTTAAACAGGCTTGTAACACTCCCTCGGATAATAAAGGTATTAGGCCCAGTTCTACAGTACAGACTGCACAGGGCTTTCTCATTAATGCCAGATCTCTGATCAAAAATAAGGTTGCCTTTAGAGATTTTGTATCAGCCAGGAAGCCAACATGGGTTTTTATAACCGAAACTTGGGCTACGGATGCCTCTGGTCCTGACCTTGTAGATGCTATTCCTACTGGTTACACCCTTGCTAGAATGGACAGGGTAGATCGGCGGGGAGGGGGTGTGGGCATTCTATATAGAGAAACCCTGATTTGTCGCACTCAGGCTCTGTCCGCTCCTCCTGATCTTTACCAGGCTTTCTATTTTTCTCTTAATCTTCACCCTACGGAAAGTTTCTCTGGCATCCTTTGTTATAGGCCACCTGGCTCTAGGGTGGCCTTTAGTCAGGATTTTAGCAGGCTCTTAGAGCCCTATTGCGAAAGATCTAATCTCACTCTCCTGGGGGATTTTAATTTTCACTTTGATAGCCTCGACTGCAGGGATGCCCTGGGTCTTTTGGACACCTTGAATGGATGTGGTTTTCCTCAGCTGGTCAAGAAGCCTACCCATCAAGCGGGACACATACTTGATGGGGTCTTTTCGAATGACCCACGTGTAATTGTGGGGGAACCTATCCCCCTAGCCTGGTCTGATCATTTTGCCGTCCCTTTTGACCTTCATTTTATGTCTCCGGTGCTGATTATCTCTGGTGATATGAATTTGGACGAAAGGAGGAACTTTAGCCTCATAAGTAATGAGTCTCTTTCAAAAAATTTTAACAATCTTGAGCTCACTAAGTTTTATGATGCTAACTTGGCAGCGGTAGAACTATCGCAACATTTGCTAGCAGCAATGGATACTCTTGCACCTCTTAGTAAATACTATTCAGCAAGGAAAAAACCCTCTGCTCCCTGGTTCACGGAGAGGCTCAGAACGCTGAGACAGGGCTGTCGCAGACAGGAGAGGCATTGGCGCTTAGATCTAAACCCGCTGAATAGGGCATTACATAAGCAAGGCCTCAAAGAATATAAAATTGCCGTCATGGAGGAAAAGAGATTATATTTCTCTAAAACTACTGACTCTATGAGATCCTCTAGAGATCTCTTTAAGGTAATAAATTCTCTCACCTCTCCCCTGCCTTCGACCCCTCAATCTTTTCTCAGGAGCGCTGTGATAAAATATCTGATTTTTTCCATACTAAGATTGCAGATATCTATTCCCTGCTTGAAGCCTCCAACCCCATTTCGGGGTCATCTGTCCGATCCACCTTCCATCCCATTGGTGCCGCACCCATTGAGGGGTCGCCCAGTCTTCTTACTTTCCCTAATATGTCTTACGAGGTGACCGATCGGATCCTTGAAGGGGTTAAATCGGGCTCCCTCTGGATCCTTGTCCCCTCAAGGTGCTAAAACATGGTCGTGAAGTTATTGTCCCTCATTTGACGGATGTTTTTAATATTGCCATCTCAGAGGGGCAATTTCCCACTTTGTGGAAGACGGCTGTAGTGAAGCCTCTTTTGAAGAAACCTTCTCTGGATCCTGGTGAACTGAAGAACTATCGCCCAATCTCCCTGCTTCCTGTTCCAGCTAAGATTCTGGAAACGTACCTTAACTCCCATCTCAGTATCTACCTTAAGGATTTCCATTTACTGGATGGCTCGCAACATGGATTTAGAAGCCTTCACAGTACAGAGACTGCATTGACGGCTGTATTTGATAATATTCGGGTTCAAGTGGATGCAGGTCATACCACCCTCCTTGTTCTACTGGATCTCACCGCAGCCTTTGATACCCTGTCTCCCTGTAGACTGATTGATCGTCTCAGAGAGATAGGTATTGGGGGCACCGCTTTGGGGCTTCTTGCTTCCTTTCTTAGTGAGCGGGCACAGATGGTTAAGCTTGGTCGATTTTACTCAGCCCCCAAACCCCTGCTGTGTGGCGTTCCTCAGGGCTCCTCCCTGAGCCCTACTCTTTTTAATATTTATGTCGCTCCTCTTGCGAAGGTTGTGAGATCTTTTGGGCTGGAAGTGTTGTCCTATGCGGACGACACCCAAATTATGGTGTCTATTTCGCATAGCATAAAGGATTCGGCCCTTAATTTCAGGAACTGTATGCAGGCAGTATCCTCCTGGATGGTGGAGAATTTTTGAAATTGAATGGAGAGAAGACGGAGGTCTTGGTTTTTGGGAGTAAGCAGGAGGTGTGGTCCAGTGACTGGTGGCCGGATGCCCTGGGCGTCTGCCCCTCTCCGGTCTCCCATGGCAAAAACCTGGGGGTTATCGTGGATAACTCATTGTCCTTGAACCTTCAGGTTAGTAGGACAGTTTCCACGTGTTTTGGGATCATTAGGATCCTACGGAAAATCTCCCACTATCTCTCTTTTGATGCACGTAAGCAGGCTGTCATCGCACTGGTTACATCCAGATTGGATTATTGTAATGCCCTCTATTTGGGCATTAACAAGGGTCTGATGCGACGTCTGCAGATGGTGCAGAATGCCGCTGCCAGGCTGGTGATGAATTTGCCTAAATATGATTCAGTCACAGATGCTATTAGGTTGCTGCATTGGCTGCCTGTGGACCGTAGGATCCTTTTCAAGACCCTGTGCATGACTCACAATGCCTATTACGGGTCAGGCCCTGAAGCGATTAAGTCCATTTTCCATCATTATGTTCCCAACAGGCGGCTTCGATCTGCAGATAAGAATCTGCTTACGGTACAGAGATTTAAGAAGGTCACATGGGGAGGTCGAGCTTTCTCCACTGCTGCTGCTAGACTGTGGAACTCCCTCCCGGAACAGCTCTCAAGTCAGGTGTCCCATTCTCTTTTCCGTAGGGCCTTAAAGACCTGGCTTTTCTCTCAGACCTCGGTATGAGCATGTCTTTCTGTCTGCATCCTTAGGTCCGCTTATAACGCCTTGACGCCCTTGGGCTTAGTTCGCGCTTTACAAGTTTTATATGCATTTCATTCATTCATTCATTCATTCATTCATTTCATTCATTCATTCATTTCAATGTAGGCGTTCTTGTGTTAAAACGCACGCTAACCCCACTTCGCGATATTCACAACGATCGCACGGACCAGCGATACGTTAAAAAAAACAGCCGCTAAGGCCCGTTAGCTGCTGGGACTTAAGACCAGAAAATAGCTGGTCTTAAAAATGGAGACAACACTTGGGGCCTCATCTCAGCAGGTTTTGGTGCTGGACAGCGGTGCAAGCAATGTTGCAGCGCTGCCCTGCGACAAAACTACAGTGCAGGAATGTGCACCATCAAAAAGATTGTGCGCATTCCTGGGCCCCAGTCATGAAAAGCGTTGCAGCGCTGCGACAAGACAGCGTTGCAACAATTCTCACTACACCCTTCTTGCGACAGCATGGATGCGCTGTATTCACTGGACACAAGCTCCATGACACAAGTAATGACAGATACGTCTGGAATCCTGATGTATCTGTCTGTGCTAAAGTCACGCATTGCTGCAGTCGTGTCACAACCATGACGCAACTCCATCAATGCATGGGGCCAGCCTATCCCTGTGGCACTGTGTCACCCTCATGCCTGCCATCAGGCAGGCGGAAGGTACTGACGCAGTGCCGTTCATGAGGGGTGCCCGAATGTCGGCGCTGTTGGAGATCCATCGGTGGTTGTTGCGCGCTGCGGTGTCATCGTTTGGAAGCATTGGCGGAGTGTTGGAGCGGAGGGAGTTGACGAGACGTTCTTCGGTGGCCGTGATCCAGCTGCGAGGGTGTGCGATGATGGCGGTGGCGTCCGGTGGGCAAGGTGAAGACGTGATGTATCCGCTGATGGTCGGTCCAGGAGAGTCCGGTGTTGTGGCTGTAGTTGAAGTTCCCGCTGGTGGAGGTGACGTGCTCGACTGTGTGTCCTGCTATGTGGCTTGTTGATGTGACTTGCTGCTTGCGTCTGATGTTGGGGACCTTCCCCAGGAGGGGGTGGTGTTCTGGTCACTGGGGTTGTTCAGGTGGAACTTGAGTTCACAGAGTAGGATGTCGTCGGTGGATGGAAGACCCTGGGGTGCAATGAGGTCTACAATGGTATTGGAGAGTGGGGGACCATGGCCCGGGGGCCTGCACATGAGGGTGCCGCAGAGGATGTGCTTGGGCCTTGTCCGGATCTGGGAGTTGAGGTGGTCCATGGTCACCCTTGGGTCATTAGAGTGTGTGGTCAGTCGGAGTCTGCTTCTGTAGGTGATGGCAATGCCTCCTCCTTGACGGTCGGGGTGCTCCTTGCGGGTGATACTGCAGCCGTCAGTGATGGCGATGTCCGTCCGGAGCAGAGGTTGGTTCTGGCAGGCGAGGTGGCGTCGAGGGTTGATGGCGAGGAGGGTGCTGGCGTCGTAGCGGTGGAGTGTCCAAGAGGAAGGCTCCTTGGTGCTGAGCGCGGTCAAGGGGCAGACGGACGCAAACTGGCTTGCCTATGGTTTGCCTTTGGCACGGGAGACGTCCATTACAACGCAGGCAACAACGCAACTCTGACAACGCAGGTGGATTTACATCGCATCTGATTACAACGCATTGTGATGTCAGTAATGGGGTAATTTTAAGTTTTTCGGGTGGGTATGGGATTCGGATGTCGGATCAGGAAATTGGGGTGTGCATTTGGGGTAAAATATGAAAATTGGGGTGTGCATTTGGGGTAAAATATGAAATTTGGGGTAACATGAAAATTGGGGTGTGCATTTGGGGTAAAATATGAAAATTGGGGTGTGTTTGGGGGCTCAAAAAGGAATTCCTGGGTTCACGGTTGGGTTTGGGGTGCAAAGGTTAGTTTAGGGTTGCACTCACTGAAGTGGGAATAGTGATATTTATGTCTCCGCTATGCAACACCTACCCTACTGTTGCAATGTGCCTAGTATTAGTATGCATTGGAATGGAATGCGATGCTATGTCATGCGTCGTAACTACGTATGTGCCTTTGGCACACGAGTGGTACGCCCGCTGTGCATGGGCGCACAACAGCCGCCATTGAGAAGTGCTGGGGGGGAGGGGGGCTGCACAGCTGTGAGGTGGTAAACGCCAGAAAGAATACTGGATGGGACGTGGACGCGGAGATGTATGTGTGAGCGGGCGTTGTAAATATTTTAATGAGGGAAGTCTTACCTCGAAGCCGGGCCCCGTGTCTTCGTAGCTCCTGCTCTCCTGCGTCTGCTTCCAGGGACAGGAAGTAGGCAGCCAGGCTCCCTCCCCTGAGTCAATCACAACGCAGCAATGCAGAGGTGGGATTGGTAATGGGCAACGGGACAAGGCATGCAGCCAGGGGCTGGAGGGGTGGGCATGTTCTACATGCAGGCTGTGATGCAGCCAGCATTGCGAACAGGGAAGTGCGCATGACTGCTTTGTGCGGCCTGAGTGGGGCCCACCAAACAGTCACTGCGCACTTGAGTAGGCATGCCAATCTGCCCATGCCCTGCTCCGTGCTTGGAGCAGTCCTACTCACCCTCCCACCCCCTAAGGATACATAGCATGATTACGTCAGTAAGTTATCATCATGTGATGATTGTCCCTCTTCTGCACTGCTTGAAGGCAGTGGGGCAACGCTGTTCCGCCATAGCGGATGAGCCGCCACTGGGGGTGCGTCATCTACGTGTGATAGGCCTGAGCGACTCACCCCCCGGCCCTCCTGCGCTACGCATCCCACCTTCTCCTTACCTGGACAGGACCTCTGACCTCGGCCAGGGACCTGCTCTCTCCCTCCGTAGCTCCGCAAGACCTTCAAGTGGATCCCCCCCGAATGCAGATAGACTGTCACCCACGCACTCATAACCAGCAGACTGGACTACGGTAAATCCCTCTACGCAGGAATCAACAAAACCCTGCTACACAAGCTCTAAACAATCCAGAACACCGCAGCCAGACTCGTCCTCGGAACCCCACGACACGAGCATGTGACCCAGCACCTACGAGACCTACACTGGCTCCCCATCAAGAAGAGAGTAATATTCAAGCTACTCACCCACGCCTACAAATCCCTCCACAACATCGGACCCAAATACCTCAACGAAAGAGTCTCCTTCCACGTACCCAAAAGGAACCTCCGCTCTGCCGACCTGGCCCTGGCAGAGACCCCACGCATCAGCAGAACAAAATGTGACACGACGCTTGCAAGAGCATCACCAGTCATATCCAAGAGTCTCCCTTTCTCTCTGGCCACACCCTACCGAAATGAAGACTATTGCTTTTGTAAAAAAAGGGCCCCATTGCTAAAGCTTGTTTCCCTCAGCAGATGCAAATTATTCTTAGAAAATGGGTCAGATATTTGTGCATTGGTTCCTTATGCCTCCCCAATCTGCCTAACATTGGGGCATGTAGTCATTAAATTGATGGTGAGAGCAGCTTTACTAAGAGTAAAGTATGGGTGAAAGGGCGTGCCAACTTCAATGCTTGCAAAGAATCTGTTCTAAAACTAGGGGTGGGCGAAGTTGCGAAACTTCGCATACTTCAACTTTGTTAATTTTTTTAACTTGTAAAGTTTTTTTGTATTTTTATTAAAGCCAGTGAACAATTCATTTATCAGAAGTAATTTGCTAGAGAAAAACACAGCAAAACTATAAACGGGTACATTTTTCTATAAAAGTTTGGATATTTGCAGATAGAATTACGATCACTTAAAGTGTTTTTCTGTGGATAATGCAATACCATGCAATTAAAATAGCCACTTTGTAACTTTTGTTTTACAATACGAACCTCACTTTGTAGCAAACAACTGCTGTGTTTTTCGACAAAAGGAATTCATCTAAAATCTAAACTCAGACTCCCAAGGCCTAGCATATACATATGCTCATATACTCCAGCATGTACATATGAAATGAAAGTATTAAAGACATAACCCAACGTGCTGGGGAAATGCAGTCGATTGTGAATGGAGGTAGGGTGGTGTAATCTTCGCCTTTATTTGCATTTGGTTCTGAGTTTTAGCCTTTTATCATTTTCCAAAAAGGTCACTGGTCATTGCGTTTGAAAACGCCTCCCAGTTAGCTCTCCAGGCCATCTGTGAGAAGGCTGAGTGCGCATAGTTCAATTGCATGTGGCTATTCACTAATACTGTACAAAATAAAAACAAACTTACCGGCCGTGGAGCGCTCTTCAGATGCAAACACTATCAGGTGTGAAACGGTGCAGAGCTTCTGTGTACTGTTGACCGACAGACACGCAGACAGTCAGAGTAATGAACGGTGGTGGTAGATGCACGGATGGAGAGACAGGAAAACAGACAACCTCATAGGCATATAATGTAATTGTATTGTAATTGCGTTTATATAGGGCTTAATGCCGCAGACGAGATGTTGAAGCGCTTTACGCCGGGAATAACGCTGATTCGGAATGCAAGGTTAGTGGTTAGTGCAGTATGATTGGTATTAATATTCATTGGAATGAGTCTTGTGCACTCAAGTAAACTAATACATGCATTTACTCCAGTTTCTTTGTGGTAGATTAAATTAATAGGTGTGAACATTACTAGGGTCAGGGGTTTTGACTTCATGCAGATGGGTGGTGCAGATAATAGACTGGATTATTAATTGCTGTGTTGCAGTTTGGGCAATTTGTTGGAAAATATTATTAGATTATTAGAGATTAAAGCAAACATGCATGTGAGTTAGAGTCGGTGCTTAATTTGTAAACAAATAAGTGCAGGGCCCTCGTCAGAAGGCCACTTCAGCTCGTGCCACTCATTGCCTCCAAAGCTATAAGAATGGCTTAGGTGGCAAGTATTAGTCGTTGTTAATGTATATTGAATTGTACGCATCTCTAAATAAGACAATCAGCGCCACCATGTGGCAGACTGTCCTAGGGGCTGGTGTTGTGAATTAAGTGCTGGTGTCCAGCACTGGAAACCACTGGCTCAAATTAAGCACTGGTTAGACTAGGCTTGCAGAGGATGGAATGAGGAAGGAGAGGGTCATTTGAAAGAAAAAGGTCAGGTGACAATCAGAAGTGTTAAGTAAAGGTCGGGTTTTCATGCAAGGTTTTATGAATATAGAGAATGCTTTTTGACATAGCATGTACTTTGAGGATGTGAAATTGTAGAACGAATCAGTATTGTTTGCAAGTGAGATAGTGCTATGTTAGGGGCTGTTAGCCACTACAATCAGGTAAACAGTCTGTCCACTAGACCCTCACTCTGGTAGTCTCGATGATCAGCTCAAAGGTTGGAAGAATAAAGTAATTGCCGGTGCATGTTTAGGGAATTTCCTTGTATCCTCGTCTCTGCTTCGATGCACAGACCTGAATACCTTTCAATGAGTAAAAACGAAACAAACAAGCATGTCATGTCTAAACCTCCAATATCCCATAGACGACGTTGTCACATTACTTAGTAACTATACTTAAAAGTAAGTAACCACACTGTAAAAACCAATACATGCTAAAGAGAGGGCAGAAGTGCGACTCAACAAAACACGAGCGTGAAGCAAAGCTCGCCCCTTTCAACCAAGCAGATCAGAGTGACATTGAGAAGAAGTGCACTGAGCTAGAGGGACTGAAATCTAGGCACAGCCAGGGACGTTTTAAGGATTTTGGGGGCCCTGGGCCAAATGTATTTTGGGGGCCCCTGTACAGAACAGCTTTGACTTTATGATCCAGTTTCAGCTCTTTCATGCCCTCTTTGGTCAAATTCTTAATGTGTTTACATCTGATACTCAGGGATAGCAATAGCATATGTGTTTTCAGTATTGTAACACAGCAGCAGCTCACTAACGTTACTGCAAATAATCTCTGTGACACCCTCCCATTTCTCATATGTGAGGTCCTGTATTGATCTAAAAAAAAATTATATGGATATTGCATGAAACATAAGCACATTTTATCTGCAAAATGTCTGTAATAGACTCTCACACGTTAAAAATAAATGATAGAAAAACGCTATTAACAACAATCTGTTTAAATATTATTCAAGGTCATCAGGGCAAGACTCTCTGCAAAACGTAATTGGCTCTATCAGGGGCCCCCTGAAAAACTGGGGCCCTGGGCCAGAGCCCACTTTGCCCATGCCTTAAAACGTCTCTGGGCACAGCCACCGACTGCTCCCATCGCCTCACTTCAGAATGAACATGCATGTACTTTTCAAGACACGCCAATGTACAGACAATCATCAGGGATAGAAGAGGTGTCATAATCACAGCCCTGCTGCTGCCAGGACGCGGTGCACTCTTCCCTTCCTTACAGTCAGGAGAAAAACAGAGAGACAATCAAGGAGACAGTCAGGGAAGCAAACAACCGTGTTTACAGACAGTGGCAAAGAGGCACATTGTCACAAAGCCTGAAAGACAGACATCCAGGCAGAAATACACAGATATAAAGATTGATGAGGTAAGCAGGGAGATAAACTGATAGAAAAAATGATTATCTCGACAGATAGACTTTCAGGGAGGGGGCAGATAGACAGATCTGTAAGTAGTTATCGAACTATATATGCAGCAAATGTAGATAGGTAGCTAGAAGTCCAAATGTCACTTCAGTATTTGTCAACGTACAATGTCTGCCAACGTACTCTACAATAGGCTGCAGTCTAGTTGTCTAATGGCCGGTACACATCTGTGAGGCTGGAGCGCTGGGGATGCTGCTTGCTCCAGTGGTGACTGATGAGTGGGGCCTTTAAATATGTCTAAGAATCTTTCGCAACATATCCTCCATGGGTTCAAACAAAGGCCAATTAGCAATATTGCCTCGTGTCACTGTCATTTGCAAATGACACCTGGGCCCCCTCTCCATGGAGACTCGGACCCTGCCAAGGGGCCCAGACGTCTGCTGTTGCTCTACATCCCATGGTCCCACTTTATTCCATCATAGCCATGATTTCCCCATTGTATTATCTGCTTGACGCCTTCTTTGTCTTCATTTCTTTTTTCCTCCCCTTTCTTACTTTCACCTGTTTGGTCTAATCTGTTTTATTTCAGCATTTTCCTCTTACGACTCCCTGTTTTTTCTCTTCCCCAGTCTTTTCATTCTCCTCTTCCTCTTTTCGGGGTTGGCATGTCAGCGCTGCTGTCTGCAAGACTTATTGTTACCAGTCCTTTAAAATATAAGTAGAGTGCTCTTTTGCTAGACTCAGAGAAGTTTTCCACTCTCACCACACTCTTCTGGCAATTCAGGGTATCTTTCCTGATCCTACGGAATACTTGCACCGCAATAGTTGAGGATCTATTTTATATTCCAAAGTACTCTGAATTAGCTCACATTACATTCTTTATCTCGTTGGTACATTATATACAAAAATGATCGTTTTTTATTCTTAGTTTATTTTTTTCACTTCAGCCGGCTTTTTATTAATGGTTTAGTCAGGACTGACAGTGCAAGCCAGACATGTTGGCTATGCCAGTGCTTGCTTATATTTCGTTCCCTTCTCTGTACCTCTGTTGCTGACATGCTCTCTTCTTTTTTTTTTTAAATTTTATCCCTCCTTAAAATGCTTGTACTTTATCATTCTTGTTGTGAGCTCTCGCTCCCCTTCCATCTTTTCCCTGCATCTCTTCCCTTCTGCCATCTCCCACTCAGCCTTTGATGGGTCTCCTTATTTTCTCTCCTGTTTTGTCAATGAACCTGGTCTAAGGGCATTTCTGAGCAAGGGAACTAGTGTTGGTAGAACTGCCAGAACTCCAAGGTTCATTCTGAGTCTCTTGACTGTAGCATCAATCTCCTGATGTCACACTAGGCGTTGCAACCCAATCAGTCATCATTTAAAAAATGGACATTCATGAACGCTTATTGTTGGTGAAAGACAGTCGATGATGCAAAGTAGGGCACCGTTTTTCTTTTCTCAGGATGGCTGCTTTAATACCTAACCAATGCTTCCGACAAGTCTGAGTGCTTAATTTGAGCCGGTGGTTTCCGGTGCTTGGCACCGGCACTTAATTCTCAACACCGGCGCTTGTGACAGCTGCCACAAGGTGTTACAAAAAACAAGGGAACCCAATATGCTATTGGTCAGGGACCTTGGGTACATTGACTATTTTAGAGGACAGTGGTCCCTAGACAATTAGATGAAATATAAAGTTAAATATAGACCCAGTCAGTACTATATTGTCTGTCCAGCCGGACAGTTTTTTAATATACAGTGATTGTATAAAACCATTAAGACGAGAATTTACAAGCGGGACACAGCCTGCGTCCTGCTGACGTACATTTTACAAACAACATAAAGGAAGGGGGTTCAGGCAAGAAAACCGTGTCTGTAATTACATTGGATATAAGTACAACAGACAAATTACGTTGCGCACACCATTACAAATTAAGCATTATAATATAGCCAATGTATATGGTGTACAGTTGTCGACTGACGTTTCGATCCCTTTTTAAATCAGTGGGATCATCTTCAGGACATTAATAATGACATGCCTGTATAAAATAGCTCAATTACTTAAACCATACAATGAAGGCGAGAAAGAAGGGGGGAAAAAAGGAGAAAAAGACAAAAATTATGCCGAGGGAGAGAGTGATACACATAAACTGATTCAATTTATTTCAAGTGACGTACATGAATTGGCCGTGACCAAGTAAGCCTCTAAGTATTACCAGAAAGAGGTTCAAGGAAAGATGTGAACCAGAATGCATGTGGCATGCTCTGGTGAAAGAGGATCTAGTGACTATGAAAAAGGCCGTGTCTCGAAAACAACCAAGTACGTGCCGATACGTTGCGTGAATTACAGTGGTCTCATGAGGAGAAGGCCATGTGAGAAACTGTCAAGGATTGCTAATCGTGATGACCACACAAGTAGATGCGCGAGGAAAGAAAGAAAGCGCACGCTTACTGCGAGCTGGTGTGCCTGTCAATTCAGAGGCAGATGTGGGGGACACCATCTGGCGTGTTTAATCAGCGCCTAATTATGAAGGGAGAATTAAGTTAACAGAGATTACAAGGGGGCTAGATTAAAGGTGCAAGGCATGGGAGGTCCTTACCAACGAGGATTAGGTGAACCGCGATGACTGCGGGGACCGCAACAAATAAGGGAGCAACCTAGAAGAGAGGGTTCACATGAGTGGGGCTACCACAGCAATGGGGCTAAGTATAACCGGCAACAAGCAAGGCAGAGCTTACCTTAATAGGGAGCGTGCCAGAGTTGCAATGGAGCCGCTTCTGCGTACTCCGTGATTAGGCCTAAGACAAATTTCAAGGACAATTATTACTCAGTGAGGGAAATAAGTAGGGGCGGTGATAGAGTCTAAAACCTGCTCAGTTGGATTACTTACCGAGCGAGTCAAGGCTTCAGGGGCAGTCCCCGCGGGAGTGCGAGCGCGAGCAGATCCTCAGCGCATTGGTAGCAAGGGCCATGAAGGCGGCTAGTAATATTACAATCAGGTGATCAAGGGAAGGTCATGTGACCAGGTGCTAGTACAGCTGATTTCACTACCTAGCTTGGCGGCCATGTTAGAATTGGTATAGGGCATGCAAGGACACCACGAAAGTGATGAATTGTGTACCATTTGAAACAGAAGTCGAAACATTAATCATAAGGGCAATGTATGCATATACAGCCGATATAATGCAAAATTACATTACGAATTTAACCAAAAAACAACCAAGGAAGATAAGGTCTAAAATAGAGTCGGATATTTTGCAAGTTGTAATTGTGTACCAGATCAAGGCTTAAGGAACATTCCCCGTCAGAGTGCGAATAACTCCCGCGCATGAGTAGCAAAAGGCCATGATAGCGGCTGTCAATATTGCGATCAGCTGATCAAGGGTTGGTCATGTGACCGGTTGTTGGTATTGCTAGAAGGTCTACCTAACCAGGCGGCCATATTTGAGTTGGCAAAAAACATATAAGGACACCAGTAGGGTGAGGAATTGTATGCCTTCACAGCCAGTGGTTAATACATTTTTTTAAGGGGCAATGTTTGCATATGCAACCAATATAATACAAAATTACAATTCAATTTAAACAAAAACAACCAAGGATGGCGCTCCATAACGATAAGGCCTAGGGTTGGAATGGCCATATTGCAAGGTGTAATTGTGTACAGATAAGGTTCATAGTGCAATATGATTGTGAGCATGAAAATGCAGTGACATCAATATTAAAATCCATTTTAACCATAAAAGCAGAATTTTAACAGCACATCTTATTGATGGTGGACAATTAGAGCAAGGAGGTCCAATCTTCAAGGCGGTTTAGACCCGTATGTATACTTCCAGTTTTCAGGATCCATTTCAGTTCCTCTTTATTGAGTAATTGATGAATATCGCCTCCCTGGGAGGTGGTTTAATCACGTTAATGATAGTCCATTTCATATCATTTTCCGAGTGTCCCATGGCATTGTAATGTTCAACTAATGGGGCATTTGGCGTGTTGCAACGAATCCTGCTGCGATGCTGGCAAATTCGTAAGCGTGCTTTCTGAGTTGTTTGCCCTATATATATCTTGTTGCATGGACATACAATGGCATATATGATGTTACATGTGTTACAATTCGAGAACATTTTTCGCTCAAACTTAATTTTGGCATATTCAAAATCTCTACCTTCTACTGTCAATTCACACACAATACAATCCCCGCATTTAGCATGTTCAGTTAAAGGAGGTAGGCCCCAAAGATCGTTCAAAGTATTTTTGGTGTCTGGGGGCGGTAGAGCCGCTCGTACCAAATGATCTTTAATGTTTTTGGCTTTGCGAAAGGCAAACAAGGGGCGTTCAAGATTCAGTACTCCTGCATTCAGTACTGTCCAGTGTTTGATGATACTTTTACGGATGGCATGTGATACCGGTGTGAAAGTAGTGACACATATCATACGGTCCTGTGTTTTCTTAGTCTTAGGTTCTAGGAGGACATCTCTGGGACAATACCAAGCTCGTTTGAGTGCATTGCGGACTAGTCTACGTGGATATCCACGGGTAGTAAGCTTGTTACTGAGAATCTGTGCTTCCCTGAAGTAGTCCTTTTTAAGGAAACAATTTCTCCTAATACGGAGGAATTAGGAATACGGTAATGAATCCCTAAGGGCGCGGGGATGGTGGCTGTCATATCGAAGAAGCGTGTTGCGCTCAGTGGGTTTTCTGTATAAACTTGTTATTAGATGTCCCTCATTGTGTTGGATATTCAGGTCAAGGAAAGGAATGGTGTATTTGCTCTTGGAAAGAGTGAAGGTGAGACCACCACAGTTGTTATTTAGCCAGTGGAGAAATTGGTCCAAGGCATCATTGGACTCTCGCCAAATCATGAAAATATCATCTATATACCGCTTCCACGGTATAATACAGCTGTGGAAGGGGTCAGATGGTGATAGTATTGTACCAGTCTCCAGATCGTCCATATACAGGATCGCTAGATTTGGTGCAAAAACTGCCCCCATAGATGTGCCCCTGACCTGTCCATAATAGTGGTCGTTAAAGAGAAAGAAGTTTTTAGTCAGGCAGATTTCAAGGAGTTGCAGTATAAAAATTGTGGGTACTGCATGAGGATGTGGTCGTTTATTCAAGACTCGTTCAATTACAAGCATAGACTCAATTTGGGGAATATTAGTATAGAGAGACTCCACATCCAACGTACAAAGTGTGTCGGATGTGGGGTCGAAGGGATGTTCTTCAATGCGATTAATCATATCCATACTATCACGTATGTAGCATTCTGTGTCTGGTACAAAGTCTTTGATGAAATGGTTAATGTACTGGCCCAGGGGTTCTAAAATAGAGCCACACCCAGAAACTATTGGGCGGCCAGGTGGTTTGTCTTGGTTCTTATGTATCTTTGGTAAAGTATATATCACTGGTGTTCGTGGTGATTTTACATTAAGGAATAAATGTTCTTTTTTACTTAGGAACCCTGTATCAAGGCCATCATTAGTCACTTGGAGAATAAGTTTCTGTATCTCATTGGTAGGGTTTGTGGGAAGTTTACAGTAATGGTCAGTGTTACTCAACTGTCTAAGGATCTCGTTTATATAATCTCCTTTTTCCTGTAGAACAATACCACCTCCCTTATCAGCTGGTTTTATAACCAGTGATGGGTTCATCTTGAGGGCAGAGATAACCTTTCTCTCTTCAAGTGATATGTTGTATGGTACATAGCAGTGATTGTTTTCAAGACGGTTAACATCGTTTAATACAAATTTCTCAAAAGTTATAATCTCTCCTGGCACCATATAAGAAAAAGGTGAGAAATTGGAAGGAGGTCTAAATGGAGTATTAGAGTTGGTACAAGGTTTGGGGTTAAGAAGAAAATAGCTATGCAACCTTATTTTCCTAAAAAACCTTAAAATTTCCGTCTGTAGGTCTAGGAAATTTGGTCGAATGGTTGGTACAAACGACAAACCTTTGCTGAGTAAAGACTGTTCAGAATTGGATAGTTGATGAGTAGTAAGGTTAAAAATAGGCAATAGAGAAGTGGAGGCGGACTCTTCAATATCAGTTACCATTGGTAATGCTGCCGGCGTGTGTGTCTTTCGCCCGGGGGGTTGGGCCATCGTTGCTGTTGTTTGACTTTTCCTCTCTTGGGTGGTTCTGTTTGACCACGTCCTAAAAAAGGTGTCCTATTGGAGGTACTAGGGCCTTCTCCTGCGTCTGAATTATCTGAAGATTCAGCCGAGGTATCAGAAAAGCCCACAAGGTTCTGTCGTCTGTTGAAGCGACCCCACGGTCTTTGAGTTTGGGGATTGCTATAAGACCTATTAATATAGAAGTCCTTAGCTAGATAAGGATATGCGCGCTTGTTAGACCTGGCATCCTTGGCGTGGGTCTCCCTTCCATTTTTTCGTAATGCCTCCACTGTTGCTGATATGTTTTTGCTGGACTAGATGCTCATGGGCACTTTGCCACTGCTAATCAGTGCCAAAGTGCAAGTGCTCCCGATCGTTAATTGATACATGTATTAGTGACTCCATGATTGGATGATTGGTTTACTTGTCAGTCCCTAGTACAGCGCACTCAGTGTGCCCAGGGCTTGTAAATCCAATGCCGCTGGTGGGCTTGCAGCACTGGTTGTGCCACCCACAGAAGCGGCTTGTAAAATGTGTCTCAGGCCTGCCATCGCAGAGCCTGTGTGCAGCCTCGGGCTGCCATGTCGACTTGGTGAGTACACCCACTTACCAGTCCCTAAACCTTCCCTTTACTGCATGTTGGTCACCCCTAAAGTAGGCCCTAGGGCAGGGTGCATTGTAAGTATAAGGTAGGACATGCCCTGGTGTGTGTGGCATGTCCTAATAGTGAATTACAGCCATTTTCGTTTTTCACTATTGCAAGGCTACCTGCTCCCCATAGGCCAGAATGGGCAGACTGACTATTACACCTTATAGTCAGAACTGACCCAGGGGATATGGTAGAAAAACGAATTTAGTATGCCTGAACTCAGGATGATAAAATACATCTTTTAGTGAAGTTGGTTTTAACATTCTGTGTTTGAAAATACCACTTTTAGAAAGTGGGTATTTTCTTGCCTAACTATCCAAGCCTGCCTCTGCTAGGTTGTGTATTCCTTGTCTGGAGATTGAGTGACAGGGGCTGGGGGTGGCTACAGGAGACAGGGTGAGTCAGCACAGGGCTGAATAGAAAGATCTGCATCCAGAGTGGAGGGAGGAGTTGCACCTGGGTCTGAATAGGGCTGTGCCTGCCTTCCACAATGCTGGCTCCACCTCCTGCCGGGCGGCTGAGCACTCTGCCCCACATTCTGAAAGGAAAGAAGGAGTCAGAAAAACAAAGTGCTCCAGGACTGACCAGAACTGGTTTTGGACTAGGCAGAGGCCTCTCTGCCTCCAGAGAACAAAGAGAATCAGGGTATAAGAGGGGCACCCAGACCCCAGGAAGATTAGATCACTTTTGGGAACAAGAAGAAACCTTTGCTGAGGAGCGGAACCAAGAAGAAACTGAGGAGAGACTATCCCTAAGCCTGAAGTGCTGCTTGGGGGATTGGCCTGCAGTGGTTTGCCTGACTGCCAAAGAAAGGAGAAAGGAACTTTTGCTTTGCTGTGACTTTCATCAACTTGTGAAGGATCTCCAAGGGCTTGGAAGAGAGCTTGCCCCCTGACCGAAGTCCCAGGACCATTGGACTTCACCCCCTTTGTGAATTGCTGCTGGAAACTCTGTTTCAGTGGCTGCAGAGGTAGGGAGCTGTGACCGACTCTCACGACCGACTCGGTGTCCTGTAAGCACCGCATCGAAGCACCGTCTCGCCCTGCAACGCACGGCCCTGGTCTCACCGACTCCGTCAACGAGCCGCTGCCTGCACCGCATCGAGGGACAACGCGTCCTGCAACGCTTCGCTACGCCGAATCGAACTGGTCCGACCGACACGGTCACTGCTGCTGAGTTCGAGTCCTGTGACCGCACCGGAGTTGGGCACCGCTCGCACGCTTTGCGACGCACCGCCCGACTCGCACCGCTGTCCGGACTGATCGACGCCAGCTCCTGAATCCGGCTCCGTCGCCGCACCGCAACCTGCCAGCACCGCATCGAAGCACCGTCTCGCCCTGCAACGCACGGCCCTGGTCTCACCGACTCCGTCTCGACGACGTCAACGAGCCGCTGCCTGCACCGCATCGAGGGACAACGCGTCCTGCAACGCTTCCATTTTTGCGTCGCGACCGCGACGAACAGCCATCCGGCTCGCACGCCCGTGCCTGCCGCTTCAAGTAAAAGGTACTGTGACCGAGTCTGTCTACGCTGTGTTGGCCCGTCTCGACGCGGTCAGCTGGATTTGTTAGACTCTGTTTGTTCTCGACATCGCCGTAGCCGGAGGAGGCTACCGACTCGCACAGAACCTTGAATTAAGCCTTTTTGATCAGAACTAAGCATTCTTAACAGTATTGTGGATTATTTTTGTCGTTTATGGTCTTGTGATAAATCTATATAAAGTATACCTATTTTTATAAATATATAACCTGTGTGGTGTCCATTTGTAGTGTTGTCACTTGATTACTGTATGTGTTCACAAATGCTTTACACACTGCCTCTGAACTAAGCCTGTCTGCTCGTGTCAAGCTACCAAGAGGGTGAGCAGGGGTTATTTCAGGAGTGTACCTACTTTCCCTGACTAGACGCAAGGGTCCCTATTTGGACAAAGGTACCTACCTCTGCCAACTAGAGACCCCCAAATCTAACATTGGTGGTCAGCGGTGAGGATTCTGGACTTGCATTTGTGACTCATGTACAGTGATTGGTGAACACTACTTAGTGAGTGCAGACCAAAACGCAACCACATACTTTTATAGCATTTTTTCTGGGATTTCCTATTTTTGCTAATGCCAAGTTCAGTCACTATGGAGAAACCAGCATCAGTAGCCTCTGTCGAGTGTGATTGGGAAGAAGAGAGGCTGGAGTGCTACACCCTCAAACAGCTCAAGCAATTCTGCCAAAAAATTTAAAGTGTCCATGACCGGACTCTCCAGGAAGGAGGACCTTCAAAAGGCGCTGAGGGCCTGGGTCGAATCAAGGAGTGCCCCTGTGGAGGGGGCTGAGAATGCAGAAGGGCAGCTGGAGGGGCTATTGGGTCTAGGGGCTAGAAGACCACCTTCCCCAGTAGGTAGCAGTGTTTCTGCCAGAGGACTGTCTCCAGAGGAGTTGGAGGACAGGAAGGAGAGTAGGATGCACGAAATGCAGCTGACCAAGCTCAAGCTGAATGGGCAGTTAGAATTCGAAATGCAAACTAGGAAATTAGCCCTAGAGGAAAAGAAAATGCAGTTTGAACATGAGAAAGTTTTGAGGGAGTTGGAATTGAAGGCCAAGAGCTTAGAGATTACTCCCTCTGGTGGCAGTGTACCGCCTGTGCCTGTTGAAGCTAGGGTGTATATTCCCAAAGATGTGGTGAAGGAGTTTTTAAAAATGATGACATAGGGCAGTGGTTCAAAGCCTATGAGGTAGCCATGTCTTCCCACCGGGTCCCTGAGAAGGATTGGGGAGCGGGGTTGTGGGGACGGTTCCTCAGTGAAGGGCGGGATACCTTGTTGGATTTGCCCTCTGAAGTCTATAATTCGTACAGCCACATGAAGGATGCCTTAATGACTAGGTATGGTTTGACCCCTGAGCTTTATAGGCAAAGGTTCAGGAACTGTAGTAAGATTGAAAGCAGTACCTGGGTTGAATATGTGACCTTCTTTTGCAGAGCCTTGGATGGTTGGGTAAAGGGTAGCAAAGCGACTGATTTTCAGGCGCTCTTTGATTTAATTGCCTGGGAGCACTTGTCCGGTAATTGTTTTCCTGAGCTACGCCAGCACCTGATTGATAGTAAGCTGACTAACCCTAGGCAGCTTGCTGAGGAGGCGGACCGCTGGGTGAGTACCCGGGTCCACAAGGGTCACGTGGGAGACTCCGCCAAGAGTGGGCAGGGTCCCCAGCAGAAGAGTGGGGGGACAAGGGTAAACAGAAGGAGTTCCATAAAGGGCCCCAAAGTAGACCCCAAGGGAACCAAGGGAAAGGTTCCCAGCCTCCCCTGAGAAGAAGCCAGTGGCCCTGACAGGCCCCCTGTTCACCAGGGACCACTGGTATGTTACAAGTGTGGCGCCCCTGGCCACAAGGCAAACGATCCTCGTTGCCCTTTGCATGGAAAACCAGCACCCACCAGTGCAGTCCCCCGGCAGTTGGCTAGTGTAGCCCTGGGGGAGGAGTTGGGTGCCCAAGGTGGGGGGATCCCACAGTGTTTTCCCTTGTCTCATTAGGAGACTCTGAGATGGTCCCTAGGACCCCGCTGCCTGAGAACACTAAGAAATACAGGCAGTGGGTGACCATCAATGGCCATAGGGTGGAGGCTCTGAGAGACACAGGAGCCAGTGTGACAGCTGTCAAGTGTCACCTGGTGTCTAAAGAGCAGGTTATCCCTGATGCATTCTATCCGGTTGTTGCCGCTGACAACACAGAGAGTCACTGCAAGGTGGCTCAGGTTCCCTTTGAGTGGGGGGGGTCTCGGGTACTCTTCAAGTAGCTGTGAGGCCAGCCATGCCTGTTGACTGTTTGTTAGGGAACGATTTGGAGAGCTCACCTTGGGCTAAGGTGGAGCGGAGTGCGCATTTAGAAATGTTGGGCTTGCCTGATTGGGCATGTGTGACCACCCGGTCAATGGCAGCTAAAGGTGTTCAAGAGGACCTGGAGCCTGAGAGGGAGGCCCAGGTGCCTGCCGAAGAGAGAGGAGGCAGGGGCGCGGGAAACCGGCCCCCGAAGTTCCCACGGTCCAGGTGGAGGCAGACCCAGAGGGGGATGCCCTGGAGCCTACAGGGGAACAGGTAGCTGAACTGGGGGACCTACCTGAGCTGACCCATTGGCAGCAAGAAGGAGGACCCTCCAGGGAAGAGTTCTGCGAGGAGCAGAACGCATGCCCCTCTCTCGTGGGTCTGAGGCAACAGGCCACAGACCAGGCAGCAGGTGATCAGTCTGGATCACATTGGGTTTACTGGGAGAATGGTCTCCTGTATTCAGAGCCTAAGGTTGCTGAGCCTGGGTCAGCCCGTGTGCTGGTGGTACCCCAGCGCTTCAGAGCCTTCCTACTGGGGTTGGCTCATGATGTACCGTTAGCGGGACATCTGGGGCAGGACAAGACCTTTGACAGGCTTGTTACCCATTTCTATTGGCCCCAGATGCGCAGGAGTGCCGCCACTCACTGCAGGACATGCCAGACTTGCCAGGCAAGTGGAAAGAGTGGGAGGAAGCACAAGGCTCCTCTCCAGCCATTCCCTGTGGTCAGCACCCCCTTTGAACGGGTGGGTATTGACATTGTGGGGCCACTGGACCCCAAGACAGCCATGGGCAACAGGTTTATCCTGGTCTTGGTGGACCATGCCACCCGGTACCCTGAAGCCATCCCTCTGAGGACAGTGACGGCCCCCGTGGTGGGACGGGCACTGATGGGGATTTTCTCACGTGTGGGATTCCCTCAAGAGGTGGTGTCTGACAGAGGTACCAACTTCGTGTCCAAGTACATGAAGTCCCTGTGGCAGGAGTGCGGTGTAACTTACAAGTTCACCACTCCTTACCACCCTCAAGGAAATGGTCTGGTTGAGAGATTCAACCGGACCCTCAAGGGCATGATTATGGGTCTGGAAGAACCCATGAGGCGTAAATGGGACGTCCTCTTACCATGCCTGTTGTTTGCATACCGGGAGGTGCCACAGAAGTCTCTAGGGTTCAGTCCCTTTGAGCTCCTCTATGGACACCCGGTGCGAGGACCTCTGAGTTTGGTCAAGGAAGGCTGGGAGCAATCTCCCAGGAAACCTCCCCAGGATGTATACAGTTACATGCTGGCCTTCAGGAACCAGACTAGGCGTTTCAGAGAGCTTGCTGAGGCAAATCTGGAAGCCAGCCAGGAGGAGATGAAGCGGTGGTACGACCAGAATGCCACTCTGGTAGAGCTTCAGCCTGGTCAGAAAGTGTGGGTCATGGCCCCTGTGGAGCCCTGTGCGCTCCAGGACAGGTGGACCGGCCCTTTTACGGTGGTGGAGCGCAAGAGTCCAGTTACCTATTTGGTGGACTTGCAGTCTCCCAGGAACCCCTTGCGGGTCCTGCATGTGAACCGCCTGAAGCCCCACTTGGAGAGGTCCCAAGTGGGCATGCTCTTAGCTACAGATGATGGAATGGAGGAGGAGACCGAGCCTCTTCCTGACCTCCTGTCAGCCCGAGAGCAAGATGGATCAGTGGAGGGAGTAAACCTCTCTACCTCCCTGACACCTGAGCAGCAGGGTGACTGTCGCCAACTGTTGGGACAGTTCCCTGACCTGTTCTCCCTGGTTCCCAGTGTCACTCATTGGTGCGTCCATGATGTGGACACTGGGGACAGTCTTCCTGTGAAGCACAAGGCTTACAGGGTGACTGACAGGGTCAGAGCCTGCATCAAGGAGGAGGTCTCCAAGATGTTTGCGCTAGGGGTCATTGAGTCCTCTAACAGCCCTTGGGCCAGCCCAGTGGTCTTGGTTCCAAAGGCTGCCGCGCCTGGTGCCACACCAGAACTCCGGTTCTGTGTGGACTACAGGGGACTCAATTCCGTCACCAGGACTGACGCCCACCCCATCCCCAGAGCTGATGAGCTCATAGATCGGTTAGGGGCTGCGCGGTACCTCAGCACGTTTGACTTAACGTCTGGGTACTGGCAGATCGCCTTGACTGATGGGGCAAAGAGAGGTCAGCATTCTCCACACCAGATGGGCACTACCAGTTCCGGGTGATGCCCTTTGGGATGAAGAATGCCCCTGCCACCTTTCAGAGGTTGGTCAACCAGGTGTTGGTTGGACTGGAGGATTTCAGTGCCGCCTACCTGGATGACATCGCAGTGTTCAGTGCCAGTTGGGAAGAACATCTGCGCCACCTCTGGGAAGTGTTGATGGCGCTGCGGAGGGCAGGCCTCACAATCAAGGCGAGTAAGTGCCAGATTGGGCAGGGTTCTGTGGTGTACTTGGGACACCAGGTTGGGAGCGGCCAGGTGGCGCCCCTTCAACCGAAAATTGATACCATTCTGGCTTGGGAGCCCCCAAGACCCAGACAGAGGTGAGAGCCTTCCTAGGACTCACCGGGTATTACCGGAGATTCGTCAAGGGGTATGGCAGCATTGTTGCCCCCTTGACAGAGCTGACTTCCAAGAAGCAGCCCAGGAAAGTGATTTGGACTGACGCCTGTCAAAAAGCTTTTGACACCTTGAAGACTGCCATGTGCACGGCGCCTGTGCTCCAGGCACCCAACTTCTCCAATGAGTTCATTGTTCAGACCGACGCTTCAGAGCATGGTGTAGGGGCTGTTCTATCACAGATCAATGAGGAGGGCCTAGACCAACCTGTAGCCTTCATCAGTAGGAGGTTACTTCCCCGGGAACAGAGATGGAGTGCTATTGAGCGTGAGGCATTTGCTGTGGTCTGGGCACTGAAGAAGCTGAGACCATACCTGTTTGGGACTCACTTCCGGGTTCAGACAGACCACAGGCCCCTCAGATGGTTGATGCAGATGAGGGGTGAGAATCCAAAGCTGTTGAGGTGGTCCATTTCCCTACAGGGGATGGACTTTACGGTGGAACACCGCCCTGGTACAGAACACGCCAATGCTGATGGTCTGTCCAGATTTTTCCGCCTTAGCGATGAGAACTCCCTAGGGGTAGGATAGTTCTCCCCACATTTCAGCTGGAGGGGACACGTGTTAGACCTGGCATCCTTGGCGTGGGTCTCCCTTCCATTTTTTCGTAATGCCTCCACTGTTGCTGATATGTTTTTGCTGGACTAGATGCTCATGGGCACTTTGCCACTGCTAATCAGTGCCAAAGTGCAAGTGCTCCCGATCGTTAATTGATACATGTATTAGTGACTCCATGATTGGATGATTGGTTTACTTGTCAGTCCCTAGTACAGCGCACTCAGTGTGCCCAGGGCTTGTAAATCCAATGCCGCTGGTGGGCTTGCAGCACTGGTTGTGCCACCCACAGAAGCGGCTTGTAAAATGTGTCTCAGGCCTGCCATCGCAGAGCCTGTGTGCAGCCTCGGGCTGCCATGTCGACTTGGTGAGTACACCCACTTACCAGTCCCTAAACCTTCCCTTTACTGCATGTTGGTCACCCCTAAAGTAGGCCCTAGGGCAGGGTGCATTGTAAGTATAAGGTAGGACATGCCCTGGTGTGTGTGGCATGTCCTAATAGTGAATTACAGCCATTTTCGTTTTTCACTATTGCAAGGCTACCTGCTCCCCATAGGCCAGAATGGGCAGACTGACTATTACACCTTATAGTCAGAACTGACCCAGGGGATATGGTAGAAAAACGAATTTAGTATGCCTGAACTCAGGATGATAAAATACATCTTTTAGTGAAGTTGGTTTTAACATTCTGTGTTTGAAAATACCACTTTTAGAAAGTGGGTATTTTCTTGCCTAACTATCCAAGCCTGCCTCGGCTAGGTTGTGTATTCCTTGTCTGGAGATTGAGTGACAGGGGCTGGGGGTGGCTACAGGAGACAGGGTGAGTCAGCACAGGGCTGAATAGAAAGATCTGCATCCAGAGTGGAGGGAGGAGTTGCACCTGGGTCTGAATAGGGCTGTGCCTGCCTTCCACAATGCTGGCTCCACCTCCTACCGGGCGGCTGAGCACTCTGCCCCACATTCTGAAAGGAAAGAAGGAGTCAGAAAAACAAAGTGCTCCAGGACTGACCAGAACTGGTTTTGGACTAGGCAGAGGCCTCTCTGCCTCCAGAGAACAAAGAGAATCAGGGTATAAGAGGGGCACCCAGACCCCAGGAAGATTAGATCACTTTTGGGAACAAGAAGAAACCTTTGCTGAGGAGCGGAACCAAGAAGAAACTGAGGAGAGACTATCCCTAAGCCTAAAGTGCTGCTTGGGGGATTGGCCCGCAGTGGTTTGCCTGACTGCCAAAGAAAGGAGAAAGGAACTTTTGCTTTGCTGTGACTTTCATCAACTTGTGAAGGATCTCCAAGGGCTTGGAAGAGAGCTTGCCCCCTGACCGAAGTCCCAGGACCATTGGACTTCACCCCCTTTGTGAATTGCTGCTGGAAACTCTGTTTCAGTGGCTGCAGAGGTAGGGAGCTGTGACCGACTCTCACGACCGACTCGGTGTCCTGTAAGCACCGCATCGAAGCACCGTCTCGCCCTGCAACGCACGGCCCTGGTCTCACCGACTCCGTCAACGAGCCGCTGCCTGCACCGCATCGAGGGACAACGCGTCCTGCAACGCTTCGCTACGCCGAATCGAACTGGTCCGACCGACACGGTCACTGCTGCTGAGTTCGAGTCCTGTGACCGCACCGGAGTTGGGCACCACTCGCACGCTTTGCGACGCACCGCCCGACTCGCACCGCTGTCCGGACTGATCGACGCCAGCTCCTGAATCCGGCTCCGTCGCCGCACCGCAACCTGCCAGCACCGCATCGAAGCACCGTCTCGCCCTGCAACGCACGGCCCTGGTCTCACCGACTCCGTCTCGACGACGTCAACGAGCCGCTGCCTGCACCGCATCGAGGGACAACGCGTCCTGCAACGCTTCCATTTTTGCATCGCGACCGCGACGAACAGCCATCCGGCTCGCACGCCCGTGCCTGCCGCTTCAAGTAAAAGGTACTGTGACCGAGTCTGTCTACGCTGTGTTGGCCCGTCTCGACGCGGTCAGCTGGATTTGTTAGACTCTGTTTGTTCTCGACATCGCCGTAGCCGGAGGAGGCTACCGACTCGCACAGAACCTTGAATTAAGCCTTTTGATCAGAACTAAGCATTCTTAACAGTATTGTGGATTATTTTTGTCGTTTATGGTCTTGTGATAAATCTATATAAAGTATACCTATTTTTATAAATATATAACCTGTGTGGTGTCCATTTGTAGTGTTGTCACTTGATTACTGTATGTGTTCACAAATGCTTTACACACTGCCTCTGAACTAAGCCTGTCTGCTCGTGCCAAGCTACCAAGAGGGTGAGCAGGGGTTATTTCAGGAGTGTACCTACTTTCCCTGACTAGACGCAAGGGTCCCTATTTGGACAAAGGTACCTACCTCTGCCAACTAGAGACCCCCAAATCTAACAGCGCTCCTGAGTGAAGCTTTTAATATCCTTTCTCACTTTATTTGCTTTTTTATTTTGCTCGAGTCTATGAAATTCGTCTACACTCTTTTGTACTTCCTCTAAGAGTTTTTTACCTTCAATCAAAGGTGTATTATCTTGAATCTGTTTTTCCAGATCTGTAATTTCTACCGTAAGTTTTTTAAGTTCTTCACTAGCTATATCGATACCCAGCACCATCCAGTGCCTGGAACAGGTGGTACCGATATAGCTAAATCCTGTAATGTACTTGGGAATGTCCGTAAAGATCCCTGGAACGTTACGAACTTGAAGTCCTGTAGGAATTATCTTGGCCTTTAAATATTCAGTTAGCATGCGTATCATTAGTTGCAAGCGAACAAATTTCTTTTTGTTTTTCTCTAATTGTTCTCCTAAAGATGTGCTGGCTTCTACAGGCGTATCATGGGAATCTGAGAGCAATGAAGGGCCCTCTAAAATCTTGTTGATGTAGTCATCAGAGTAGAGTGGTGTGTGGTCAGACATACCCTATTGTGGACAGCCAGTAAGGGGGAGGGGAGATATAAGGGGGAGAGGCCGAGGGAGTACCCACTTGTTGAGAAGGGGATAAGAGTGCGATACCCTTGCAATCAGGGGATTGCGCTACATATTGTTACAAAAAACAAGGGAACCCAATATGCTATTGGTCAGGGACCTTGGGTACATTGACTATTTTAGAGGACAGTGGTCCCTAGACAATTAGATGAAATATAAAGTTAAATATAGACCCAGTCAGTACTATATTGTCTGTCCAGCCGGACAGTTTTTAATATACAGTGATTGTATAAAACCATTAAGACGAGAATTTACAAGCGGGACACAGCCTGCGTCCTGCTGACGTACATTTTACAAACAACATAAAGGAAGGGGGTTCAGGCAAGAAAACCGTGTCTGTAATTACATTGGATATAAGTACAACAGACAAATTACGTTACGCACACCATTACAAATTAAGCATTATAATATAGCCAATGTATATGGTGTACAGTTGTCGACTGACGTTTCGATCCCTTTTTAAATCAGTGGGATCATCTTCAGGACATTAATAATGACATGCCTGTATAAAATAGCTCAATTACTTAAACCATACAATGAAGGCGAGAAAGAAGGGGGGAAAAAAGGAGAAAAAGACAAAAATTATGCCGAGGGAGAGAGTGATACACATAAACTGATTCAATTTATTTCAAGTGACGTACATGAATTGGCCGTGACCAAGTAAGCCTCTAAGTATTACCAGAAAGAGGTTCAAGGAAAGATGTGAACCAGAATGCATGTGGCATGCTCTGGTGAAAGAGGATCTAGTGACTATGAAAAAGGCCGTGTCTCGAAAACAACCAAGTACGCGCCGATACGTTGCGTGAATTACAGTGGTCTCATGAGGAGAAGGCCATGTGAGAAACTGTCAAGGATTGCTAATCGTGACGACCACACAAGTAGATGCGCGAGGAAAGAAAGAAAGCGCACGCTTACTGCGAGCTGGTGTGCCTGTCAATTCAGAGGCAGATGTCGGGGACACCATCTGGCGTGTTTAATCAGCGCCTAATTATGAAGGGAGAATTAAGTTAACAGAGATTACAAGGGGGCTAGATTAAAGGTGCAAGGCATGGGAGGTCCTTACCAACGAGGATTAGGTGAACCGCGATGACTGCGGGGACCGCAACAAATAAGGGAGCAACCTAGAAGAGAGGGTTCACATGAGTGGGGCTACCACAGCAATGGGGCTAAGTATAACCGGCAACAAGCAAGGCAGAGCTTACCTTAATAGGGAGCGTGCCAGAGTTGCAATGGAGCCGCTTCTGGTGGCACTGTCCCGCTAATTTGGAGGTGACCACAACAGGTAATTCATTCAATAAACATAAAAATGACAATTACCTACCGCCTAAGCCATTCTTATAGCTTTGGGGGCCTGAAATAGTCCAAATTGTCACACTTGTAGGAGTGTGATGGCTAGTACTTGCATTGTTACTATTGTTGTCAGCGTGGCAGGGGCTACATGTGATGCAAGTTGCAGTGGCCTCCTAACGAGAGCCCAGGCGCTCATTTTTTTTTTTTTTTTTACACATTAAGCACTGCAAGACATGCATTTCTGAACCAACCCCAGACTGCAGGGCTATAGCACCTTTACCTATTTCCCTAAAGATCTGCAATACTCTTCAGCTCTACTGCACTTCTCTACTTTTCTTCTCCATTACTTCATAGCAGAGCTACAGCACCTAACCATCCTTTTCTTGTAAACCTGTGATAACCGTTGTCACTTATACACAGCACATAACTTTACAAGCAATTCTCAGCAGGGATAGAGCACTTTATAAGTCTTTCTCTATCGATCTCTAATATCCCACAAGGACTTTTCCACATGACTTCGGCACTTTTCCAGCACTTCCCAAAAGGCTTACACTACTTTAACAGTACTTAAACAGCAGGCTAACATAGGTTAGGAGTACACACATGAAAAAAACCAGCACCAACTTGCACCTTACTAGCCTTTCTTTGTAAATCTGCAATGCTTCTCGAGAACTTCTCCACCAACTTAAGTACTTTACCAACACTTCCCAGCAGGTCTGTAATACTTTATTAGTACTTCACCAGCAGTCCTACTATATTTTGATGACATTAGTAAGCCTGCATGCATTAATTATTTGTCTGAATGAACTAAGATCAAGACGACAAAAATTCAATAAGTAGAAGTCGAGATATGAATTTGTAAAGCTTAAATGTGAAAACAGTGCTTAGAAGTCAGTAGCGGTCAAAAGATTACTTGAGGTCACGAGGGACCGGTGCAAATTCAAAGTTTAGGCCAACTGATATGGAGGATGGGCCAGCTACTAGATCCAGACAGGTCAGGCTGAAGAAATACCTTTGATAGAGCTTTTGTCGATGTCAAGAGTCTACTGCATCATCGTCAAGCCGCGCAAAAGAGATCCGGCGTCGTCCTTGAAGTGAATGCAATGCGTCATCGTCAAGCCGCACAGAGCATTGTCATAGAGCCACTCAGACTGTGGATTATTTATCGTTGAGCAGCCTCTGTGTCGGCGTCGAAGGGCGATGTGGTAGAAATTCTCATGCAGTTGAGGCAATGCATGGGCTTTTGCAGAAATCAACTGCAGAATCTACTTCTGGGGCCCAGGACTGGAGTGGGCACCTCAAGTAAGGGTAGAACTTACAGAAGGCAGAGTCCAGCAGCACAAGCAGGATTGCAGGAAGTCTTTTGTGCCCCTGAGACTTCAGAAAATAGGAGGCAAGTCAGCAAGCCGTTGGAGTCACTCTGGGTTCAAGTGAGATGGGTCCAGTCCTTGTCCTCAGCAGGACAGAGATCAGCAGACAGCGGGGCAGCTCAGCAAAACAGAGAAGCAGTTCCTCAGAACAGTTACTCACAGCAAAATGGCATTCCTTACAGCACAGTAGTCTGTACTCCAGCAGAGTTCTTCCCAGGTGCAATAGTGAACTGATTTGGTAGGGTCAGAGCCCAAGTACAAATACCCAAAAGTACCTTTGATGTAGGGGGTGATTTCAAAGGAGTTCTCAGAAGTGCAGAAGGATCCCTTTTAACCCTCCTTTACATCGCCCACTCACCTTGCGCGCCTGTACATCGGAGAGGGAACTCTCCATTAGTGGATATCCCCCACCCCTCCCGTTCTCCTGCCCTAATCTCCCCTCCGCCCTCCCCATTGACCAACCCTCCTCCTCCCCTCCACGTGACCCATAATCCACATTCAGATCCTGCTTCTAAGCTCAAGAAAATAAACATTGAACTGCTAACTCTCAAAACTGTCATCCAAAAACTCATTAAGACCACCGAAGAGGTAGCCCTTGATCTCTCTTCCAACATGTCCACACGTGAGATCCCTCATCTCTCTTCCAATATGACATCACATGAGATCCCGCATATGATCCACCCGAAACCCCCTGCCCAGAATTTGAATACCACTCCCTACCCTAACGCCCCGTCTAGACCTGCCAGATCCAAAAATCCATATTCAGATCCTGATATTCTCTCCCTCCTCCTTGAGTACACCTCTCCATACTCTGAACCTGATATTCTCTCCCTCCTCCTTGAGTACACCTCTCCTCTTTCGGCCATCTCAGTCCCTGCTAGATCATCACAAACAGCCCCACTAAATGTCCCTAACTCGACATTCCCTCATCATGGTAATGCGGACCCCATCCAAAGCATCACGCCCAACCCCCATAGAACGCCCAGACTCAACGCCAATTCCATAAACATCAATAACCTCATGCGGATCCCCACTACATAACCCGCGCTTACAGACACCTTGCACAAATCACACTTGAAAAGCATGTTACTTAACTGCAGATCAGCGGTGAAACATGCCACTGACCTTGCTGATCTCATCCTTGCCCAAGATCTGGACCTCCTTATCCTCACAGAAACATGGCTCAACGACTCCTCTGGCCCTATCCTTGACCTATTAGTCCCTCCCAGTCACAACATTATCAGACTCGACCGAGTTAAGAAAACGGGAGGTGGCATAGCCTGTATCTTCCGCAACTCTCTCATAGCAAAACAGTCCCCTCAGCTAATCTCTCATCCTGTGAATACCTATGCATAGATATCACTAGCACACATAGACCCTTATGCAGCCTTCACATCTTCTACCACCCCCCAGGTGATAACCTCCATCTAATTGAACAAATTATGGAAACATCTCCTCCAACCTGTGCCGACACTGCCCTCAGATCTTCCTTGGTGACTTCAATCTCCACTGGAATGACCCGCACGATCAGGCGGTTACAACCCTCAAAAACTTCCTATCCGCCTATCTCTGACCCAATTCTGCAACAGCCCCACACACAACTTAGGCTCGACACTGGATCTCATCATCTCCAACCCCAACTCCATTCATCTCGAATCCATTCTCCCCTGTGACTGGTCTGACCATCATTATATCAACTTCCTGATACTTGAAAGTTGGAACCACAAAAGTGCACAACCACTGAAACTAAAACACTGGAAAAGATCGTTCCATAACACAAGAGTTAATGAGCTCATAGAGCGATGCAATTTTTCCCTTCCGCCGCCTGCAAACATGAATGACGTTCACGACCTTACCGAACACTATAACAACGCCATGCTATCTGCCTTGAATGATACGGCCCCCTTCAACTAAAAAGAATCCCCATAAAAAACTCCAAACCGTGGTTCAATGACAGACTAAATGCAGACAGACGCAGTCTAAGACTAGCTGAACGCAAGTGGAGATCCACTCCCTCCACTGATCTTCTAAAAACTCTAAGATTCAAAAGAAGGAGATACACCAAACTCATTAGAACGGCGAAAGCCAACTTCTTCAAATACCAACTTGACAAAGCCAAAAATCGCCCGAAACGACTTTTTGAGCTCATTAAATCACAATCCAACAACACCTCTACCCAAGCTCAGCACCTCGCTCGCCCGCAACCAAACTGCGATGCGGTTGCTGAATTCTTTCTCGAAAAGACGAACAAAATCGAATCAGATCTAAGGTCTGCTGCACTCATTCTCTCGCCCTCTCCTGACTCCTCTGTCTCCACACCCCTGCCCTCGCCTCATGGTCTCTCCCTCAAAAACAATGCTTCATGGAGTCAATTCACTCCCCTCAATGACATTACCATCCTCAATATTCTCTCAACCCTTAAACCCTCAAATCACTTCAATGACCCCCTCCCCCCCAACTTCTTTAAAGAAATGAGAGGTTCACTCGCACCGCTCTGGTCCAAGATCATCAACGCCTCACTTCTTCAAGGTGAGATCCCGGACTGCTTGAATGCGGGCCTAGTGCTCCCTATTCTCAAAAAACCCTCAGCTGACCCTGTTGACCTGAACAACTACCGCCCAATCACAAACATACCCACCCTGGCAAAAACCTCTGGAGAAATGTGTTCATGAACAACTACGCAAACACATTGAGCAATTCCAGCTTCTCGACCTATTCCAATTGGGCTTCTGCACTGGCCACAGCACCGAAACGGCCATCACTCACATAGTGGACGACGCCCTCACTTTACTTGACCAAGATGAAGCCTGCCTTTTAATTCTGCTCGATCGCTCATCTGCTTTTGACACTGTCAAACATGACAATCTACTCTACCTCTTGAAACGCAGGATGGGGCTCTCAGGCACGGTCCTTAAATGGTTTTCCTCTTTCCTCAACAACAAAACACAAAGAGTTAAATCCAACCAGTCTCTCTCCAACCCTAGTTCCTGCACACTGGGTGTCCCCCAAGGATCTTCACTCTCCCCCACACTCTTTAACCTTTTCCTGGAATCATTGACTGTAATTCTTAAAGCCTCCAACATCCAATATCACATGTATGCGGACGACACCCAACTCTACATGAAAATCTCCTCCCCCGAAGACATCAAATCTCTCAACGGTACCCTGCTCAAAACCCCAACTGGCTAACCTCCAACCATCTCAAATTAAATGCCCTCAAGACGGAATTCCTCCTCATTGCACCCGCTAGGCAAACACCCACTGTGGTGAAATTTCTCGGTAACCTCACCGCCCTCAACTGCACACCTCACATCATTCACTCCACTAAATCACTGGGAGTTGTGCTAGACAAAAACCTTAACATGCAAGACCACATCAGATCATCGACCAAAGGAGCGAACTTCCAACTTTGCATCCTAAGAAAACTCAAACCCTACCTTCCCCATGATGACTTTAAAGTGGCGGTGCAAGCACTTGTCATCTCTAGACTAGAATACGGCAGTGCGACTCTTTGCGGACTGCCAAAACTCAGTTTAGCCCCTATCAGAGTATCTCTGAATGCTGCTACTAGACTCATCACAGGTTCTAAGAAGTCCAACCACATTTCGCCGGACCTGAAATCGCTCAATTGGCTTCCCTTTGAAGCAAGGATCCAACTAAAGATCACTTGTATGACCAATAGAGCACTACACTTCAACACCCCACTTTACCTGACAATCAAGCTGGAACTTTCTGGTGGCTCTAGGTCCACAAGGAGCACCGGCACACTGCTGCTCAAGCCTAAGAAATTTAATAAGCTTAAAATCTACAATCGTACATTCTCTGGCATCGCCCGAGAATCTGTAACTCCCTTCCAGTGGAAACAAGACTGATTCCCTCTACACTTGCCTTCAAAAGGGAAGTTAAAGCTCTACTAATGAACAATGCGTTGAACTAGATGCTGTGCTCTTCTTGCCTCTAACTTACTGTATACATTTCATTTGTTGCGACCCATTGTCGCCTGTCATACTGTCTTGTTTGATCTTGATGTATATTGCCCTACTTGTTGTTCTCACCCAACCTGCCTCCTATGTCCACCTTAATTTCATCTTGCCCCTGTTGTATATTGTCCCACTGTTACCCTGATTTTTCTCCCCTTGTCTACCTAAACTGTGTGTAAAGCACTCTGATACCCACCTGGGTCATGTTCGCGCCATACAAAACCTTAAATAAATAAATAAACCAAGTCCTTTCTGCTAGACTATCTGTGGGGGGTAAATATTCCTTTTTGTGAGGACAAGACCCAGCCTTTTCAGATGTGTGAGCAACCTCTCCCCGTTCCCGCCCAGGACGTTTATCAGAATGCAGATGAATGCAGATGAGTCCTCTGTCACACCCAGCCCTTCCTATGTTTGTGGCTGTCTATAGGGAATGCAAAAAGTGTAGCTATCACCCAGCCCAGGCATGTATTGGAGCCAGGTTGCAGCCACACGGAGCAAAGTTAAGAGGAGAGAAATTTTCACTTGCTAAAAGTGGCATTTCTAAAATGGTAATGTTATATCTAACCTAACCACTAAAGTGGATTGATCACCACCATTCCAAAGATATGAAACATGATGTAGCTACTCTTTTCTGATCAGGAATTACAGCTCAAAAGGTGTTTTAAGGAATCCCCAATGTTAGCCCAGGAGAGGAGTAGGCCTCTAGGCAGTGAAAAACTAATTTAGCTGTTTGTCACTGCCAGGACGTGTAAAACTTAATAGTACATGTCCTGCCTTTTAGTTACACAGCACCCTGACCTTAGTGTCAAGTAGGGCCTACCTTAGGGGTGACCTATGTGTAATAAAAGTGGAGTTTAAGTCTTGGCAAGTCGAGATGGCAGTAAACTGCACACCCAGGCCCTGCAATGGCAAGCCTGAGACAGGTTTGAAAGGCTATTTGTGTGGGTGGCACAACCAGTGCTGCAGGGCCACTAGTAGCATTTAGAACACAGGCCCAGGGTATATGGTATCCCACTTTATAAGAGACTTACAGGTAAACTAAATATGTCACTCAGGTGTACACCAATGTTACCATGTTTAGGGGAGAAGCACATGCACTTTAGCACTGGCCAGCAGTGGTAAAGCGCTCAGATCCTAAGGCTAACAAAAAGATACAGCAAAAAGTGGAGGGAAGCAGGCAAAAAGTTGGGGGAAGACCACCCTTAAGGGCCCATTCGCAGTTGTGAAGAGCCCAAAACCTCAGGATTTCTCCCTTTTGAGTCAGAGGAGTGCACTCTGATGCCAGCCAAGGGTCCAGGAACTGGGGAGGCACATTTTGGGGATCAGGGACTCACTTTTGCGGAGGTCACCAGGGCTTTGACAGTTCCAGTTGCAAGTCAAGGCAGCAGGTCAGCTAGGCAGATGCAGGGAGGCTTCTGAAGCTTGTTATGTTCCTGTAGCTCAGAACAGGAGGTCAGTCAGCTGTCCTTTCAAGTCACTTCAGCCTGGGATGAAGACTGTAGGTCCATTATTTCTTCTCAAAAAGCAGGGCAGGGAGCAAGCTGCAGGGCAGGAGGGTCCCTTTCTTCAGTAGTATCCACAGGTCGTGGAGTGTACTGAAGAGTGAGACTGAGGGTCCTATATTTATAACCGATGCCCTATATGAAGTGGGAGAAGCTTCTGGAGTTTTCCCCTTACAGAGAACCCGGGAATTTCCTACCTGCCTACCTTGGTCCCAGTGTTTCTAGGGGCACAATGGGCTAGTGTGAAGTCCTTTGTGAGTGTGCTGGGCCAGTGCCTTTGAAGTGCAAGTGTGGTAGGTGACAGCTCCATCCCCGTCAATCCAGGATGACCCATCCTGCGGACACCTAGACTTTCCTTTGGGATGCTGTCTGGGTGAAATTCACATAGGCCAACTACACCTAGTCATGTGACCCAGGAAGAAGACAAAGTGCCAGACAAGAAAACGCCAACTTGTTAAAAGGGTCATTCTCAGGTTTGTGACTTAAAATCCTACTTTACCATTAAAGAGAGTTTTAAATTAAATTTCCTCAGACTCCGAATATGAGATTCCTACTTGCTCCCACACAAAACTTAGCACTTATTAAATGTAATAAGGTAACCCCATGTTATCCTATGGCAGAAGCAGGCATTGCAATAGTGAAAAATGAATTTGAGAGTTCTTTACTACGAGGACATGTAAAACTTAAAAGTACATGCCCAGCCTTTTAAATACAATGCAACCTGCCCTATGAGTTGTTTAGGGCCTACCCAAGGGGTGACTTGTATTAAAAAGAAAGGTGTAAGCCTGGCTTAAGGTTTATTTTGCCAGGACGAAATGGTGGTGTAAAACTGCACGCACAGGCTGCAATGGCAGGCCTGAGACATATTTTTAAAGAGCTACATAAGTGGGTGCAAAATAAGTGCTGCAGGCCCACTATTAGTATTTAATTTATAGGCCCTGGGTACATGTTGTATCACTTTATTAGGGAGGTACAGGTAAATTACAGAAGCCAATGGGGTGTAGGCCAATGTTACCATGTTTAAAGGATAGAGCACAAACACTTTAGCACTAGTTAGCAGTGGTGAAGTGCACAGAGTCCTAAAAGCCAACAATAATGGTTTAAGAAAACAGGAGGAGTGAAGGCAAAAAGTTTGGAGATGACCCTGCATAGAGGGCCAAGTCCAACATGACCCCCCTCCAGCCTAAAGCCAGGGTAGACTAATCAATACTTTGATGGGCTCCCCTGCTCAGGTGATAGAACGTGGACAATGGCTCTCTGCTGCAGCGGCACTTGTCAATTCTACGCCCTGAAGTCAGTTGGATCCTCTGTCTACACTCTCCTGAGACACTGGACTGACCTAAGGGGAACCCTTCTCCTCACTTGTGGACCCCATCTGTGAAGCTCCTAACCTTAACTTGCTTACAGATGCATCCCAGTTGGCAGACAGTATCACCATGGACAACAAAGTGATGTCGCCCGTTCCATCCCTCAGAAAGGAAAGTTCTGCCCATAGGGACAGCAACCAACATAGAGCACTGACTGCTGATAGAGTCAAGAGTTAGGCTGTGGGCTAATCCACTGCCAGGTAGACGCTCCAAGCAGGGACGTTTGGCATCTCTCAGTTACAGTCTTGGGGCTGGCAAGGGGTTCCCTAAGGGCTTCTGAGGGGTCTCTGACCTCTGAGGTTTCTCAGAGCACAGGCTGCAATGGTAGGCCTGAGACATATTTTTAAAGAGCTACATAAGTGGGTGCAAAATAAGTGCTGCAGGCCCACTAGTAGTATTTAATTTACAGGCCCTGGGTACATGTTGTATCACTTTATTAGGGAGGTACAGGTAAATTACAGAAGCCAATGGGGAGTAGGCCACTGTTACCATGTTTAAAGGATAGAGCACAAACACTTTAGCACTAGTTAGCAGTGGTGAAATGCACAGAGTCCTAAAAGCCAACAATAATGGTTTAAGAAAACAGGAGGAGTGAAGGCAAAAAGTTTGGAGATGACCCTGCATAGAGGGCCAAGTCCAACATGACCCCCCTCCAGCCTAAAGCCAGGGTAGACTAATCAATACTTTGATGGGCTCCCCTGCTCAGGTGATTAAACGTGGACAATGGCTCTCTGCTGCAGCGGCACTTGTCAGTTCTACGCCCTGAATTCAGTTGGATCCTCTGTCTACACTCTCCTAAGACACTGGACTGACCTATGGGGAACCCTTCTCCTCACTTGTGGACCCCATCTGTGAAGCTCCTAACCTTAACTTGCTTACAGATGCATCCCAGTTGGCAGACAGTATCACCATGGACAACAAAGTGATGTCGCCCGTTCCATCCCTCAGAAAGGAAAGTTCTGCCCATAGGGACAGCAACCAACATAGAGCACTGACTGCTGATAGAGTCAAGAGTTAGGCTCTGGGCTAATCCACTGCCAGGTAGAAGCTCCAAGCAGGGACGTTTGGCATCTCTCAGTTACAGTCTTGGGGCTGGCAAGGAGTTCCCTAAGGGCTCCTGAGGGGTCTCTGACCTCTGAGGTTTCTCAGAGTGGGGCAACAGACCCAGATGCTAGGCACCCTACTCCCACTCTCCTTCCCACCTGTCCAGGGGTGGTATCCTAAAACTGATTCTCCAGCCCAGGGTCTGTACGAGTTTCTGCTGTGTTCTATCAAAAGGAGGAAATAGGTAGGTTGCGTTGCTCGCGCTGTGATTTAGTGCTGGGAGCATGTTCCATGTTCCACCCAGAGGGTGCAGCTACTCGAAGTTGATTTTGTTGCCGCTCGAGTAGACTTTCTACTTGAGCAGCAGCCTTCTGACCACCAACGCTCACAACCACACGCAACTGCCTGATTTAGAAAAATCTCGCCGGATGTCCTCCTATCGACTGTAAATCATGTGAGGGGAAGCCAAATCTTGCTCGCACTCACCAACTTCCCCTCCTGGAGCTGTGCGCAGGAAATAAATTCACCACACCGCGATTTGCAGAATTTGTGCTGTGCTCCACTTTACAAGAGTAACACACAGTTGCCAAAATTCCATCAATTCCATCAACAGATCGGAATATTTCACCCACCCCTAATTGTGAGGCTGAACAGGGGTCAGGAATGCGCCTTTCTTCCCCCTTGCCCCTCCATATGGGCCTCTGTACCCTCTGTTTGGGAGTGGTAAACCCTGTATGACCTCTTGTAACCCTGGTAACTCATTTTTCAGAATGCAGTCAATGGACATCTGGGTTCTAACCAGGGACCTCCTCTTTTCACCCCACTCCAGGGATGACAGAGCCAATGGGCAGAAAGAGCCCTGCCCCTGGGCCTGAGTTACCCTACATGCCTGTCCCGTGTACTGCTCTGGGTAAACCATCCTTTCCTCTACCATGGTCTGGCTGGCCATGTCGTCCCTCAGAGTATTGACATGGTTCCTATCACTTTAACCCGGTGGAAGTGATGACTCTCCCCCTCAGGGAGAACCAGTTCACCCTCTGAGTCTACCTCTCAACTAAGGAGGATTAGGGCATATTCTAACACCTGCTGGGTACTACCTACCCCTAAGGTCACATTGGCCACCACTGCAGAGGTCCTACCAGTGGTTGGGTTCATGGGACAGATGGAGTCTACCGGCTTGTATCCCAACTCAAAACACTCAAAGCACCGGGGTTGGAAATGGCATGCACTGAGCCACCACCCACTAAACCCCCTGTTTTTCTGGGGCATGGGAACCCTTTCCTCTCACCTTATTCTTGGACTTATCTCTGTCTTCCTTGACCTCCCTATCAATCTGCTGGGGGGGAACCTGTACCACCCTTCTTGGGGTCACTCCCAGGTACCTACTCAGACACTCTGGCATTTATCCAGAGGTCTGCCTCCTTAGCAAGCTATCTGGGATCAGTGAGGTTAGTGTCAACCAGGTGTTGTTTCAGCTCAGTAAAACAGAAATTGAGCATCGGGATCTCGTCTGCTGGTAATCCACCCTTGTGGAGCCTTTCTTTGCCTTGCTCTGCTGAAGATTTTTTACTTCCATTTTAGAGACTGAGGAGCATATTTACCACAGAATGGAGAAGCGTGGCGTTAAGCAAACATTGCTAACGGCACGCTTCTCCATTCTGAAAACGCAGGGATGTGCCGTATTCACAAGAATACAGAGCACCCCTGCGATTCCCCTAGCGCTGGCGCTTAGTTCAGCTTCCTAGCGCCAACGCAGGCACCCTTGCACCATAGTGCAAGGGTGTCTGCGTTGGGGGGAAGATTGTTTATTTGCAGGAAGGTCCCCCTTCCTGCACATAAACAATCTTTAAATACTGTTTTGTAACTTCTATGTGTGCTGCTTAATGCAGCACACACAGAAGTTGCAAAATGGCATTTTTTTACAATGATTGTTTAAAATGATTGTTTTTGTGCACATAAACAATCATAGGCAATTTTCAGTTTCTATGCGTGCTGCAGAAGGCAGCACACATGGAAACAGCAACAACGAGGAGAAATAAAGCATTTCTCCTTGTTTCGGCTGTTTAAGACCAGGTTTTCCCTGGTCTTAATTTTGGCACTGCCTCCTATTTACGCTGCCCTTGTAAATAGGGGGCAGCGTCAAAATCAATGGGTGTTGCAGTGGAACGCCCACCACAACATCCATTGCCCTCCCCTTTCACACTAAATACGGCATGAAAGGGTGCCTTATTTACAAGGCAGCGTTAAGCCACTTAATGTGGCTTAACGCTGCCTTGTAAATAAGGCAAGGCCCCTATTGCCATCACAATGCCACTGAAAGGTGCTTGTAAATATGCCCCTGGGGTTCTGATTTAGACATCGGCATACCACTTTACCTCTGCCACGGCGAGGGTACTCCGTCTGCCCAATTTGGAGATGTGCGCTGGCTCAGTGGATAGCTTTTGCATTTCCTGTAAATGCATAGAAAGTTTGATGGACAACGATTCCAAAAGTGGGATTTTGCTTTGAAAATAAAAAATAGACATTGCCCCCCCGCCCACCATGGGAGTTTCCTCCTGTTGCATGGTGGTCATTTTACAGTTTTCACTGTCACTTACCGCTAGATTTTACCTGGCAATAGCGGAAAGTGAAAATTTGCCATTTGTCCACCCATTCTAAATAAGGTGGGCGAACAAATGGACAAACCTCTGATAGCTCTTAATCTGTCAGGCCATCGGAGGTGTATGCACACAGCTGACACGGAGTAGTGTATGTTGTCTGCATAGTGAAGCCACGCCTGACTCGCAGTACTTCGCTTTAGCAAATAGGGTACGCTTTTGCAACGATGATGGAGTACCCTCCCAGACAAATTCAAAATCAGGCCCTAAGTCTGAAGGTAAAACTTCTGAAGGTTTATGGTGCCGATCCCCTCTCGATCATGGTAAGGCTCATATCACAGCTAAGTCCTGATCTACCACATCCAGTTGACCATGGTTGACGCATAACTCTTTTTGTTGCTAGTTTTAACCTTAGACTTTAAAAATTCAGGACTCTGGTACCCCTTATTGGATGTTTGTTGTTTTGGTTTCATTTTGCTTATTAAAATTTTACTCTAGTTTTTTTAATTGGTTTGGCATTTTCCTTGTGTTGCATTTTGACTTCATAACTGTTTTAGTACTGCATAAATACTTTACACATTGCCTCTAAGTTAGGCCTATCTGCTCTCTGCCGTAGTTACCATGGGATTGAGTTTAGGGTAATTTAGGTACTTTAACAATTCCCCTAACTAGGATTGTGGTTCTTCTTTAAGGTGGTTCATGACTTCCCCTTAATTAGTACCCCAATTTCTTAAATTGTTGGCAGCAGCGTGATTCAGGTCTTGTGTTAAAATAATAAAACTAATTTTTTGAAGGGACATCAAAAATTGTCTTTGTAATTTTTAAATTGTCTCATTCTCCCCTCCATTTTTGCACCTGAATATTTTGAAAGAGTGGAAGTGGATCTGAGCAACATGGACAGTCTCAACTTGGCAGATCTGAGTAAGGTGTGCAAAAGGAGAGGGCTGAAGCTTGTGAGGGAGTCAAAGAAGGAGGTCTACGAGATTTGACATGGGAAGACGTACACCTTCTTCAATCTACCCCACAGGAGCAAGTAGATGAAGCAGAAGAGAAGAACGTATAGGGGGAAAACAAAAATGATTTTGGGAAGTCTCCAGGGGAGGCGATTCCCCCAGGAGTTATATTCCCTGCCTTGTCTAGACCAGAGAGCGGAGTTTCAGCCTACAGTTTAACCAAGTCAGAACAGTAGGACAGAAAGGCAAAAATCTAAAATTACAGCTGCCTACTATGGCCTTGACGGAGAAAAGTGGCTGCTGGGCTGCAGAGCAGAAGAAGGCAACACTGGCTGCAGAGGAGAAGAAACTAAGCCTGGCCTTGAGAGAACAAGGCCTTGCTGGCCCGGTAGAGGAGTTAGCGAGAACTAGGTGTAGGAGAGTAGGATCTGCTTCACATGGGTACCCCCACTTTTTGCTGATGCTTCACTGTTTTTCGACTTTAGTCTGGCTGTGGCCCTGCTAATCAGAACCCCAGCCTAGCAGCTTCCTCTCTAAAATGGTTTCCATGTGCCTTAGGCACATCTCTGATTGGAATCTGGAGTGCCCTTGTAAGTCCCTAGTATATGGTATACTATGTACCCAGGGCATAGGTACCTCAGAGGCCTGCCAGGGGCTGAAGCATGTATTGTGCCACCCCTGGAAGGCCAGCCAAAAGGACACCACAGGTCTGCTACTGCAGCCTGGGTAAGGTGGTGCATGCACTCCTTACTGTGATATAGGTTACCTATATCACTACATACATACACACATATAAAACTATAAGTCACTCCTATGGCAGGCCTTGTCAATCCTGAAGGCAGAGTGCTTGGTTCCTATGTGAGAGGGTGCCCCTGCATGAGCAGAGCCCCTCTGCAGCATTCGGAGACCCTTCTCTGATGCTGTTTGTAGTGCAGCCTGACCATATACTCTTAAGCGCATTATAACCTCGCGTTAAATGCTAACTTTGGGATGGCTGCACGGAAACATGTCGTGTTTGGTGTCGAACATCTTGGAATACTACCCCCCCGCCAGTTCTGGTGTCGGGGGGTAGCATTCCACCCTTCTAGAGGAGAGACATGTACACACCGGCCTGCCCGGTAACTTCTTTCCAAACCCTGGCATCACAAAATGGATGCCGCTGCCACAGACACGGGTCTGGCCTCCTGCTGCTGACTGAAACTCCGGCAGGGGAGGCCTGGACAATAGGTTTCCTGTCCCAGGGAGGTGTAACCACCTCCCCAGACAGGATAATGTGTATTTGGGCTGGGCGGGAGCACTCTCTGGTGCTTTGAAGTCCTGCACTGGGGGCACACTTGGTGTCCCTGTGCATACCCCAGTTCAAACTGGTTCAGGGACTTCCAGCCCCTGCTCTGGCGCGAAACTGGACAAAGGGAATGGGTGTAACCACCCCTCTTCCCTGACCCTCCCATAGGTGGGTCCCCAGAGTATGTCCAACCCCCTAACTTAGTATAAGTATGGGACCCAAGTCCTTAGGACTTTAGATTTACCTGGACGAAATTCTGATACAGAATCCTGGACCTTCGACGCTCTACTTTACGATTAGAGGACTGAAGAATCTCCCTTGGGGTCAAGGAGTGACTCCCCTGCTTGGCAGACACCAACGAAGCAAATGTCCGGTCTGCATCGCTGAAGCTCCCGCTGGACGCCGAAGTCTTTGCATCACCAGAGGTGGATTTCCAGACTTCCCCGAGGCTGCCCTGAGTCCCCAGCAAAGCTGAGGCCCGTAGCTGTTGTGGGTAACGTGGAACCGTGACCCCTGGACACCGCAATTGCATCCTCTTCCTGGTCTCCCACGAAGTTGTGCTTTGGGCTCCAAGTAGCCCCCGCCTCCAGCACCAACTGCACCGAAGATAACTGGCCTCCACTCCACGAGTGTCCCGTGAGCCAGCTCTAAGTGCGTCCACTCGAGGCTCCTTCGCGGTCGCTAGTCCGTTGGCTAGTGGGCCCTCCCGAAGGCAACTCTTCTTCTGCTTGGGCTTCCCTGGTTGCTCCAGGCGTGCCCTGACTTACCTTCGATGGGTGAGTCCCTCAGACCTTGCTGGTCTGCACCACCGTCCTTCTTCTATTTCCACGAGACTTGCCGTTGCCAAGGTTTGTTGGGTCCAATCCGGTCGCCGACACCTCAACAATCGACAGACGTCATGGGACAGCTCGAATCCAGCTCCTGGTCATCGTCGACGCCTCCTGGACCTCGTGGCTGAAGAGTCAAGACGACCGTCAACCTACCTGAAGCACCCGACATCGGTGGGCATCCGCTCATCGCCTTCCTGGTCACTGGCTAGTGACCCAGACTCTGTCCCCTCTGCTTTCAGGTTCTTCAGATCTTCGATCCACCTTTGGATCCACCTGAACACTTTCGACTTGGCCGCCAGCAGCACTTTGCAGCAGATCGCCATTGAAAACGACGACGAAACCCGACCCCGAAAGACACCTATGCACCCGGCTTCCCTGGGTGAGGTAACTCGAGTACTCCGGTGCTCCCGTGGGTATAGACTCTAGAACAACCCAGTTCTAAAGGGGTTTGCTCCAAGTCCTCCTCTAAGTGTCCCTTTTCTTTAAAATTCCAACCGCGACTTTCCCCATAGAAGTCAACGGCGATTCGCGGCTGTGTTCTCACACTGCACGCGTCCCCCGTGGGTCCCCTGTGTCACTACCTTGGGTGGTTCCTTGTGGTCCAAGCACTTCTACAGGCTCTAGGCCTTGTGTCTAGCTCAGTCGTGGTTCTTATACCACTTTATTGGTATATGGCTTGGTAAGCCCCTAGGGCTCAAACGTGTATTTGTGCTATTACTGTTGATAACTAACTTATAACTTATGTACTTCGAACTCTAGCCTCATAAAGAGACTAGAGGGGTGTGTTTAGCAATAAATACATATATTTTGAATATATACCTGGTGTGGTCCTCTTTCATTTGGTCACTCAAGAGATTATAGACTGGTAAAACAAGCTTCTTTACATTCCTTCAAGACTTAGCCTGAAGGCTGCTCTCCATAGCTACCACTAGGATAGCTTTCAATAAAGGTTGTCTTTAACCTATCTCCAATAAGGGGTTGTTTGGACTGGTGCAAGGTGCCCACTATAATTAGTGGACAGCATATACCAGGCCAACTTCTCACATTGGTGGCAGCGTGTGGGATTCCAGCTTGCTATTGTTTTACCAGATAATCTCAATTGAATTGATCAACTGAAAACCACTAAGGGTACCTTAGGTACATATAAAACAAGCTTAGGATACAGTAAGTTCTACTGAACTTAGAGTTGTGTGTTAAGGATAGCACACCCTTTCTACAACTCAAGAGAGTTTAGTAGGCCACACTAGAGTAGGTAGTGCATACACCACACCTCACTAGTAATGTCTTCAAAGCCAGGACCCAGTGAGTCCTTGCCAGAAGCCAGTGAGCTTCTTCCCTCCAAGTATGATAATCTCCCATTCTTGGAATTGAGAGCATTGTGCAGTACTAGGAAGCTGAAGACAGGCAAAAGTGCCAGCACCCAACACCTCAGGGAGGTGCTACTGTCAGATGATCTCAGCAGGCCCCTAGGGTCTGAAGGGGTAGGCAGACAGGGTGGGGCAGAAGATGAGGAAGGGGTCAGGGGTGAAGAAACCCAGGGCCCCCCCTCTGAAACTGGCCAGGAAGGTGAAAATGACCTTGACCTGGAAAACCCAATTCCTCCTGTGGAGGAGGAGGATCAGAATGACCTCCCCTTTGTCCCCCAGGAAGAATTGTGAGTGTGCCCAGAAGGCCTAGATCTCCTTCTCAGGAGTCTAACCACTCTGACACCTCAATAGGGACCTCTGTTTCCTCTCATAGGAGGGAATCCTCTCATGAAAGGAAGAGAGACTGCTCAGATATGGAGAAGCTCAGTTGAAGCTCAGAAGAGAGCAGTTGGCTATAGACAGGGAGTCCCTAGAGCTTGAAAAGCAAAGAAAAAGATGAGACTAGAGTCCCATGGTGGCAGCAATTTCCCCAGAGATAGGGAAAGGTCTTATGACCATAGAAACCTGAGCAAGATTGTCCCTCCCTACCAGAGTGGGGATGACATCCACAAGTGGATAACTGCACTGGAGAGGGCCTGTAAAGTACAGAGGGTCCCTCAGGAGCAGTGGGCAGCAATCTTGTGGCTCTCCTTTGCAGACAAAGGTAGAGACAAGCTCCTCACTGTAAGAGAAGAGGATGCTGACAATTACAAAGTCTTGAAGAGTGCTCTGATTGATGGGTTTGGCCTAACAACTGAACAATACAGGTTAAAGTTCAGAGATACCCAAAAGCACAGACTCAAGACTGGGAAGACTATGTGGATTGTTCTGCTAAGGCTCTGGAAGGTTGGTTGATGGGCAGTAAGGTATGTGACTTCACAGGATTGTACAATCTTATCATGAGGGAGCAGATTCTTAATAACTGTCAAAATCAGCTGTTGCATCAGTACCTGGTGGACTCTGATCTGACCTCTCCCCAAGAATTGGGAAAGAAGGCAGACAAATGGGTCAGAACCAGGGTGAGGCAGAAGGTACCGAACCAAGGTGGTGACCCAAAGAAGCAAGATTCTAAGAACTCTGATAAGGGTGGGGAGAAGGATAAAGACCAGAAGTCTTCACAAGGCCCCCAAAAATCTTCTTCAGGTGGGGATTCACAGTCTAACAAAGGGAAAGGCCAAAAGAAACCATGGTGCAAGGTCTGTAAGCAAACGACCCACTGGACCAGTGATTGCACCAAGTCCAAAGACTCTACTCCAGCCCCCACCAATGCCCCTAAGGCACCTGCTCCCCTAGTGCAGTTACAGTTGGCGGTGGGACTACACAAGCCAAGGGTTTAGTAGGGTTGACCCTGGGTAAGGAGATGAGCTCTGACCTAGTCAGAGAACTCACTCAGGCTGTCCTAGTCTGTGATGGAGGCATGGATGTGACCTCCTCTGTGAGTCCCAGTAACCTGGGCAAGTACAGGCAACAGCCATTAATAAATGGAAAAGAGGCTTTGGCATTTAGGGACACAGGAGCAAGTGTCACCATGGTGACACAAGATCTTGTGGATCCTGGGCAGATTATACTTGGTGAAATGTACCAAGTGACCAATGCTAGCAATGTCAGAACAGACCATACTCTGGCAGTTGTTAACTTCTCCTGGGGAGGGGTAACTGGCCTTAAGAAGGTTGTGGTAAGTGCAGACCACCAGTTGAATGCTTGCTTGGCAATGATCTAGAAACTTCAGCTTGGGCAGAAGTGGAGCTCAGGACCCATGCAGAAATGCTGGGCATCCCTGCAGATGTGTTTGCTGTGACCAGGTCACAAGCCAAAATGTCTAACACTGAACAGGCCTTGGATTCTGGAATAATGGACCAAGTGCCATCCAAGAAGAGGAGTAGTAGGGTAAAGGCAGTGCCTTCCCCTTGGCTCAGAAGGAAGATCAGTCTCTTCAGGGAGATGATCTCAGTCCTGAGGAAGGAACTGTCCCAGAGGAGCTTGAGCCTGATCAGGTTGAGTTCTTAGGGACAGGGGGCCCTTCCAGGGCAGATCTGAGCCAGGAGCAGCAGAGCTGCCCCTCTCTTGAACCCCTCAGACAGCAAGCTGCTGCTGAGGCTGCTGGGAAAGCTAGTGGTCCCCATACAGTGTATTGGGATGATGGACTCTTGTACTCAGAGTGTAGAGACCCCAAGCCTGGTGCCACCAGGAGGTTGGTTATACCTCTGAAGTTCAGGGGCTTCCTATTGACCCTAGCCCATGACATTCCCTTAGCAGGTCACCTGGGCCAGAACAAGACTTGGGACAGAATTGTCCCTCACTTTCACTGGCCCCACATGTCTGAAGACACCAAGGAGTTTTGTCGCTCCTGTGTAACCTGCCAGGCCAGTGGCAAGGCAGGTGGCACTACAAAGGCCCCCTGATACCACTACCTGTGGTGGGGGTTCCCTTTGAAAGGGTGGGGATTGTCATTGTTGGTCCCATGGATCCCCAAACAGCATCTGGGCACAGGTTTATCCTGGTGGTAGTGGATCATGCCACCAGGTACCCAGAGGCTATTCCCCTTAGGACCACTACAGCACCTGTGGTGGCAAGAGCCCTTCTGGGAATTTTCTCAAGAGTGGGCTTCCCTAAGGAGGTTGTATCAGACAGGGGTGCTAACTTTATGTCTGGATACTTGAAAGCAATGTGGAAGGAGTGTGGAGTGACTTACAAGTTCACCACACCCTATCACCCACAATGCAATGGTTTAGTTGAGAGATTCAACAAAACCTTGAAGGGCATGATTAAAGGGCTCCCAGAGAAGCTTAGGCGAAGATGGAACATACTCTTGCCCTGCCTTTTATTTGCATACAGGGAGGTGCCTCAAAAGGGGGTTGGCTACAGCCCTTTTGAACTTTTGTTTGGTCACCCTGTCAGGGGTCCATTGTGCTTGGTGAAGGAAGGATGGGAGTTACCTCTCAAGCCCCCAAAGCAAGACATAGTAGACTATGTACTTGGTCTCCCCTCCAGGATGGCTGAGTACATGAAAAAGGCAACTAAAAACCTTGAGGCTAGCCAGGAACTTCATAAAGCCTGGCATGACCAAAAGGCTGTACTGACTGTTTACCAGCCAGGACAGAAGGTGTGGGGGTTGGAGCCAGTGGCCCCAGCAGCTCTCCAAGACAAATGGAGTGGACCCCATACCATTGTTGAACAGAAGGGTGAGATTACCTACTTAGTAGACCTAGGAACACCCAGGAGTACCCACAGGGTTCTCCATGTCAACAGATTAAAACCATATGTGGACAGGGCAGACATGGGCTTGCTCATGGCTACTGATGAGGGACAGGAGGAAGAGAGTGACCCACTCCCTGACCTGCTCTCACAGAACCCTGATGATGGGTCAGTGGATGGTGTAGCCTTGGCAGGCAGCCTCACTGCTCAGCAGCAAACTGATTGTAGACAAGTGCTTAATCAGTACAGACATATGTTCTCTCTGACTCCAAGTCAGACCACCTGGTGCACTCATGAAGTGGACACTGGGGACAGTCTGCCTATTAAAAATAAGATTTATAGGCAACCTGACCATGTCAGGGACTGTATCAGGACAGAAGTCCAGAACATGTTGGATTTGGGAGTTATTGAACCCTCAGATAGCCCTTGGGCTAGTCCAGTGGTCCTTGTGCCAAAACCTCACACCAGTGGTGGGAAAAGAGAGATGAGGTTTTGTGTGGACTACAGGGGTCTCAATGCAGTCACTAGGACTGATGCCCATCCAATACCCAGGGCAGATGAGCTAATAGACACTTTGGCATCAGCCAAGTATCTAAGCACATTTGACCTAACAGCTGGCTACTGGCAGATCAGACTAGCTGATGATGCAAAGCCAAAAACAGCATTCTCAACCCCTAGTGGGCATTATCAATTTGTGGTAATGCCCTTTGGTCTGAAGAATGCACCTGCCACTTTTCAGAGGTTGGTGAATACAGTCCTTACAGGTCTGGAAGCCTATAGTGCAGCATATCTAGATGATATTCCTGTCTTTAGCTCCACCTGGGAGGATCACCTGGTCCACCTCAGAACTGTTTTGCAGGCCCTGCAGAAAGCAGGCCTGACTATCAAGCCACAAAGTGCCAGATAGGGCAGAGTCAGGTTGTGTACCTGGGCCACCTTGTGGGTGGAGGCCAGGTTCAACCACTGCAGAGCAAGATCCAGACCATCATGGACTGGACTGCTCCAACTACCCAGACTCAGGTGAGAGCCTTTTTAGGCCTGACTGGGTACTATAGGAGATTTGTCAAGGGGTATGGATCAATAGTGACACCCCTGAATGACTTAACTTCCAAGAAAATGCCCAAAAGGTTCAGTGGACAGTTAGCTGTCAAAAGACATTTGATGACCTAAAGCAGGCCATGTGCACTGCTCCCATTCTACAGAGTCCTGATTACTCCAAGAAGATCATTGTCCAAACAGATGCATCTGAATTGGGGGTAGGGGCTGTACTGTCACAATTGAATGATGAAGGTCAGGATCAGCCAGTAGCTTTTATTAGCAGAAGGCTGACCCCTAGAGAGAAACGTTGGTCAGCTATTGAGAGGGAGGCCTTTGCTGTGGTCTGGGCGCTGAAGAAGTTGAGACCATACTTGTTTGGTACTCACTTCCTTGTTCAAACAGACCATAAGCCCCTCTTATGGCTAAAACAAATGAAGGGTGAAAACCCCAAACTGCTTAGGTGGTCCATTTCCCTACAGGGGATGGACTTCACAGTGGAACATAGACCTGGGAGTAACCATGCCAATGCAGATTGACTCTCTAGGTACTTCCACTTAGAACATGAAGACTTAACTGGACAAGGTTAGTTTAATGTCCCTACGTTTGGGGGGGGGTTGTGTAGGAGAGTAGGATCTGCTTCACATGGCTACCCCCACTTTTTGCTGATGCTTCACTGTTTTTCGACTTTAGTCTGGCTGGGGCCCTGCTAATCAGAACCCCAGCCTAGCTGCTTCCTCTCTAAAATGGTTTCCATGTGCCTTAGGCACATCTCTGATTGGAATCTGGAGTGCCCTTGTAAGTCCCTAGTATATGGTATACTATGTACCCAGGGCATAGGTACCTCAGAGGCCTGCCAGGGGCTGAAGCATGTATTGTGCCACCCCTGGAAGGCCAGCCAAAGGACACCACAGGTCTGCTACTGCAGCCTGGGTAAGGTGGTGCATGCACCCCTTACTGTGATATAGGTTACCTATATGACTACATACATACACACATATAAACCTATAAGTCACTCCTATGGCAGGCCTTGTCAATCCTGAAGGCAGAGTGCTTGGTTCCTATGTGAGAGGGTGCCCCTGCATGAGCAGAGCCCCTCTGCAGCGTTCGGAGACCCTTCTCTGATGCTGTTTGTAGTGCAGCCTGACCATATACTCTTAAGCGCATTATAACCTCGCGTTAAATGCTAACTTTGGGATGGCTGCACGGAAACATGTCGTGTTTGGTGTCAAACATCTTGGAATACTACCCCCCGCCAGTTCTGGCGGCGTGGGTAGCATTCCACCCTTCTAGAGGGAGAGACATGTACACACCGGCCTGCCCGGTAACTTCTTTCCAAACCCTGGCATCACAAAATGGATGCCGCTGCCACAGACACGGGTCTGGCCTCCTGCTGCTGACTGAAACTCTGGCAGGGGAGGCCTGGACAATAGGTTTCCTGTCCCAGGGAGGTGTAACCACCTCCCCAGACAGGATAATGTGTATTGGGGCTGGGCGGGAGCACTCTCTGGTGCTTTGAAGTTCTGCACTGGGGGCACACTTGGTGTCCCTGTGCATACCCCAGTTCAAACTGGTTCAGGGGCTTCCAGCCCCTGCTCTGGCGTGAAACTGGACAAAGGGAATGGGTGTAACCACCCTCTTCCCTGACCCTCCCATAGGTGGGTCCCCAGAGTATGTCCAACCCCTAACTTAGTATAAGTATGGGACCCCAGTCCTTAGGACTTTAGATTTACCTGGACGAAACTTTGATACAGAATCCTGGATCTTCGACGCTCTACTTTACGATTAGAGGACTGAAGAATCTCCCTTGGGGTCAAGGAGTGACTCCCCTGCTTGGCAGGCACCAACGAAGCAATTGTCCGGTCTGCATCGCTGAAGCTCCCGCCGGACGCCGAAGTCTTTGCATCACCAGAGGTGGATTTCCAGACTTCCCCGAGGCTGCCCTGAGTCCCCAGCAAAGCTGAGGCCCGTAGCTGTTGTGGATAACGTGGAACCGTGACCCCTGGAGACCGAGCACATTTGCAAGTGCATCCTCTTCCTGGTCTCCCACGAAGTTGTGCTTTGGCCTCCGAGTAGCCTCCGCCTCCAGCACCGACTGCACCGAAGATCACTGGCCTCCACTCCATGAGTGTCCCGTGAGCCAGCTCTAAGTGCGTCCACTCGAGGCTCCTTTGCGGTCGCTAGTCCGTTGGCTAGTGGGCTCTCCCGAAGGCAACTATTCTTCTGCTTGGGCTTCCCTGGTTGCTCCAGGCGTGCCCTGACTTACCCTCGCTGGGTGAGTCCCTCAGACCTTGCTGGTCTGCACCACCGTCCTTCTTCTATTTCCACAAGACTTGCTGTTGCCAAGGTTTGTTGGGTCCAATCCGGTCGCCGACACCTCAACAATCGACAAACGTCGTGGTACAGCTCGAATCCAGCTCCTGGTTGTCGTCGACGCCTCCTGGACCTCGTGGCTGAAGAGTCAAGACGACCGTCAACCTACCTGAAGCACCCGACATCGGTGGGCATCCGCTCATCGCCTTCCTGGTCACTGGCTAGTGACCCAGACTCTGTCCCCTCTGCTTTCTGGTTCTTCAGATCTTCGATCCACCTTTGGATCCACCCGAACACTTTCGACTTGGCCGCCAGCAGCACTTTGCAGCAGATCGCCATTGAAAACGACGACGAAACCCGACCCCGAAAGACACCTATGCACCCGGCTTCCTGGGTGAGGTAACTCGAGTACTCCGGTGCTCCCGTGGGTATAGACCCTAGAACAACCCAGTTCTAAAGGGGTTTGCTCCAAGTCCTCCTCTAAGTGTCCCTTTTCTTTAAAATTCCAACCGCGACTTTCCCCATAGAAGTCAACGGCGATTCGCGGCTGTGTTCTCACACTGCACGCGTCCCCCGTGGGTCCCCTGTGTCACTACCTTGGGTGGTTCCTTGTGGTCCAAGCACTTCTACAGGCTCTAGGCCTTGTGTCTAGCTCAGTCGTGGTTCTTATACCACTTTATTGGTATATGGTTTGGTACGCCCCTAGGGCTCAAACGTGTATTTGTGCTATTACTGTTGATAACTAACTTATAACTTATGTACTTCGAACTTTAGCCTCATAAAGAGACTAGAGGGGTGTGTTTAGCAATAAATACATATAGTTTGAATATATACCTGGTGTGGTCCTCTTTCATTTGGTCACTCAAGAGATTATAGACTGGTAAAACAAGCTGCTTTACATTCCTTCAAGACTTAGCCTGAAGGCTGCTCTCCATAGCTACCACTAGGATAGCTTTCAATAAAGGTTGTCTTTAACCTATCTCCAATAAGGGGTTGTTTGGACTGGTGCAAGGTGCCCACTATAATTAGTTCAGTGATGTGGGTGGCAGCAACAGTGTAGTGCCTAGGAGAGATAAAAGAGCCCACATCCCCAAAACTCTGATTACTAACTGTGTGATGGTAGATTACATTTATAACTGGTTTGCAGCCTTTGAGGTGGCCCTGCATATGTTATGGCATGTTATTTTATGTTATGTTATGTTAATAAGCAAGAGAAAGGCAAAGGCAAAAGAAGATCGAAGGGGCTAGTAAGCATTAAAAAGCCAGGTCTTCAGGAGCTTCCTGGAAGTCAAAAGGTTGGGTGCACACTCTTGATGTTCAATGGTAGAGCCTTCCAAGTCTTTGTGGCTCCCAGGAAAAAACTCCTGCCACCCCAGGTGGAACGTTTAAACTTAAGGACAATGGCACATTTGGCGTAGGGTCTTGCCTGGGGTGTACCAATTAAAACTGTGTTGTAGAAAGTCGGGGCCTATGCCGTGAAGTGCTTTGTAAGCAATACAAAGTGCTTTAAAAGTAATACTCTGTCCAACCAGGAGCCAGGGCAGATTACTGATAGCTTTGGAAACTGAGTGATATTTCGGAAGATTAGGAAGAGTATGGCAGCGGCATTTTGGAGAGTTTTCAGTTTATTCAAGATGTATTTATGCGTAGTGAGAATGGATGTATGACGAAACATAGCGCACCATCCCACCGCGTGCTTTTACCACGCGTTTATGACATCGCACAGTCAACAGCATCGGCAACTTTCACATCGCACGGCGTTGCAACACCAATGCGTTGATTCCTATTGGCGAGTACATAACCTCGCAGACAACGAAATCGTACGCCAATACAACGCGTTCCTTGTGACCCCGCCTCTACCCCCGCCCCCCCTGCTCCACCCCGCCGTCCCCACGACGCTAATTCTTTCCTTTCTATTGTCCCTGATGTTTAATTAGTTTAATTAAATCCCTGTGAAAAAATAGTGCTATGAACATTTCTACAATATTAAAATGTTTACCCCCACTGTTGTGAAAAGCTTATTGGGGGGGTACAAAAGGGGTCGCCGACCGTGTCTCCAGCCATTCCGACTCTATTGTCCAGCTGACCAGACGTGAGTCCAACGTTCCTGTGCCCAGACATCCGCCATATCCAGTAAGTTGAACCCAGTAATGGCTGAGCGTTGAACCCGCTGTTTGCAATGTTTAAACCTAACGTTATTTTGTTTTTGTCTCCTCAAGGACGTGCCTTTCAGAGGCATACTGCTGACAATCTGTAAACTTCGTAGATTGCGAAGTTCACTGTACGCGTCCCCCCGACTTTTTCGATCACAATCGGTAAGTGTTTGCGAATGCGAGTGATGTAACAGTATTTTAATGTTTACCTCCACTCTTGTTAAAAACGCATTTTTAAATGCAGAATTGATTAGTCTGCAGCAAACAAAGGCTAAATGTACAGAATTTAACATTTTGAAGGGCAATTGAAATCAGAATAAAAACAAGCCCCTGGCCTCATGAATCCATTAAATTCGGCCTGCTTTTAATTGAAAACACGAGAGTTGTTTTACCAGCTAGCACCTTCCTTGTCCCACTATACCTTGTGCCGCCATTTGCTCAAGTGTGTCACATCTTCATTAATGGGACATTACGAATCCCCTGCTTAGGGTGCATCCGAAAAGTCCACAAAGTTGGCTTTTCAACTAATATTTCCCTCTGCGTCTTTTTATGCTGTACGTGGTTATTTTTGTGAACGGAGTTTTATATAGTGCGAACTTGACCCGATTCGGGTATCAGAGCGCTTCACGCGAGCACCAGTTGCGTTACATGAGGACACATGGTCGACCGCCCTAGCCGTTAGGCCAACTCCTCTGTATATGCACTATGGATTTACAGAGTCGACTCATGCACTCCAATAGCTGAAGATGATCTGCACTATGGAGATGTCAAAAGTATTATTATTCCATGTTAACGTCTGTGCAGTTTTCAGGTGTGAGAATGCTCCCTTCAAGCAAGACACTTGGCAACAGGTCGATTGTAAGGTTCCAGGGTCGTGTGTGCTTAAAAAATTTCCTTTTTGCTTCATCTAGACCATCCGTCTTTTGATCAATGTGTCCCGTTTTTCTGTGCATTCGTGTTGTGAGCCACATGCACAGGAATGATGCTGTCACAGGGGGGAGTGCCTGTGCCATACTGTCACTGAGACTGTTTTAGATCCTGCTGCGAGGGATTGCGTGACATCGAGGGAGAGGCACTTAGCCGCTACTGAGTGATATTTGCTTTTTTAAATGCCTAATTCCGATTAGTAGTTTCAAAGATTCAAATCTTGTGGTCTTGTGGTCCCAGCCCTCGGCTCTCGCCCAAAGCACGGCAGACTGCGTTTATAGTATCTGCCACTTGGTGGCAGCGTAGTCACGTCTCTTTTACATGCTAGCTATTTTATTATTCCTTTGAAAGAACTGCTTGTGACATTTCGTATGTGCAAAATTGTATGGATGACGTGTGAATCAGAGCAATTAATGTGGCGCTCTGGTCTCCATCTAACATAATGGTAAATGCAATTAAAAGCACACCTGCTGTAGAGTTGCTTGTGCTTGTGTGTCCAGCTATTTGCATGCGACAATAACTCTGGTGATTAATATACATTTTGGAGAGAGAGTGGAGTTTTGTATGGTGGCAGTTTTGACTCAAAATGAAATTGCGTAGATGGTTAATGTGCCTGCTGTAAAGCACATGTATTATGCGGATTACACAATTGTATTTTGCTTGCATTCTTTTACTGGCTTTATTTGTGTTAGGCTATCCGGTATGTGTTTGACCTCCCATGGAGCATAGCCTGTTCACCATCACTCCTTACATTCTTCAGCGAGTGCTCGTTTTCTCTAAGGTCTTTAAACGTTGATCTTATCTTGTCACATTTAATGTGCATTTAAAGACAGTGGTCAAATGTCAAGCTCTGCCGTCTGAGGGATCTTGGTGTATACTTTTCTTTCTCTGACTTCAAAGTGAGAGGATCTAAGTGACAATCGTGCTGGGTGAGAGGAACAACTGTAAGATTTTCTTTTTCCTAGCACACAACAAAAATTAAATGTCTGAATGAACTGTAGAAATATTTTTGAATATATCAGAATCAGAGGGCACAAATGAAGCAAAGCTTTTTAATTTTGATATGTGAGGGATAAAAATCTTTTAAAAGTGTCAAAACAAATCAATCCATCTTGAGGATGCCATTTTTGCACAATCACGCTTGTGATCAGTAAAACTATATGTATGTATGTGTAAATGTTAAGGTCATGTCAATTGAAAATGTGTTGTCAGTAATGGGAATGAGCTACCACGCCATGCAAACTCAAGTTTAAATCCTAACATAGAACAGTGAGCTATTAACTGTCATCTAAGAGCAGCATACAAACAGCAAGTTATAAATTACAGTCTTGCTATGTATATATAAACAACTGTAATATCACCATTTGACATTAGGTGTCATTTTTCTTCTTTTATTGCAACCTGAATCTGTCAACTTGCCTGTGTATTTAATGTACTATATTTTGTTTTCCCTTTCCCCCCCAGCTAATGTCTGGATCAAAGATGGCGAAATACATCACCTCCAGCAGGGGAAACCGCCTACTAGAACACAGTGGTTATGTGTATTGCAAAGAGCGACATTCGGAACCTCGGTGCCATTGGAGGTGTGTGCAATACTACTCCACTCATTGCAGAGGTAGAGCGGTTACACTGGGTGACTCTGTTCTAAGAACCACAGACAATAGCCACTCTGCCTCCGCAACAGCGATTCAAGTGAGAGAATCTGTTAATGAAATGAAAGAAATTGCAGTCAACTCTAATGAACCGTGCAGTGCAATTTTAAGGGAGGTAGCCCAACATATCCCTGAGCATGTTGCAACGAGTATGCCTAGTATCCCAAATTTGCGTAGAATTATACAACGTAAAAAACAGGCATGCAACCCCAAAAGAGTTACCCCTCAAACTTTTTCCGATATATGTATTCCTCTGCAACTGTCTGTCACTGCTTGTAATGAACCTTTCCTATTGTATGACAACGCAAACGACCAAAAGCGCATTTTAATCTTTAGCACCCCCAGAAACCTTGTTAAGTTGGAGAACAGTGAGGTGTGGATGATGGATGGTACCTTTAAAAGCACGCCCACCCTTTCACACAAATATATACAATTCATGGGTACTGTAACAACACAGTTGTCCCCTTGGTGTACAGTTTGCTCCCAGACAAACAATCGTCCACGTATAGTGAGCTTTTAGCAGTTGTAAAATCCAAAACCTCTGGCAAAAGTCCGCGCAAAGTTATAATGGACTTTGAATTGCCAATGATGAATACGATAAGTAAATTGTACTCAGAGACCAAACTTCAAGGTTGTTTTTTCCACTTTTCTCAGGCCTGTTGGCGCAAAATCCAAAAAACATTGCTAATTGCAGATTATGTGTCTGACAGCAAACTGCAGTTTGAGTTAAAAAAATTAACCGCACTTTGCTTTGTTCCTCCTGAAAGTGTAGACGAGTACTACACCTCTATTACAGAGTCTGATTACTTTACGTCTAACGAAGAGAAATTGGCACCTATCCTCAATTATTTTGAAGACACATGGATTGGCCATCTAAGCAGGTCAGGTCGCAGGAGGAAGCCACATTTTCTTGTGGACTGGTGGAACTGCTACTCGACCTGCTTAGAGGGAGGAGCAAAGACCAATAATTCCATCGAGGGATGGCACAACTCCTTAAACCACTCAATAGGCAAGCCACACCCTAATTTGTACAATTTCCTAGAAATTTTGGTTAAGGAGCAATGTTTTCAAGAAATGCGCATGTCTCAATCTTCGACAGGTAGTCTTAACCCACGTATTTCACATAGAACTAAGGAAATGTCGGCGAGACTATTGTCAGCATTACAACTCTTTAATTTGTCTGTGGCTTCAGACTACCTTTCTAGCCTTGCCCACATACTGAATTCCTATGTGTAACTATACTATTTTTCCCCTTGTAACATACAATTGTAATCAATAAAGTCCCAAACGGTGCCACAACAACTAATTCTAATTTAAGGTTGTCATTATTAAGGCCATGCAATACAATCACTTAGAATTCCCTGTTAGAATCTGTAACCTTCATTACAGTGACAAAGAATAGTTGTTTCAAATGTGTAAATTACATGTACGTAAGAAATGTAATAATACAGTGTTGGATAATCATCCATGACAGTGATGTATAATTTTCTGTAAAGATGTGTAAATACAAAATGTAATACTCTTCTGTTTTTTTTTGCCCACATGTCAATAAAAATGTTAAAGAATCCAAACATTGTACTTCCATTTCCTGTGAAGACGTACATGAAGCAATTATGAATACGTATGTTTGTTAACCATATGTGGCATATAAAGTCCCCCTATTATTCACTCTTCCTTTTGACACATTGTACCTGTTCCAAACTTTACTCAACAATATGTATGTCTCCCGTCGACTTTCATCCACCCACCCTTTCAGCCGTCCATCCGTATATCCTTCATCCATCCACCCTTTCATCCATCCACCCATCATTCATCCACCCACCCTTTCATCCATCCGTCCACCCACCCTTTCATCCATCCACCCACCCATCCTTCACCCATCATCCATCCACCCTATCATTAATCCACACACCCTTTCATCCATCCATCCACCATTCATCCACCCACCCTTTCAGCCGTCCATCCGTATATCCTTCATCCATCCACCCTTTCATCCATCCATCCACCCATCATTCATCCACCCACCCTTTCATCCATCCGTCCACCCACCCTTTCATCCATCCACCCTTCCTTCATCCATCATCCATCCGCCCATCATTCATCCACCCACCATTCATCCACCCACCCTTTCAGCCGTCCATCCGTATATCCTTCATCCATCCACCCTTTCATCCATCCATCCACCCATCATTCATCCACCCACCCTTTCATCCATCCGTCCACCCACCCTTTCATCCATCCATCCACCCTTCCTTCATCCATCATCCATCCACCCATCATTCATCCACCCACCATTCATCCACCCACCCTTTCAGCCGTGCATCCGTATATCCTTCATCCATCCACCCTTTCATCCATCCATCCACCCATCATTCATCCACCCACCCTTTCATCCATCCGTCCACCCACCCTTTCATCCATCCATCCACCCTTCCTTCATCCATCATCCATCCACCCATCATTCATCCACCCACCATTCATCCACCCACCCTTTCAGCCGTCCATCCGTATATCCTTCATCCATCCACCCTTTCATCCATCCATCCACCCATCATTCATCCACCCACCCTTTCATCCATCCGGCCACCCACCCTTTCATCCATCCATCCACCCTTCCTTCATCCATCATCCATCCACCCATCATTCATCCACCCACCATTCATCCACCCACCCTTTCAGCCGTCCATCCGTATATCCTTCATCCATCCACCCTTTCATCCACCCACCCTTTCAGCCGTCCATCTGTATATCCTTCATCCATCCACCCTTTCATCCATCCATCCACCCATCATTCATCCACCCACCCTTTCATCCATCCGTCCACCCACCCTTTCATCCATCCACCCACCCATCCTTCACCCATCATCCATCCACCCTATCATTAATCCACACACCCTTTCATCCATCCATCCACCATTCATCCACCCACCCTTTCAGCCGTCCATACGTATATCCTTCATCCATCCACCATTTCATCCATCCATCCACCCATCATTCATCCACCCACCCTTTCATCCATCCGTCCACCCACCCTTTCATCCATCCATCCACCCTTCCTTCATCCATCATCCATCCACCCATCATTCATCCACCCACCCTTTCAGCCGTCCATCCGTATATCCTTCATCCATCCACCCTTTCATCCATCCATCCACCCATCATTCATCCACCCACCCTTTCATCCATCCGCCCACCCACCCTTTCATCCATCCATCCACCCTTCCTTCATCCATCATCCATCCACCCATCATTCATCCACCCACCATTCATCCATCCACCCTTTCAGCCGTCCATCCGTATATCCTTCATCCATCCACCCTTTCATCCATCCATCCACCCATCATTCATCCACCCACCCTTTCATCCGTCCATCCGTATATCCTTCATCCATCCAGCCTTTCATCTATCCATCCACCCTTTCACCCATCCTTTTGTGCCGGCCACTTTCCCCTAGAGGACTGTATTCATTAACTTTTAATGTACACGTGTTAACCTTCCCCCCGTCTGTGGTGCTGTCTGTATTAATACAATTTTAATTGTATGATAACAATGCTCACAATAGCTTCTACTTGTAATGAGTTGTTTACTGATGGTGACACATTGATTTAAAAGAAAGCCGATCCAGGCATTTTCTTGAATTTAGTTTTTGTAGGTGATGCTTTCTGAGCAATACACAATTGTACTCGGAAAACAATACAGTGGAACAAACATCCCCGGCAGCAACACAGCTTGTAGCCTGCAGGAGTGCAACCTTAGCATGCCAGGGTACCCTGCTGCAGACTTCCATCTCTGCCAGGCTATACCACCCGTGGGATTCCTTCCTGCCACTCGGCATGTCCAGGGTACTCGACTGAAGACCACTGTCCACCTCCCGGGCACCCGCAGCATGCCCAGGGTAGCCCGCCCCCCCGAGTGAATGTTTAGATGTGCGCCCTAATACCATCACCCGCAGCATGCCCAGGGTGCGCCCTAACATCCATCATCATGAAACAAGTGCTTAGCACTCCTTTCATCGCTCCCTCGAGGCAATAATGAAATCCATCCATATCTGTGTAATTTTATGATAACAATGCTCCCAATGATGCGTGGCAATGTATTCACGCCTACTTATGCAAACTCAATCTGTGATAAATAAAGTGGTGAAAAGGTCTGCAGTGCTTAATTTCCGAGTCTTGGATAGGGCACTAGTGCTTTCAAAATGCGGGCACCACTACATTTGTAAGCAGAATGAAATGAAATGAAATGAAATGAATGAAATGAAATTTGTACTTGTAAAGCGCACTTATACCCCCAAAGGGGTGTCCTGGCGCTGTACGCATACCGCTGTGGAACCCTTCCTGGCTTTTCCCTGTGAAATGTCCACTCCTGGGCACCCCCAGGGTGAAGCCAGGCATCCCAGCGCTGTTGGGGCCGTTGTGGAGATTAAGCAAGCTATTGCCCAGAGTTGCAGAGTGGGACCCATGATTAGAATAGGCACCGAGGCGAGAATTATCAGGTCTGAGGAAATTGAGCCCAAGACCCGCCGAGGCGGGAATTGAACCCTGGTCCCGGGCCAGATCTCTGCATCAGGGTCTGCCGCTCTAACCATTGAGCCACACTTCTCAGAATTGATTATGAGATCTGTTGAATGGATCACCGCTTATGCAAATTCATTCAGCACTGATGGCACTGAAACCGCAGCATATCACACCAGCTGCGAGCTCTTGGCTTTGACAAAGCACTTTTGCGTGCACATGAAAACGGCAAACACCCATCGCAACGAAGTGATCACTTCGCGGTTACATCGCAAAAACGTTAACATCGTAAAGTTGCGTTGTTGTGGCTTACGTTGATATGCCTTACGATGTAAACGTTTAAGCGTTGCTGTGCCTTACGATGTAAACGTTTTTGCGATGTTCTATTTGCGGTGTAATGTCGCCGCGAAGTGATCACTTCGTTGCGATGGGTGTTTGCCGTGAGAATAAACCATTGCAGTAATCCAATTTAGCCATTACCAATAATGCAACAAGAGTTTTTTGGCGGTGTGCTGGAATGAACAGTACTATCCTCTTTTGCGTTTTGAGTGTGAAAAAGGCAGAAGAGGACACTGCGTTGCCATGGTTTATGTAGTCCAGTTCATCGTCGGTCAGAATACCCAGGTTCCAATTCTTTCTGACAGGCATTGGCAGAGGGCCCATATCTGCTGGCCAGCAGGATGGGGCCTAAAAAAAAGTTTGAGCTCCAAAGAGCATCACTTCCGTATTTCCTGCATTCAGTTTTAGACTGTTCCTATCAATCCATGCTAACTGCCTGCATACAGCCACCTAATCTGGAGCTTATGCCTGTGTCATCCTTGGCCAGGAAGATGACAATTTGGGTATCATCCACATAGGAGGTTAAAGAAAAGCCAAAGCTTTTTATTACGTCGGCCAAGGGAGTTATATAGAGAATAAAAAATGTCAGACTGAGCGAGGACCCTTGAGGTACCCCTCATGGGAAAGAGAAAGGATGTGAGACAAACTCACCAAGCCAGACAGACTGTTCCCAGGCAGAAAGAAAGGACTTCAACAGATCCCAGGCGGGACCGGCGACACCAATTTCTGTCAGTCAATACAGAAGCAGCTCATGATTAACTGTGTCAAAAGCCGCCAAGAGGTCAAGCAGGATGAGGGCTGCCCCTCTGCCCTGATTGAGCGCCTGCCTAATCTCCTCAATGGGCTTGATCAGGGCTGTTTCCGTGCTATGGCCACTGTAGAAGCCGAATTTAGTGGTGTATAGATGATTATTAGATTGGATGTGGTCAACCAACTGGGTATTTATGATTTTTTCTGCTACCTTTGCTGGTAGAGGTAAGCAGGAAATGGGGTAACAAAGCATGCAAAAGGTTGAGGAAAAAGAAACCAAGCTTTGTCAAGGTGACTTGTGGCACTGCCCTACACCAAAATCCTATAAAGGAGGGCCAAAATCCACTGTTCCCTATGAGACTGGTTATATTGTTTCTCATTTAGAAAAATCCAAAAGTAAAGAGGAATGTTCTCACTTCTTGCCAAACGTTGCTGGTTCAAATAGATACAAGGTGCTGGACACTCAAGATATCGGGGAACAGGGTGGGGCAGAGGGGGGTGTGGATAAGGGCATGCAGGTGAGACCACAACCAAAGATAACTGACAGTGGGCACCCTTCTTGTTCTCTTAAAGAGGTTGGCGACCTTGTTATCACATTGTAAACTGAGATATTCGATTTAAAATAGATGTTGGTGATTTGACTGATCAAGTTTGTGATTTGATCAGTGCCCCCACTTCCTTGCAACGTCCTCAACCCCAGGCTGCCTATAACAGTTATTTAGTTTGTGACTACTCTCGTTCGCATCCCTTAACCCCTTCCGTGCGTCGGACGGCTGGGAGCGGTCCGACGTCACGGTGGGCGTGTGCGTCGGACGGCTCCCAGCCGTCCTAGCACCCACACACGGGGGAAGCGCTGGCGCTCCCCCCGTGGGCTGCCCTCCTACGTGCCTCTACCGGGGAAGGCAGGGGAAGCCCTTCCCCTGCCTCCCCCCACCCCCCCTCCTCGTCATCAATGACGTCAGCGCGCGTTGGAGGTTTCCCTTTTGTTTCCCAACGCGCTGGAAGCCATTTGCTTCCATCGCGTCTGGGAACAAAGGTGAGTTTTGGCTCTGGGGAGGGGGGGATTTAAACAAAAGAGGCATCGGGGGAAAGGAAAGGGTTTTCCTTCCCCCCGATGCCTCTTTTGTGCATTCCTGCTGCACGATCGTGCGATCGTGCAGCAGGAATGCCCACTAGGGCCAGGGATTTTTTTGTTGTTTTGTTATTTAATGCCTGCAACAGCTTGCCTAAGGGGCCGCTCCCCTTTTGGGGCCCATATGTTTTGGCGGTCTGCCCCGGGGGCAGATCTCAGCAATATTTTAAAATTTAAAGCCCACTAGACCACCAGGGACAAACTGTGGGGAGTGGCCCCTTGGGCAAGGGTCACTCCCCATTGGGGGCAATGTTTTTTTTAAATTTAAAAGCCAATACAGCGTGTGGGGAGCGCTCCCTTAGGCAAGGGTCGCTCCCCTTTGGGGCCCATATGTTTTGGCGGTCTGCCCCCCTGGGGGGGGGCAGATCTCGCCAATAATTTTAAATTTAAAAGCCCACTAGACCACCAGGGACTAACTGGGGAGTGCCCCTTGGGCAAGGGTCACTCCCCATTGGGGGCATTGTTTTTTTAAATATAAATGCCTAAACAGCGTGCGGGGAGTGGCCCCTTAGGCAAGGGTCGCTCCCCTTTCGGGGCCCATATGTTTTGGCGGTCTGCCCCCCTGCGGGGGCAGATCTCACCAATAATTTAAAATTTAAAAGCCCACTAGACCACCAGGGACTAACTGTGGGGAGAGGCCCCTTGGGCAAGGGTCACTCCCTATTGGGGGCAATGTTTTTGGCTGTCTCTGGGGGGGCAGATCTCGCCATGTAATGTTATTTTAGATGCCCACTAGACCACCAGGGACTAACTGTGGGGAGTGGCCCCTTGGGCAAGGGTTGCTCCCCTTTTACGGGGGTGAATATTTTATTTATACTCTTAGGCCCACCTATCCCTTAGCTTGGCTGGTGCATATTTGCATATGTGATTGTAATGTTTTTTTCTCCTTTTTATTCTAGTGTAAAGCTTTTGATTCTTGTTTGCGGTTTTGTCAGTGGCTGTTCTGCAGTTTTGCGTAGTTGCATTTATTTGGTAAGAAAAACATTTTTGTTGTGTTTACTCCAAATGAGTATTATTGTCATGCATGAATGAATTTTTTTGTAAGGGGTGTGATAATGGCAGCATATTTAGTTAGTGTTTTGAGCATGAAATTCTTTGCAATGTGTTTTGCATTGTCTTATGTGTAATTTTCTTTTTTCTTTTTCATTTTTAGTGGGATATTGTTGATCCTTACTGTGTCTGTGCAGAGTAGGTGGTGGTGAGTCTAGCTGCTTCTGGCAAGTGAGTGGTATAGTTTTGGAGTATATAGGTCTTTGTGATAAAGACGCATTTTGTTTATTACTTATTTTACAAAGTGTTTGTTGTTGTTGACTTGTTTGACCAGTTACCTTTATTAGTAAGGATTATGGCTAGCCGTAGAATTACTGCTCAGCAGGTGGTTGGTATGCTTTTGAATCTTCCTCTGACCATGATTATGAGACTGACAGTGAGTCTGAGGGAGAGGAGGGAGGGGAAGATTCAGGCAGTGAGTTTTCTCTCCACATGGAATCATCGGATGATGAAGCTACTCTCAGTGCGGATGAAGCTACTCTCAGTGCGGATGAGGCTACTCTCGGTGTGGATGAAGCTACTCTCAGTGCGGATGAAGTGCCTGTTTTAGAGGAGGGCACTGATGTGCCGATGGTGCAAGAGGCATCTGGATTGCAGCCTGGGGCTGTAAGGCTTCCCATTGGTAGTGCTGGACTCTGGGTTGATCCAAACTTTAGTGGTGATGCAGGGTGTAGAGTGAATTGTGAATTTTTTTTGCCTATACAGTTTTTTCAGTTGTTTATGGATGATGTATTTTTGGCTGAGATAGTTGAGCAGACTAATTTGTATGCAGAACAGTATTTGAGGGACAACAGTGCCAGACTTAGGCCCCGCTCTAGAGCTACCCGGTGGACTCCCACAAATCTGGATGAGATGAAGAAGTTTTTGGGTTTGACTTTTTTGATGGGCTTGATAAGGAAGCCGTCCCTGGCTTCATATTGGTCTGCCAGTCCCTTGATGGCAACGGCCATATTTCCTGCAATTATGAGTCGTGATCAGTATTTACTTTTGCTTCGGATGCTACATTTTGTTGATAATGCTTTGGCGTTGCCACGAGATCACCCTGACTGTGACCGTCTTTTTAAGATTCGGCCTGTTCTTGATCACTTTGTAGATCGATTTTCAGAGATCTATACTCCAGGCAAAGAAATATCTATTGATGAGTCTTTGGTCCTGTTCAAGGGCCGTTTGGTTTTTAGGCAGTACATTCCTAGCAAGAGGGCACGTTATGGAATTAAGCTGTATATGTTGTCTGAGAGTAGGACAGGATATGTCTTTAAGTTCCGGGTGTACACTGGTAAGGATTCCACTATTGACCCCCCTGGTTGTCCGCCCACTTTAGTAGGAGTTTCAGAGAAAATTGTGTGGGAACTTGCTAGAGGACTGTTTAACAGAGGTCACCATTTGTACCTTGATAACTTCTACACTGCTGTGCCATTGTTTAAGGAATTGCTTAAAGTGGACACTTTTGCTTGTGGCACAATCGGCTCTAACCGTAAAGGTTACCCAAAAGAGCTTGTTTGCAAAAAGCTTCAGAGGGGACAGTGCAGTGCCTTGCGTAGTGAGGAACTGCTAGCTGTGAAATTTGTGGACAGGAGGGATGTGTACATGCTAACTACCATCCATGATGAGAGTACTTCACCTGTGACTGTTTGGGGTCAGGTTGCTGAAGTGCGCAAACCTGTGTGCATTGTAGACTACAATAAGCACATGGGTGGTGTCGACAGAGTAGATCAGAGGTTGGAACCTTACACTGCTGTTCGTAAGGCTTACATTTGGTATAAGAAGTTGGCCATCCATCTCTTCAATTTAGCAACTTTTAATGCTTTTGTTGTGTTCAAGGAGTGTTCTCCTGCGTCAAAGATGACTTTTGTTCAGTTTCAGGAGTCTGTGATTAGCAGCCTTGTTGTTGTGGAACAGGCAAGTGTTCCTAGAGTTGGAGTGGTGGAGGATGTGGCTAGATTGAAAGAGCGCCACTTTCCCGATTTAATTCCTCCCACGCCCAAAAACCCAATCCTTGTAAGAGATGTAGAGTCTGTTTGCGAAGAGGTATGCGGAAGGAGAGTCGTATGCACTGTGCCAATTGTCCTTCTAATCCTGGGCTGTGTGTGCCCACATGTTTCAGATTGTATCACACTCGAAAGAGTTTTTGGGAGCAACCGTGAGTCTAATAGTGTACTGCCTGGTCTGTATGGTTTTATATAGTTGTTGTTTAGTTTCACTGTTGGCATTAGAATGATGTCTTTAGTTACTGCTGTTGTTTTTGTAGTTATAGTTTTGTATCTAGTTGCAATTTGTTTGTGTTTTTATTCTTGTTAAAAAAAATTGAGGACGGTGTGCGTGGACTGGCGCTTGGCTGACTGTGTGCGTGGACTGACGCTTGGCTGGCAGTGTGCGTGGACTGGTGCTTGGCTGGTGGTGAGTGGACTGGCGCTGGACTGGCGCTTGGCTGGCAGTGTGTGTGGGCTGGTGCTTGGCTGGCGGTATGCGTGGGCTGGTGCTTGGCTGGTGGCATGCATGGGCTGGCGCTTGGCTGGCAGTGTGCGCGGACTGGTGCTTGGCTGGCGGTGAGTGGACTGGCGCTTGGCTAGCGGTGTGCGTGGACTGGTGCTTGATTTGTGGTGTGCGTGGACTGGCACTTGGCTGGCGGTGAGTGGACTGGAGCTTGGCTGGTGGTGAGTGGACTGGAGCTTGGCTGGCGGTGTGCGTGGATTAGCGCTTGGCTGGCGGTGTGTGTGGATTTGCGCTTGGCTGGCGGTGTGCGTGGACTGGTGCTTGGCTGGCAGTGAGGGGACTGGCGCTTGGCTGGTGGTGTGCGTGGATTGGCGCTTGGCTGGCGTGCGTGGACTGGCGCTTGGCTGGCGGTGTGCGTGGACTGGCGCTTGGCTGGCGGTGTGCGTGGACGGGCGCTTGGCTGGCGGTGTGCGTGGACGGGCGCTTGGCTGGCGGTGTGCGTGGACGGGCGCTTGGCTGGCGGTGTGCGTGGACGGGCGCTTGGCTGGCGGTGTGTGAGTAGTGACTTGCTGCTGGTCACTACACACACTGCTAGCCTAACGCCACTCCACGCAATCCGTGAGCTGGTGTGGTTGCTGTGTCGGGAATGTGGGCGTGTGAAAGTGATGGGCCCTTGAATGGCGCTGTCTGCTGGTGTGAGTGTTGTAATGTGCTGGGCCCGCGGCTGGCGGTGTGAATGGTTTTGTATGAGTCACATGTATGAAAGGTGTATGAATGGCCTGTAAAGAGGTTGGTGACTTGTCATGGCTTTACAGCTCACGAGCTGTGAGTCAATGGTTCAGTTTCTCGTCCTTTCAATTATTAACAGTGCATTTCTTTTTTGTGAAATCTCTGGTTAATACAAACATATATACTGAACCATCACTCACCCTCGTGCCAAATCCAACCAGTATGTATGTGTGCTTGAGGAATATGTGGTTGTGTAGAAAAAAAATTATTTTCTGTTTTTGTCAAGCAGGGTGTACCTTGTCCCTTTTTGTGAATGTTGTAATGTGTTGGTTTTGTGCTTGGTGGTGTGAATGGTCTTGTGTGTATCATGTATGAAAGGTGTGTGAATGGCCTGTAAAGCGGTTGGTATCTTGACGTGGCTTTACAGCTCACGAGCTGCGAGTCATTGGTTCAGTTTTTTGTCCTTTCAATTATTGACAGTGCATTTCATTTTTGTGAAATCTCTTGTTAATAAAATGTTATATACTGAACCATCACTCGCCCTCGTGCCAAATCCAACCAGTATGTGTGTGTGCTTGAGGAATAGATGGCTGTGCAGTAATCTTTGTCTTTTTTGTCTCTCTGCCAAGGTGTACATTTCATCTAAGAATAACCTACCAACTGTAGATTTTGTCGTAAACTAAACACCCATGGGAGTACATGGTGATGTCTCTCTTGTGGATCCCAACAAGTTATCTTACCCACAATGTCCTGCAAACCTCAAAATGCGACTGTGACATTTTCCTTGCATTATTGTGCTCAAATTTTAACGCTGCATAAAGTAACACCAAATTTCCAACCCCCCAGCATTTCTCCAAGTATCCCAATAGAAATGGTACCTCACTTGTATGGGTGGGCCAAGTACCCGCGGCAGGGAAGGGCCCAAAACCTATTGATGCAACATCAAAATTACCTATCACAAACCAACCTGGTTTTGCAAGGGGGGTCCCATGAGTTTTTGGCCCTGGGCTCGGAGGCCATCTAGGGAAACCTACCAAACCCACACATTTCTAGAAACTAGACACCCGGGTGAGTCCAGTGAGGTATGGCTTGCGTGGGTCCCCCAACATTCTCCTACCCAGAATCCCCTGCAAACCTCAAATTTCGAAGAAAAAATCACTTTTTCTCACATTTCTGTGTGGGAAAGTTCCCTCCAATTTTAACGCTGCATAAAGTAACACCAAATTTCCAACCACCCAGCATTCCCCCAGGTCTCCCGATAAAAATGGTACCTCACTTGCGTGGGTGGGTCAAGGACCCGCGGCAGGCACGGGCCCAAAACCTATTGAGGCGACATCAAAATTACCTGTCACAAACCAACCTGGTTTTGCAAGGGGGGTCCCATGAGTTTTTGGCCCTGGGCTCAGTATCATTTTACTCGGGAGACTCAGGGGAACGCTGTGGGGTAGGACATTTGTGCCGGCATGGTGATTCCACACAAAAATTTGTGGAAAATTAGGTTTTTTCAGCTAAATTTGAGGTTTGCCTGGCATTCTGGGTAGGAAAACGTTGGGGGATCCACGCAAGCCATACCTCATTGGACTCCCCCGGGTGTCTAGTTTTCAGAAATGTTTGGGTTTGGTACTTTCCTAAGATGGCCGCCGAGCCCGGGGCCAAACTCTCAGGTGCCCCCCCAAAACCAGGTTGTTTTCTTATAGGTAATTTTGAACTCGCCACAGTACGATTTGGGCCATTTCCTGTTGCAGCCACTATGCCTACCCACGCAAGTGAGGTACCATTTTTATCGGGAGACCTGGGGGAACGCTGGGTGGGAGGAAATTTGTGGATCCATGCAGATTCCAGTACTTTCCCACACAGAAATTTGAGAAAAAAGCGATTTCTTCAGCGAAATTTGAGGTTTGCACGGGATTCTGGAGAGGAGAATGTTGGGGGACCCACGCAAGCCATACCTCGCTGGACTCCCCTGTGTGTCTAGTTTCCAGAAATGTGTGGGTTTGGTAGGTTTCCCTAGATGGCCGCCGAGCCCAGGGCCAAAAACTCATGGGACCCCCCTTGCAAAACCAGGTTGGTTTGTGACAGGTAATTTTGATGTCGCCTCAATAGGTTTTGAGCCCTTGCCTGCCGCGGGTCCTTGACCCACCCACGCAAGTTAGGTACCATTTTTATCGGGAGACCTGGGGAAACGCTGGGTGGGAGGAAATTTGTGGATCCGCGCAGATTCCAGAACTTTCCCTCACAGAAATTTGAGAAAAAAGTGATTTTTTCAGCAAAATTTGAGGTTTGCAGGGGAATCTGGGTAGGAGAATGTTGGGGGATCCACGCAAGCCATACCTCCCTGGACTCCCCCGGGTGTCTAGTTTCCAGAAATGTGTGGGTTTGGTAGATTTCCCTAGATGGCCGCCGAGCCCAGGGCCAAAAACTCATGGGACCCCCCTTGCAAAACCAGGTTGGTTTGTGACAGGTAATTTTGATGTCGCCTCAATAGGTTTTGGGCCCTTGCCTGCCACGGGTCCTTGACCCACCCATGCAAGTGAGGTACCATTTTGATTGGGAGACCTGGGGGGATGCTGGGTGGGAGGAAATATGTGGATCCACGCAGATTCCAGAACTTTCCACCACAGAAATGTGAGGAAAATTTGTTTTTTTTGACAATTTTTTAGGTTTAGAAGGGATTATGGGTAACAGAACCTGGTGAGAGCCAGACAAGTCACCCCATCCTGGATTTGCCTGGGTGTCTAGTTATAAAAAATGTATAGGCTTGCTAGGTTTCCCTAGGTGCCGGCAGAGCTAGGGTTCAAAAACTACAGCTATGCACTTTGCCAAAAAAGGGTCATTTTTCGCTGTGAAATTGTGGTGTGTCCACGTTGCGTTTTGCACCATTTCCAGTCGTGGGTACTAGGCCTACCTATGCAAGTGAGGTACCATTTTTCTCGGAAGACTTTGGGGAACGCAGGGTGGGTGGAAATTTGTGGATCCATGCAGATTCCAGAACTTTCCACCACAGAAATGTGAGGAAAATGTGTTTTTTTGGACAATTTTTTAGGTTTGCAAGGGATTCTGGGTAACAGAACCTGGTGGGAGCCAGTCAAGTCACCCCATCCTGGATTCCCCTGGGTGTCTAGTTTTCAAAAATGTATAGGTTTGCTAGGTTTCCCTAGGTGCCGGCAGAGCTAGGGTTAAAAAACTACAGCTAGGCACTTTGCCAAAAAAGGGTCATTTTTCGCTGTGAAATTGTGGTGTGTCCACGTTGCGTTTTGCGCCATTTCCTGTTGCGGGCACTAGGCCTACCCATGCAAGTGAGGTACCATTTTTCTTGGAAGACTTTGGGGAACGCGGGGTGGGTGGAATTTCGTGGATCCACGCAGATTCCAGATCTTTCCACCACAGAAATGTGAGGGAAATGTGTTTTTTTTGACAATTTTTTAGGTTTGCAAGGGATTCTGGATAACAGAACCTGATGGGAGCCAGTCAAGTCACCCTATACTAGATTCCCCTTAGTGTCTAGTTTTCAAAAATGTATAGGTTTGCTAGGTTTGCCTAGGTGGCGGCAGAGCTAGGGTTTTAAAACTACAGCTAGGCACTTTGCCAAAAAATGGTCAATTTTCACTATGAAATTGTGGTGTGTCCACGTTGCGTTTTGCGCCGTTTCATGTCGCGGGCACTAGGCCTACCCATGCAAGTGAGGTACCATTTTTCTCGGAAGACTTTGGGGCACGCGGGGTGTGTAGAAATTTGTGGATCCACGCAGATTCCAGAACTTTCCACCACATAAATGTGAGGAAAATGTGTTTGTTTTGACAATTTTTTAGGTTTGCAAGGGATTCTGGGTAACAGAACCTGGTGGGAGCCAGTCAAGTCACCCCATCCTGGATTCTCCTGGGTGTCTAGTTTTCAAAAATGTATAGGTTTGCTAGGTTTCCCTAGGTGCCGGCAGAGCTAGGGTTAAAAAACTACAGCTAGGCACTTTGCCAAAAAAGGGTCATTTTTCACTGTGAAATTTTGGTGTGTCCACGTTGCGTTTTGTGCCGTTTCCTGTTGCGGGCACTAGGCCTACCCACGCAAGTGAGGTACCATTTTTCTCAGAAGACTTTGGGGAACGCGGGGTCAGTGGAAATTTGTGGATCCACGCAGATTCCAGAACATTCCACCACAGAAATGTGAGAAAATGTGTTTTTTTGACATTTATTTAGGTTTGCAAGGGATTCTGGGTAACAGAACCTGGTGAGAGCCAGTCAAGTCACCCCATCCTGGATTCCCCTGGGTGTCTTGTTTTCAAAAATGTATAGGTTTGCTAGGTTTCCCTAGGTGCCAGCAGAGCTAGGGTTCAAAAACGACAGCTAGGCACTTTACAAAAAAAGGGTAATTTTTCATTGTGAAAATGTGGTGTGTTCACGTTGCGTTTTGAGCCGTTTCCTGTTGTGGGCACTATGCCTACCCACACAAGTGAGGTACCATTTTTATCGGGAGACTTAGGGTAATTCATATTTGTAAAGCAACTGTTATTACCTATTGACTTTCAATGCATTTCTGCCTTCCAAATGAAAGACAATATGTAAAAGAAGTAATTTTGAAAAATGCCCGATAATTCTCATGCTAGTATGAGTATTCCCAATTTCGGAAATGTGCAAATATCTACTGTTTCTAAACTCTATATTTTGTTCCCATTTCAGAAATACATAGGTGTCTTTCATACCGATTTTTCCATGTATACATTTTCCCAGAATAATTGCTATATACCCGGTACATAATAAAAAACCATTGCAAGTCGCTGCTCAGTTTTTGGCTCTGGGTTCGTCGGGTTCTTGGTAAACCTACAAGTCCTATATATCGCCACAACCAGTAAGGTCCCACGGATGTAACGGTATATTGCTTTCAAAGAGCTGTCATAATTATAAGAAGTTACAGGTGAAATTGTTAACAGAAAAGGCTGTTTTTTTCAACAAATTTTCAATTTTTCCTATATTTAACTGTTAGTTTCTATAAAGAAACCTTGAAGGATCTGCACAAATGACCCCTTGATGAATTCAGAATTTTGTCTACTTTACTAAAATGTATAGCTTCCCAGGATCCATTATTGCTTTCATACCCATTTCTACCATTAACTGGAAGGAGGTTGAAAGCACAAAAAATAGCAAAAATAGGCTATGTCCCAGAAAAATGCCAAAACTGTGTAAAAAATGTTGGTTTGCTGACAAAAGTCTGTCATTCCCTAAAAACTGGGAAAATGGTGATTTCAGCCCCACAAACCCTTTTTTGATACCATTTGCAGGAAAAAACCCAGACGCTTTCATTTGCAGCCCTTTTTTCCCATTTTTCCCCAAAAAAACAAAATATTGCTGTATTTTGGCTAATTTCTGGGTCCCCTCCAGGGGAATCCACAAACCCTGGGTACCTTTAGAATCACCATGATGTTGGAAGAAAAGGACGCAAATTTGGCGTGGATACCTTATGTGGTCAAAAAGTTACAGGGGCCTAAGCGTGAACTACCCCAAATAGCCAAAAAAAGGCTTAGCACAGGGGGGGAAAAGGCCTAGCAGCGAAGGGGTTAACTAAACAAGGTGTTTTGTTGTGTACGAGGGCATATTTATCACTTCAAGAATGGCAAGTGAAGGAAAAGAACTACAGGTTTTAAACTTGGTCCTATCTAATGTTGAATTTGAAAACCAATGCGATAATGATGGGAAGGAAGCAGCTGCAACCCCTGGCTTGCCCCTTGCGACCCCTGGCACCGTCTCTGCGACCCCTTGGCTCCAGCTAGACTGGCCATGGATTGCATTCAGCATTTCCCCTAGGGCGCTTCTTAAGAGTGTAGAGAAAAGCAAGGCCCGGCACGGCCTGCGATTAAAGGGGCTAATTCATTTCAGAATGCATTGTGAAGTCGTTCTGTGCGAGCAGAAGGAAGCAAAGTACACGGGTCGTGGCAGGTTCATGCACCTTAGCAAAGATCCTCACTTCAGTCCGTAAGCTAGCTGCTCCGATTGCTGGACACCCAGCTGTGTCTCTTGCCTCTATTCAAGTAAAGCATTAGCATGCGTTATTTATTATAAATGCATATTTATCTGATCATGATGCTTCCCATCCGATTATGCACACCACCTAGCATTGCCAGGCAATTAACAGCCTATCCTGTCTGAAGCACCCTAATTTCCCTTGCAGAACGCACAGGGCTGACTTCCATATTGGACCCTGCCTGGTGTATTTCTCAAAAGGCCTGCTCAGACTTAGCTCCTGCTCCCTCATTCCAAAGTGGGGCCATGCTTCACTTCCTTTCAGTCCTACGCCCCCCCCCTTTGACCCTTTTTAGGTCTCGCCTAGGGATGCAGCGCGAATGCGCTGCCATCGCTTTGCGAGGCATGCAGTATACACTATAGTGGGGAAGCTTCGTGGAAGCTCCGCCCACTCTCCGGCCCATCTTTTTCATTGGCTTAGGTCCTAAATGCTGCCTTCTGATTGGTTTTGGGCATTGTTAGTCCCTCCTCCTGACGAGCATGTCGTCATTTGTATCCTTCCACAGCTATCGGCCCCTTTACTCCTGCACTATTTTCTTCCCTCTCTTCCCCCCTCACCCCCCGCAGACCGTAACTTCTCGGACCCCCCCCCACACCCTCTCCGCTCGCCACCGGTACTCTAGGGAGAGAGGTGCCCAGGAGCAGCATTGCACCTTTGCCAATGCTTGTTATTTTCTGCGCACCGTGCGCGCTTTCACTTTCATTGTTTTTTCACAATGGCGGCCGCCGCACACACCAATCGCGGGACCCTGCCTGTCTATGAGCTCCCGCACAGCCGGTAACATCCATGAACCCACTTTGTGTTCACTGCCGCCTGCCTGCAATGATCTTGCTGTGGTCAAACTAAAATTCAGAGGGACTGAAAATTACAGTGAGTGGCTCGGCTTTGACGTCGTTGCTGATATATCAAATCGGTGCGGGATAGGTTATTACGTACGCGCGACGCTGACTGTAGGTATAACGCCGCGTAGACCCCCGACCTGCAGACAGTGACGTGTACGCGAGGGCAGTAGCTCGAGCCCGTGGACGTGGGCTCTGCTCACCATCGGTACTCTATTGCTAAGAACGCACGATACCAGTTGCGCCTTCTATGGGGGATCCGTCGGTTCTTCCCGCAGAATGACTTAAAAACCTTGGTACAATCTCTGGTTCTCTCAAGACTGGATTATTGCAATTCTCTTCTGACGGGCCTTCCCAAATCCCACCTCTCCCCTCTCAAATCCATCCTCCATTCAGCAGCTCGCTTCATTTCAGGGTCTAAACGAAGCGACCACATCACTCCTATCCTGTCCTCTCTTCGATGGCTTCCGATCGAGGCAAGATCTATTTACAAAACTGCCTGCATCACACACAAAGCCTTACACACGTCCTCCCCTCGTTACCTGGCGAATAAATTGAAATTGTCCGGTGGCTCTCGCCCTTCTCGCAATGCGGAAAAGCTTCTGCTTGAGCCCCCCATCTTCAAAAGGGAAAGATTGATGGCGCAATCCTTCTCAGGCAATGCAGTGAGAATCTGGAACTCGCTTCCCCCATTGCTCCGTGCCACCTCCTCTACCCGGATCTTCAAAGCTGACCTCAAATCTCTTCTCTTCCAAAGACACTTTCAGAACTAATACTTTCATTCTCAGGCCCCTCTAGGAAGTTCGCTCTTCATTGTAAATTTGTACTTTTTCCTGTACATTCCTCACCCTTGCGTGCTGTGTTGGATTTTATGTTTGTGTACCCTTCATTTTAAGTCTCCTGTTTAATTCACGCCCTCTCTACTCCCTCAAGGAAGTTCTTCCACTAGGAAATTCTGTACAGTGTGTTCTGAGTGACTGTCACCTATTGCAGTATTATACCTCTATTTGTATTTTGTATCTTATGTATCATGCACACCTGTCACTTTTTCCTCTTGCAACGTATACCTCTTTTTGTATTTTGTTTGTTTTTGTTATTTGCACAATTGTCACTTTTTCCTCATGTAATGTAACGCTTGCTTTTGTATTATGCTCACTTGTAACCTTCTCCTCATGCAATGTTACTGTTCCTATTGTGAAGCGCTCTGACACCTTCGGGTAAAGTCCGCGCTATATAAAAACGCATAAATAAATAAATAAATAAATAAATACCCCCTGAGGATGCGGAGTGCCCCTGGAGAACGGGTCCGCGCTTTAAAGCGCGGTTGTATGGGCATCATGGGGATGTATCAGGGGTGCGGCCTGAAGTACTATGGCCGAGCCCACTTCAGCTCCAGGAACTGCAAGAAGAGGAGCGCGAGTGGTTTCCTTCCTTGCAGGAGATGCAGGAGCGCATCCGGGTTCGGGGGGAGCAGGAGGCCAGAGCGATAAGGGAGAGGTACTTTGGCTTAGAGAGGGTATTTGGAGAGGACATGGGGGTTGCTCTGAGTCGGTCTTATACCACACTTGTGTCATTAATCTGCATTATTTTCCTCATGTAACGCAACTGGTTCTATTGTACAGCGCTCTGACACCTTCGGGTAAAGTTCGCGCTATATAAAAATGCATTAAATAAAATTAAAAAAAAAAAAAAAATAAAATAAATACCATACACGCGAGGCGCACGAAGGTTAACACCGGTCCGTATTCGTTTCTGCTGCGCGCACACGTTCAGAATCAGGGCCGGACTGGCCGTAGCGGGCACCGAGCGTTTCCCCGGGGGGCCGCCATGGTGTGGGCCGGTTTTGGGCCCCTGGGGGCCGATTTTGTTACCGTGGGCCAGCAATTTCGGCCACCTGTAACAAAATCGGCCGAAACCGGCCCTAACAAACAGCTTGGCCGCACTCCCCCCTCCCCTCCATGGGGGCCGGCCGAGCAGTTTGCCAGGGCCGGTTTCGGTTCCCAGTCCGGCCCTGTTCAGAACCTGTCACATAGGGCGAGGAGCACGGAGTGCTGCACAATCTTGCTTTCGAAAGACGCCCATCAAAGCGAAACGTATCGGAGAGATACATGAGAAACGAACCCCTTACTCTGGACCACAGGCTTGCTTCGAGTCACACTACTCTGTGAGGCAAACTATAATTCAGAGGGACTCTTCAGACCACTCCATTGAAAGAATATTCCGTAGTCACCAGCACCTCCTCCAAGTACAGGGGTACACCTCCGACATCAGCGTTCTCGTTAGTGAAATCCAGAGTAAACAAAATGACACAACTGTCAAGCTCAAATTAGGCTTTTAACGGCTTCAAGACTAAATCTCCCTATTTGTTCAGGAGCAGGTTTAACATTTCGATCAGACACGCCCTCCTGCAGTACCAATAAGCGTTACATAAACGATAGAGTAGGGTGGTCGCTATTTCTCCAATGAATATATTTAGAAATGAGCTTGATATACCTACTTGCACAATATCATAGGAGATTACACACACACACCCACACGTGCAATATACACATTCACAGAACGGCAGCACTCGCTCTTCTTTTTCAGTTTGCTTGAGATGCCATTTCGGTTTCTTTTTCAATTCTTGGAAAGAGGGTGAATGCTCAGGTGATTGGCGGTAAAGGCGTCTTGCGGGGGTGATACAAGGTTAAATGATCAGGGCTCGTCATAGATGGGTCACTCTACATGACCCCAATAGGTCTAGCGAATAAGGACTAAAGAAAGGTGATTGCTATGTGCATTAGTGAAAAAGTTAGAAACGTTCAAAAGTGCAGTTTCTGTTGAATGAATGGTATGGAAGCCCAATTGAGTTGGGCTGAGTAGATTGTTACCTAAAAGGTTTTTTGTGAGACAACCGAAGATCAGCTGTCTGAGTTTTTTTGGGGGAAAAGGGTAATTCTGACGAAGGTAGTTCACTGGAAAAGAGGGATGGCATAAGCGATACGACCAGAGCTGATTTGAAGCATTAAGGGTATGTGCCAGATGTGCTACACACTGAGTCCCCAACACACAGTTTTATTTAGGGCTGTGGCGCACGCAAACATTTCTTTATCAGTGCTGTCCTGCAGCTGTCACCTTTATTAGGCACAGTGGGTGAAGCAGGAGTCCGGGAGCCGGTGTGCTCTGAAATCTTGGCAAAAGTTAAGGTGAGCCAGAAACTAAATCATAAGAAATCCAAGCAAAAGCAGAAACAATGCATCAGTTTCTATCGTTTCAATAGAGTGCTTTTGCTGCAGTAGTGAGCTCCGTTCATCCCTCCTCCCTCTCACCTTTATTAGGCACAGTGGGTGAAGCAGGAGTCCGGGAGCCGGTGTGCTCTGAAATCTTGGCAAAAGTTAAGGTGAGCCAGAAACTAAATCATAAGAAATCCAAGCAAAAGCAGAAACAAGGCATCAGTTTCTATTGTTTCAATAGAGTGCTTTTGCTGCAGTAGTGAGCTCCGTTCATCCCTCCTCCCTGTCACCTTTATTAGGCACAGTGGGTGAAGCAGGAGTCCGGGAGCCGGTGTGCTCTGAAATCTTGGCAAAAGTTAAGGTGAGCCAGAAACTAAATCATAAGAAATCCAAGCAAAAGCAGAAACAAGGCATCAGTTTCTATTGTTTCAATAGAGGGCTTTTGCTGCAGTAGTGAGCTCCGTTCATCCCTCCTCCCACATCTATTTCTCATCACCCCAAATCCCCTTCTCCACCTTTTGTTGCATAATGCCCAGGATTTTTCCACAACCCATCTCCCCAACCCCCAAAAAGAAACTCTTTTAAATTGCTTTAAAACATTGGGGCATATTAGCAAGGGCACTATCGCCGCTTTAGCGGCACTTTTTGCCGCTAAAGCGGCGATATTTATATCGCCCTATCAGCAAACTGTCTCTAACAGCAGTTAGAGACAGTTTTCGGGCATTAGCGCCCGTTTTTTTACCGCTTTGCATGTCAGCGATATTTATCGCTAATGACATGCAAAGTGGGCGTTCCTGACGAACAAACCTGGGAAACACTCGCTAACAGGCCTATCGCCTATTAGCAAGGTGGCCATGGCCCCAGTTAGCGACGTGAAAAGTTGCGCTAACCGGGGTCATCGGCATTTATTTAACACCTGCAATTAGCAGGTGTTAGCCATACCTAACATGGGGGGGTGGATTATGCTGATACGACCACAGGGTCGTATCAGCAAGGTGTTCTCCCTTCTCTATGCAACATCGCTGGTTTTTCAGCGATGTTGGCCCATTTCCCCCGCTATCGCTGGAATATTCATCGCCATAGCGCTAATCGTTGCTAATACAGCGTTAGCGTGGCGATATATTCCAGCGATAGCCGGCGATTAAAAAATCACGCTAAGCAGGGTTAGCGATGATTATCACCTCTTCTTGCTAATATGCCCCAATGTTTCTAATTAATGCGCTGCCTCCCAGTGGTCCGAGAACGGGCTGTTTGTGGTTTGTTGCAGGTTCTGTTTGCATTTACCAGTGCCTAAAACATCAGAACTTGAAATATTGCACGTGGACAGTTCATGAGGATGCTAAATCAGCGGCCCCTCTTTAACAGGGACATTTTAAGGATTTTGGAGGCCCCTGTTTGGAAGAGCTTTGAATTTATGATCCAGTTTCAGCTCTTTTATGTCCTCTTTGGCCAGGTCACTGACAGTGCACAGGTGCACTCATATTTTATTTGCAGTATATGTGTAGCACAGATCTAGCCATGTAAAACAGTGGAGTGCACAGCACAGTGAACGTGCAATATCATGGTGTGTGTGTGGTAAAAAATAACGATCAAATGTTTTTATTTAAACACTTTATTTACAACATTTTGATTTGCCACCATCCTGTTTAAAAGCGTTTGTCAGCACCGCTGCCTACCAGCAGCACCAGAGCAGAGTGCGCTCAAGAGGTTGCCTTAATTGCAAAGCCACGTCTCACACGTATGGACTTCTTTGTAGTCTTCACCTTTCACGATCTTGCTCCATTTCTCTTTGTACCTGTCTGAAAAAGTCTCATTGTCTCTGCCTTGTCTCTCCTTCCACTTCTTTTTATTCTGTGCGTATCTCAGTCCCTCCTTGCATTTCAGTCTCTCTTAATCACAGTACCAGTTTCTATTTCTCTCCCTCGCTTCCATTCTTTTTTTATCTCTGTTTATCTTTATTCCTCCTGTTTCTCCCTTTCTGTGCCATTGTCCTTTTCTTTCTTTGCCAGTCTTTTTGCTGTGTCTCTCCTACTCTCTCTGTATGTTTCAGTCGTTGGACATTTTTGCTTTCTTTACTTCTCTTTTTCATCATTCGATCTTTACTGTGCCGTTTCGATTTTCCCCTCTATTTTCTTTTCACCCCAGTTGTCCCCTTTCCTCAGATTCATTCCATCTCCGTTTAATTTTCCTCCTTTCTCTAGCATCCTTTCTGTTTCCATATTATTTCCTCTTTCATTCGTTTGGTAGGTAAAAGACATTGTTATTTACAACGCTACCTCGAACTCTAAAAAATGCGAGACCAATTTGCATTGCAAATGCTTGTTAAACTCCTGTCAGAGCCCCAGTAGAAAGCAGCCAAAACAGCTACTGAAGACAAAGGGCTAACAAATTACCCTGGCAGGCCTGAACTCAAGGACAGCTCAGGAAGAGGGGAATGCAGGGCTTTGGGTGAACTTACTTGACCGGGAATGAAAGTGGACATTATATATGCACAACTGTGAAACCGCAACGGCAATCAAAAGCTGCTAGAAGAGTTTTGCTCACTGCCTTAAACCAGCTCCGTTGGGCAATGCTCCTGCTGAAGAGAACTGCCTTTTTATCAATTGTTAAAATATAAACATAGTGATTATCTATTTTATTTACTCATCATTAGTGGACATTGAGACAGTGTTATTGTACACCAAGGAAACACCTCTGATTATAATTCTTGCCATATTGTGAAAATTCTTTCAAGAGAAATATGGTGCCCAATCCTGGTTTATTACTAGTAGCCCAGGTATCACAGTGGCAATGGCTGTAAAACATGGAATATGGTACCTCTTTTTGTCAACACAAAATGTTGGCAAGTATGCCCCCTGTTGCTGGATGTGGTCTTCACATGTGACTCTGCGGGCTTGCTCGTCTACTCTTTGGCGTGTTCTGAATTTTGGAATGTGCAATTGTGAATGCTGGCTAAAACACGTGCTTACACGTGTAGGTAATTACCTATTATAGGAAACATTCTGATATCAAAACATTGCTGACAATGCATACACTAGCCTCTTAAAATTATAACAATTCTGTTAAGATGTTCATACACTTTTCAGCAGTAATAAAGCGCAAAAGTGAAGGGACAGTTCCATTATAATATAGTATAATTGATAACAAGTGCAGACACTGTGCTGCTCAATACACTGCTAACAGCTACTCTTGCTGCCTCTTTAATAACTAAAATGACAATTGTAGATAGTGACCAATTAAAGTAGCAGGAACATTGTAAAATAAGTCTGAGGTATGTCTGTAAAAAATCTAGCATCGCTGTAGGCAACTGCAAATACTGCCACATTGGATATCAGCATTGTTGATAGGTGCAGGCAAAGGCCATTCCCGAGAAGCTCAGACACCACCTGTTTATTGAAAGCACAGGCTTTAGGAAGCATCCAGAATTGTAAGCCCTCAAAGAAGTAAAGCACTTAAAGACAAAAAGGATGGTGTCTGCTAAATCTATATAAATTGCAGTTGCTGCAGTCTACTTTTATATCCTTTGCCTCAACATTTTCTGCATTTTAACCCACACATTGTTTCTGCTGGCATTTCCTGGGCCCGATTCACAAAGGTAAACTTAGACGTTCGGTCTAAACTTAGACCAAATGTCTAAGTTTACAACTTTGGGAATTCGCAAACGGCATTTACGAGTACCATTGTTTGTCCACACTCGGGCTGGATCTCCTCCACGAGTCTGGACATAAAGATAGTACTCGTAAATGCCCTTTGTGGATTCTTAAAGTCGTGAACGTAGATGTTTAGTCTAAGTTTAGACCAAACATCTAAGCTTACCTTTGTGAATCGGGCCCATTGGTTTCAAGTTGCTGTTTTAATTTAGAAAGCAGACCTTGTCTTATATTTTCCTGCTTGCCATTAAAAATTTACAACTGGTATTATGGCTCACCTCTCTATCCATTGCCATTATTTACACACCAATTGTATGTTGTCTCCAGATTTACCCTTGGACTTTCCCAATACAATTCCTCCCATACAAATTACGACCATCCAGTGTCCAGCCTGTTCATATTGTCAAACTCTAAGTGGTCATCAAATCCACCCTTCCTTACTGGAGAGCGGTCTGACAAGCGCTACCTCTGTTGCTAAGTGCTGGTGCTTTTAATGGTTTTTAATGGAGAAAGAAGGAAAGGGAGACAGGATCAGAAAGTAATAGGCAAAGAGGAGGTAAGATGAGAAAGGGAGATGAGGAGGGAAGCAAAGGGAGGACGAGAGGGGGAGTGTATCCAGAGAAAGAGAAAGAAATGATGGAGTCAGAACAATTTCGCACAATGATAGTGAAAAGGATTAAAAATCTTAGTGAATAAGGATAGAAAGTGATGGGAGTAATGGCATGGATGCTTGAAGAGAGCATGAAGAATTTGGAGATAAAAACAAGAGAGTGATAATAAGAAGGAGAGAGAAGAAGAAAGAAAGATTGAGAGAAGAAGGTGTGGTTCGGGAAGGGAGGTGAGTATTCATAAAATGGATAAGAAAGCAAAAGAGGAATGACTGGAAAAGAAGATGAGGACATTAATGTATGATGAAACTGGCATGGAATAATGCACCATTTTCCACTTTTTTTTCTAAAGTTTCTTTGGTAAGAACTTTCCCTAAGCTCCCCTTGTAGTTGTTGGGATAGCTCACTGTGGCCACTCAGCACAGTATGGTGGCTGGTATGACATCATTTGCCAGAGTTGCTTTTGGTTCTCAGTCTAGCCTTGACTGGCCTCAGAGATGGAACATTCAGTGTAGCTTGCCCCTTTGGACATCATAGTGCTACCCTCCATTTTTGTGTTTCTTTTAATTAAATAAAATGGACCTTCACTGGCAGCTGAGTTAAGAAAAATGCTTTTAAATGTAGGTTGTGCATGTGTTAGTGGGTAAGAGTGTGACCGTGAGAGAAAAAGCTTCTGTATGTGTGGGCATTTGTGTCTGTGTGTGTCAGCATGTGTGTGTGTGTGTGAGTGAGACTCACTGACAGATAGTGATGGAGCATGACTGAGAATGAGTGTTAGTGAGTCAGACTAAGAGTAAGAGTGACTGCAGATGAGTGAGAGTGGGTGAGTGAGAATGTATCAGCAAGAAAATGTGTGAGGGAGTATTAGAGCTTGTGAGTGCAAATTAGTGAGTGACAGGAGGTGAGTGTAACCTCAAGTGAGAAATATTGAATCTGTAATAGACAATAAGCAAAAGTGAGTTAGAATGAGGGGTTGAGAGTCAAAGCGAGTTAGAGTGTGACTATGAATAAATCAGAGTAAAAATGGGTGTGTGTGTGCAAATGAGTGAAAGTAAGAGTGTGTAAGAAAGTGAGAATGAATGAGTGTAAATGAGAGAGTGCAAGTGTCAGTGAGTAGGAATGTGAGTGAGTGAATGTAAATGAGAGAGACTGGGAATGTAGTGTTACGCTTGTGAGTCTTGGATTTGCCCAGGCATACTCGAGAAATCATTGGCTTAGAGAGGCACCCATGGCAAAATACCTGTACCAGTACCAGTGCAATTCTGATCAGTACAGAAACCTTTGATAAAAAAACTTGTGCTGGCAAACTAGAGTTAAATCTTGGCATAATTGGTCCATGGTGGAATACTGGTGCTGGTATACTTGAAGTAATTCTTGACATATGGGGCATCCTTGGAAAAACCCTGGAAATGAGGAAAATTGGCATAAGGAGACGCCATGGCAAAATGCTAGCACATTGGAGGTAATACCTGGCTCCTGAGTCTAGAGATAACAGCACTACCTGCACCAACTTTGGTGAAAAACTACAGAAACTTTAAAGTAAGTATACTGCATTTACCAAAATGCAATGGGTGAACTGTGCACTCTCACCCCTTGTGTTTAAATTGGTTTACACCTGATTGGCATATTTAATTTACTTATAAGTCCCTTGCAGAGTGGTATACCATATACCCAGGGCCTGTAAATTAAATGCTACTAGTGAGCCTGCAACACTTATTGTGCCACCCAACCTAAATAGCACATTAAAACATTTCCCAGGTATGCCATTGCAGCCTTAATACAGGTTTAAATTGCCAATTTGACTTGGCAATATAACCCCCTTGTCTATCCTTAAACTCCCCTTTTTTTGCATATAAGCCACCCCTAAGGTAGGCCCTTTGGAGCCCACAGGGCAGGGTGCATTGTAATTAAAAGGTTGGATATGTACTTTTAAGTTTTACATATCCTGGTAGTAAAAAGCTCCTAAATTTGTTTTTAACTTCTGTGAGGCCTACCTGTCCCAGAGGACAACATTGGACTGCCTTCTTACATTCAATAAGCGCTAACGTTTGATTGGGATCAGGTAAGCATTTCATGTTTGATAACTATGAAATTGTAAGGAAAAATCCTCCTTAATAGTAAAGTCAAATTTTAAATGATGATTTAGATTTAGCCACTTTTATAAACTTGGCATTGTCCTGCGCTTAGCCTTTTGGTGCCTGGAGCCTGTCTTAAGTCACATAAGTGGGTGCAACTGACAGTTAGGCTTTGTGAATTCATCCCAGACAGTCACACAATAGAGGAATGAGGTGAGCCTGAATGGGTCATCTGCTGCCGGGATGGAGGGGGGTGAGCTGGGCACAACCCCATTTGCAACTGAATAGGCTATGCTCTGCCTTCACACAAATGGCTTATCACCTCCACATTGTCTTTGCAGCTAGCTTGGAGCCAGGGCAGTGGAGTCAGGAAATGCCATGCAGTTCGTAGAGAAACCTCTAGAAACTTCTTCCAAATTAAAAAAGGCACAAGGTACAAAATTAGGACCCTCACAGGCACTCTTCAGTTTACTTTCTGGACCTGCAGAAGGACTCTCAGAGGACTGCCTGTGGCTGTGGCCTGCTGTGTGTTCCACACTGACCTCCTGTTTTTAGCTTAAAAAGAAGTTGACTGGTTCATGGAGTCATTTTGTTCATACGTGTTGTACGAATATGTCGTCAATTTGTATTTAATTGGATAGCAAATGCTACAATTTTATGAGCTTCATTTAATTTATGTTGATATTTAGTATGTTAAATGTGTTGTACGTTGAAATATGACAAAATGTTTTGAGCTCTGTATTTATCTTTAAAAAGGGGGACAGCCATATGTCCATGCACAGATATAAAAATATAAAGTAGCCCTTTGATGACTAGACATAAGTTTCTATACAGATGAAATAAATTTCAGAAAATAAAAAAGAATAAAACATGGGCATAGGAGATTTGGTTTCCTGTTCCTTACTTTTCAAATAGCTCAGAACAAAAAGCTACAGCTAGGTCTACAATTGTTTACACTATAAAAGAGGCATAATCTAGTTGTAAACAAGGGCCCAACCCCCCTCTTTTTGACTAACTTTCTAAAAGTGGCATTTTAAGACTTACGATTTGAAATCCGACTTCACCATGATCTGTAATTATAAATTGTGAGTCCAGAGACACCAAACTCAAATTTTCTATCTCTTTCCAATTGGAAATTACACTTAAAAGATGTTTTAGGGCAATACCATTGTTAACCTATGGGAGAGATAGGCCTAGCAGTAGTGAAAAATTAATTTAGCCGTTTTTCACTACCAGGACATATAAAACTCAAAAGTACATGTCCTACCTTTTAAATGCACTGCACTCTGCCCATAGGGCTGCTTAGGGCCTACATTAGGGGTGACTTATATGCAATAAAAAGGAAGGTTTGGGCCTGGCAAGTACGTTAACTTGCCAGGTCAAAATGGCAGTTTAAAACTGCACACACAGGCTCTGCAGTAGCAGGCCTGAGAAACGTTCAAAAGGCTTCTGAGCCCTATTTAATTTAGAGGCCTCGGGCACATATATTGCACTCTACTAGAGACTTATAAGTAAATTAAATATGCCAATTGTGGATAAGCCAATGTAACCACATTTTTAGGAGAGAGAATATGCAATTTAGCACTGGTTAGCAGTGGTAAAGTGCCCAGAAGCCTAAAGCCAACAAAAACGAGGTCATAAAAAAGGGAAGAGGAAGTCAAAATGTTTGGGGGTGACCCTGCAGAAAGGGCTGGGTCCAACAAGTACATTAAAGATTAACTAATTAGTCTAGGGTTTTGGGAGTGCTGTTATAATACCTCATCTATTACTAAGCACATTCACCACTCAGTAAAGGAAAGGTGCTGGGATTGTGCACTTGAGAAAGTGTTAATATATACACAAGGTGGGCTATATTAAAAGCAAATTCCTACGGATGAAGTGGCAATATAGATTTGAAGTATGTATGGACTTTATATAATCTCCTCCTGAGAGAAGTTTATATATTAAGTTTAGGATGGGGATTTTACTGTTAGCCGCTTTTAAGAGTACATGGTCAAAGTTATGTTATGCATCTGTGTTTTTATAGCATGCTAATCACCCGTGAGGATCTTCAGGTGCTCTGTAGCAGGTGTGTGAGGCCAGCCCATATGGTCTCCGTTTGCAAGAAATGCCCATTGGGTAAATTAGCATATGAAACTGAGAATCATGTTTTCTTTTTTGCATCACATATATGAAACATAGACATAAATGGATCAAGCCGCTTTGCCTGCAACTAGGGAGAAGGCAATGTATTTTTGCTTTGAAAATATGTAAGTCTGATACCAGTACCCGTGTTGTGTTTATAATTACTAAATCAATCAGTATGGCACATATGGACCAGAGTACTAAAATCAGGGTTGTAGATTGGTTAAATTTGCTAATGTATTTTATGCATTGATTTGCAATAAAGATAAACATTTAGGAATGATTGAACCTCAGGACCCAAGGTAAGTAAATATTTGGGACAACATGTTATGCAGGGACACCATATCATATTGAACAGAATTTGTTTATTTTCTAGGGTGGCGGTAATCTTCTTCATGCCAGGGAGATCCCACAGTTTATGTAGTCAAACCGTATGTATGCTCAGGAGTGATATCTGTACCCAACTCAGCAGTAATAACTTGTTTGGCATTACAGGGGGCAAGTGTGATTGCTTTACCTGTGCTTGAGCGTAATCGGTATGTTTGTTTGTTTGGGAAACCTAGGAGAATGTAGCTGGCTAACTGAGTTATGTCTGTGTTGAAGATTTTGTGTACTTCAGAGATCACCTCCTTCCAGTACCTCTTAAGTTTGGGGCATCTCCACAAGAGATGTGTAAGTGTGTTGTGTCCACCACAGTTCGGCCCGCAATCTCCTGAGTCAGTGATCTTCCATTTTGTCTTTCGAGCTGTAGCGTAATACGAGTAGATTGTGGTTTTCAATTGCCTCCTTACCTGCCATACTAAATGTGGAGGTGCGAGCTACTTGAAAGATGCCTGCCCATTCCTTGTCAGTGAGGGTGCCCTATTGCTTGGTTTACCTTTGCATCTGGGTGGGGGTCTTTTATATGTAGGTGGCTTGGTTGAGAAGTGTGTGGATCAATGACATAATATCATTTAAATCAACATCCATTCACATAAATATCAGTTACAAAAATATTGCCCCCTATACCTAAATAACAACAACACAAATATCGATGACAAAAATATTGCTGTTAAAATTATCTATTTCTACTGTTTTCAAAACCACAGAAATTGTAAACAAAAATATTGTTTTTTAAAATTTTATTTATTAAGTTTAAGTAAGGGTACTGCAACTGCAAGGCACCACAAACATTAGGACATTAGGACAAATCAAACAAAGAAAACGAGCAAGATCATAATAACAGAGCAGGGAGACAAGGTACTTAATCAACAGCAAACAGATCTGCCAATAATCAATGATTGTAACCCAGTGAACCCACAATATGTCTTCACACAAGCGCAATAGCTGCTATAGCCCGTAGATCGTATGACACTATGATCAACGGGAAACACACCAAGTGAGTGGCCGGTGCATTCAAAGGAGAAGAAATTGGCTATACAGGGGCATCAACAGTCTCGGGGAGAAACCCCCCATATGCCTGGGGGTAGAAGGTGTTCTGAACTCCCGTGAAATCTGTACGGAATGAAAAATATACAATCAAAGGGTGGCCAGATATCTACCATGCGGGAACCCTGGGGCAACAATTGTCAGTATGCTGCAAGTTGCTCATGGCAATCTGCGAAATTGGGCATCTAGCTATCAATTTGAAGTACAGGATGGCGCCCCCAGTGTATTACGACTCTATGTTTAGCCAGGAGGAATAACATTGCAGTCAGTCGCCAAACTCCACTAGGGACATCCTTGACATAGCCTAAAAGTGAAACCAGTGGGGTCTTTTGGGGCCGATAATCAGTGATAGAGGTGATGGCATCATATATGTGGGACCAGAAGCGGTGTATTGCAGGTCAATTGTGTCCACATCTACAACAACGTGCATCATCTAAAATCCCCATATGGAACAACTGTGCGGGAGTACAGTACATTTGATGAAGAAATTTAATGTGAATTAAGCACAGTCGGTAGTTGGGAGAGAGCTCCCTAGTCAGCCCGCAGCAATATCGCGACTGCTACAGTGAAGGGAGGATCGAGCATGACTTCCCAATTGGAGTACAGTCTGGGAGTGCATATGGGTGACTTATCTTGCATGATGCGTTTAGGCACGTGATCAGTTTCCGTGGTGATGGTTTGGTCAATAACATGGGAGGAACAGCAGCCTCAGTATCGTGTAGGGTGAAATTTGCAGTGCGAAATCTGAAGTATCTGAAAACAATGAGTGGAGTAGGTTGCAGTAGAGTGGATATGTATTGCACCAATATAAATTGTTCCTCTGGATATAAATCACCTAGCGTAACAAGACATAACCGCGTCAGTTGGCAGCATACTATGTCATCATCAACTGCCGGAAGCTGAGGGTGACCATTCAGGGGGCTGCTGGGAGAATATAGAGTGCTTAAGCGAGCATGGAGATGCAGTCTATCCCATGCCCAAGTTGTACAAGCACTGGTATCTATTATGACCCGAGGGATGACAGACAGGCAGAGAGAGCGCAGTGCTTAATGGGCAGGGGGCCGCAGTGGCTGCCTCTATGACCACATGTAGTTGAAAGGGGGGCAGATGTATCCAGAAATTAGCATGTTGCGCTTGCGCGCAGTAGTAATAAAGCTCCATGTCTGGGGCACAGAGGCCGCCCTGCTCAAATGGAAGAGTCAATTTTGGGAGAATGAGGATTTTAGTGGTAGCAATTCTCCCGGCCATAGAGAGTGGTAGGCGATTCCAGGCTGGAACATGAGCTTCAAGCCACGTCATCATTGTGCCCTAATTAGTTTTCCATAGAGTTTGATATCTCTGCTGATCCATACACCCAGGTATGAAACTGGGCCGTCCACCCATTATAATGGGTAATCTGGTGTGAAACAGTCCGTAATAGTGGTAAGAGGAAAGATAATTGATATAGACCAGTTGATATGAATACCAGTGAAGCCACCAAAACAGACGACCCAATGAGTCACTGGGGATATATTAACCTGTGGGTGCCGTGTATATAGGGTGACATCATCTGCATACATAGAAACTAAAATACTTCTGGCATGGAAGGCAAGTCCTCTATGCGCGTGGTGTTGGTGCAGACAGGCCACCAGTGGCACCATCACGATGGCAAAGAGAATAGGAGAGAGCGGACAACCTTGCCTGGTTCCTCCATTGACTAAGAAGGGGGCTGTGACCTCACCATTGAGCACAACCCGAAGCACAATAGCTTATAAAGAAGTTTGATCCAGCTGGAATCAAGTAAGAGAACTCCCTCCTCAAGCTCTGGGATAATGGAGTGCATGAGTGCAAGCATAGTACGTAAATTATGAGAATTGTTTCACCCAGGCACAAAGCCTGATTGGTCCAGGCAGACAATATCAGGCAGCAGTGGGGTCAATCGGGTCACGAGTAATTTGGCAAGGATTGTATTGTCAACATTGATCATAGATAAAGGGTGGTAAGAGTCACACTGGTTAGGGGGCTATCTGGGTTTCAGAATGGTGACAATCACTGCCTAACGCATTGTGTGGGCCGGCGACCCAGCTGCAGAGCCTCGTCGTACTCCCCAACAGCCTCGTCATTGTGGGGAGCAAGAATCTGGGCATACTCTTTAAAAAACGAGTGTCAGGCCATCCAGTCCTGGTGCCCTGTCTCCGGGCATGCCCTGTGTCACCTGTCCTATGTCGTTGGCCAAAAAAGGGACATCAAGATACTGCCAATGGAAGTTCTTGAGTCAAAGGAGTTGAATAGAATCTAGAAACGTGAGTCATGCACAATCTTAGAGGTGTTGAGATCAGTGTAGAAAGTCGCCAGAGTGTGCTTAAGGCCCTCTGGGCCCAAATGGGGGACCTGCTGGTCATCAAGTAGTTCTGTACTATGGTCGCTAGCCAAAGGTCGTCGCAACAGTTTGGCCAGTACCTGCCCTGACCTAACATCCTCCCCATATCGCCAGACAACTGCCTCCTTACCGAGAAAGAGCGTCTCCCACAAAGCCCTATCTTCATATTTGTCAAGTTTCTGCCTGATTGATGCAAGACTACTTGCATCTCTGGAAGTAAAGAATGTAAGCTCGAAGGCACGAATATTAGATTTGAGCTTAGTAAGTTGCGTTCGTATTGCCCTGAGTACAACAGCCTGCTTAGCCATACCCATACTCTGAATATAGACTTTAAAAGCCTCCCAGAGCGTGGATGCAGAAGACATATAGTGTGAGCTATGGGAGAAATATTCTGTAACATACGATCAGGTCTCATCCCAGAAAACCGGGTCACAGAGGTCATTAGGTAGGAGATGCCATGAGTATGCATGATCTCACGTGTCAGGGGTAGCAAGTTCATGAAGGACCGGTGCATGATCAGAAAGTGCCCTGGGGAGGTGCTCAGTGGTCCTCAGCCAAGGGACCACATCCTTTGTTATCAGCCAATAGTCAATCCTGGACCAGGTATCATGTATGGTTCCTATGCATGTGCCCTCGCTATCTCTAGGGTGTGCATGTCGTCACTGGTCAATGAGCCAGTGGTCTTCCATTATGAGACACAGTTGAGCGGCTGCACCGTGGTGCGGTCACCTTGTGCCATTGGAGCGGTCTAGGTAATGCTCTAACAAAACATTAAAATCACACCCCCAGAAGACTGTTGCAGGCCCCACATTGCATACCCCTGGGCAGAGTACTGGAAAGAAAGTTGGGCAATCAAAACTAGGCCCATACACAGCAGCCAGCTTGAGAGGTCGACCTATGAGTGTGTCATGCAAGACAACCTATCTGCCTTGCATGTCGCACATGGACGTGTTTGCGTGCCATTGTAGGCCCTTTCAAATGAAAACAGCGAAGCCGCGAGCTTAATTAGAATAAACTGTTGCATGTGAAATCAAACAAAACAGCAGAGGGGCTTCGTTGTCATTGATGAGACAGGATGTCCAGGGGCCAGCCAAGGCCGTGCTGGGCACAGGCGGCAAACTGTTTCACAGAACTCCATCAGGCCCCATTCAGGACCTGCAGCGAAGAAAGTGGGCCCAGTTCAGTCATTGTCACTAAGGACATTGCCCGTCGTTATTTCCATGGAATTGGATTGAACCTCCCCGGGGTGCACAAGCTTGCAGGATAATTTTTAGGGCCACCTTAGTCTCTGAAAAGGTGGGTTTTACCACTAAAAGGGACACATGGTTTAGCAGGGTAGATCAGCAAATATTGCACCTCAGCTTTCTGAAGTAGGATTTTAGCTGAGAGAAATTCACGAATGGCTGCTTGGATATCTGGGTAGAACGAGAGTGCATGTCCTTGGTACTTGATGTTCCCGAGCTCCCTGGCCAACCTCAAGATAGCCTCTCTGTCGCTATAGTTAAGGAGGAGTATCACTATTGGGCACACAGGAGCACCAGATGGGGGCGGGGCGAGCAGTGAGCACGTTGATCGCAAACATTGGGGACAGGGCCTTGCCAAATAAAGAGCGGGGCATGCCCTCGAAGTAAGAGTACATTCTGTCCATGGTAGTGGATTCTGGGACCCCAAGAATGCAGAGATTGTTTTGCCGGGACCTTGCTTCCAAGTTCTCAGTTTTATTTTTTTTATTACCTCTCTTTCCATCTGCAAGAGGTGTTTGTTGGTGGCTGTGTGGACATCCTCCACCTCCCAGAGGCATGTCTCAAGTTGATCAATGCTCCTGCCATGCTTGTCCACTCTCTCCTTCCTATGGTCCAGCCTTGTGGTGAGCGTGTCGATTTTTGAATCTAGGGCATTGGGACTATGTTTTAAGTCCACAAACATTTACTTGATGTCATGATCAAACAGGGAGGATGCTTCCCCAGTGGCCTCTCGTCGTAGAGTCTCTGAAGTCGCATCCACCACCTTTATGATTCGCCAGGTCTGATATGACAGTTTTGGCTGCTTGCCGTTGTGTTTAGCCATTGCGGGCGTAGTGGGAAGTGGGATCAGTGAATGAAAAGGGGGCAGGGTACTAGGGTAGCCAATCCAGTGGCTGCAGTTCACACAGGTTGTGTCCCCCTACACCAGGGGGCACGAGCAGACCCAGAATCCACCCCTGCCACCACCAAGTACAGGCAATTCATCACTGCAAGTTGTCCCAGGTGCTGTCCTAGTCTCCCGGGGCTGGCCAATAGCCAGCGCACCCCACACTGTAAACTTGGTACTTTAAGTGGGAGGCACTTTGTCCAGCATTAAAGGGACTGCCCGGTACATCTGCGATCATGGGCTACAGCTTCTCTCCGAGTGCCACCAACAGTGACAGTTCGCCCTCCCCAGTGGCTCCCCATCAGCATGCTGAATGGTCTGTGAGCACCACCAAGGTGCGCCTCCTTACCCGTTCACTGCACAGCTCCCAGGTCAGTGCTGCCTCACAGGAATGGTTGTGGAGCAAGGTTAGGTTGCGGCATGCGGCGTGGTCCAGGGACAGTGCAGGGCCTGGCATGGAAGGAGGATGCACAGTGGCATCACCATCCTGAGAAGGTTGCACTGTTCCAGGAGCCGAGTCTCCTGTTTCCCCTCACAGACATTGCCCAAGGCTGCACTGTCTGGTCAACAGCACCTCCCTGGGGTGCAATCACTAGGTATTTGAGAGCCAGAAAGACTGCCAGCTCAAGGATTCTGACAAATTGTCATCTTGGCAGGCAATGGCCTTGTTGACAAGTTCAACCAGACCCTGAAGGACATGCTTATGGGCCTGTCAGAGCACCTGAGACATAAGTGCGGCATCCTGTTACCATGTCTGTTGTTTACCTGCAGGGAGGTACCATAGAAAGCAGGGGGATTCAGCTACTTTGAGCTTCTGTCTGGGCACCCTGTGAGAAGAGTTCTAATTCTTGTACAGGATGAATGGGATCAGGATCCAGTGAAGCCCCCAGAAGATGTTTTCAGTTACATGATAGTCCTCAGAGCCAAGATGGGGTGCTATATGAAGGAAGCCACTGAAAATGTAAATAATGTAAATAATGGTACAACCAGAAGGCCACTTTCATAGAGTACTACCCTGGCCAGAAAGTGTGGCTCATGGAGCCCATCGAGCTCCGAGCCATCCAGGAACAGTGGACAGGTCCCTATGAGGTCAAATAAAGGAAGGGTGAGGTCACCTACTTGTTGGACCTCCAGACAGCCAGAAACCCCTTAAGGGTTCAACATGTGATGTCAACAGACTCAAACTACAATTACAAAGGTCTGAAATGGCAATGCTCATGGTAACAGATGGTGCTGAGGAGGAGGATAGTGAACTCCTCCCAGACCCCCTGTGTTCCAACTGGCAAAATAGATCAGTAGAGGGTTAACAGAAGAGCAACAGAGGGACTGCCACCAGTTACTGCGGCAGTTTACCTCCAGTATTGCAGGTACCCAAGGCCGCCCCACCAGGTAGCACCCCAGAACTGAGGTACTGTGTGGATTATAGGGGCCGCAATTCAGTCACCAAGACTGATGCTCACTCCAACCCAGACGTGGGTCCCTTGCTCACTTTGCCACTGGATTCAAGCTAGCCTGGCTGATGACGGCTGAATAGCCAGAAACCGGTCCCAGGATGCTTGTTTCCGGTCCAGGGAAGACATGGCTTGGCAGTTCGGGCTGGACTGTTCCCATGAGGCACAGGGTCAGACTGATTTGCATATGGCCATGTCTGAACTGGGGTGGTGGAGTGAGCTAAAGAATGATGATGGATTAAACCCAGATCAGTTGACTGGGGGTGAGTGTTTGATTAGCTCAAACGCTCCGTCCATCATCCCCTTTGGTATCGCTTCGTTCGCCCTAAGTTGGCAGGGTATGCCCAGACGTGGGTCCCTTGCTCACTTTGCCAGTGGATTCAAGCTAGCCTGGCTGATGACGGCTGAATAGCCAGAAACCAGTCCCAGGATGCTTGTTTCCGGTCCAGGGAAGACATGGCTTGGCAGTTCGGGCTGGACTGTTCCCATGAGGCAAAGGGTCAGACTGATTTGCATATGGCCATGTCTGAACTGGGGTGGTGGAGTGAGCTAAAGAATGATGATGGATTAAACCCAGATCAGTTGACTGGAGGTGAGTGTTTGATTAGCTCAAACGCTCCGTCCATCATCCCCTTTGGTATCGCTTTGTTCGCCCTAAGTTGGCAGGGTATGCCCAGACGTGGGTCCCTTGCTCACTTTGCCACTGGATTCAAGCTGGCCTGGCTGATGATGGCTGAATAGCCAGAAACCGGTCCCAGGATGCTTGTTTCCAGTCCAGGGAAGACATGGCTTGGCAGTTCGGGCTGGACTGTTCCCATGAGGCACTGGGTCAGACTGATTTGCATATGGCAATGTCTGAACTGGGGTGGTGGAGTGAGCTAAAGAATGATGATGGATTAAAGCCAGATCAGTTGACTGGGGGTGAGTGTTTGATTAGCTCAAACGCTCCGTCCATCATCCCCTTTGGTATCGCTTTGTTCGCCCTAAGTTGGCAGGGTATGCCCAGACGTGGGTCCCTTGCTCACTTTGCCACTGGATTCAAGCTAGCCTGGCTGATGACGGCTGAATAGCCAGAAACCGGTCCCAGGATGCTTGTTTCCGGTCCAGGAAAGACATGGCTTGGCAGTTCGGGCTGGACTGTTCCCATGAGGCACAGGGTCAGACTGATTTGCATATGGCCATGTCTGAACTGGGGTGGTGGAGTGAGCTAAAGAATGATGATGGATTAAAGCCAGATCAGTTGACTGGGGGTGAGTGTTTGATTAGCTCAAACGCTCCGTCCATCATCCCCTTTGGTATCGCTTTGTTCGCCCTAAGTTGGCAGGGTATTCCCAGACGTGGGTCCCTTGCTCACTTTGCCACTGGATTCAAGCTAGCCTGGCTGATGACGGCTGAATAGCCAGAAACCGGTCCCAGGATGCTTGATTCCGGTCCAGGGAAGACATGGCTTGGCAGTTCGGGCTGGACTGTTCCCATGAGGCACAGGGTCAGACTGATTTGCATATGGCCATGTCTGAACTGGGGTGGTGGAGTGAGCTAAAGAATGATGATGGATTAAACCCAGATCAGTTGACTGGGGGTGAGTGTTTGATTAGCTCAAACGCTCCGTCAATCATCCCCTTTGGTATCGCTTTGTTCGCCATAAGTTGGCAGGGTATGCCCAGACGTGGGTCCCTTGCTCACTTTGCCACTGGATTCAAGCTAGCCTGGCTGATGACGGCTGAATAGCCAGAAACCGGTCCCAGGATGCTTGTTTCCGGTCCAGGAAAGACATGGCTTGGCAGTTCGGGCTGGACTGTTCCCATGAGGCACAGGGTCAGACTGATTTGCATATGGCCATGTCTGAACTGGGGTGGTGGAGTGAGCTAAAGAATGATGATGGATTAAAGCCAGATCAGTTGACTGGGGGTGAGTGTTTGATTAGCTCAAACGCTCCGTCCATCATCCCCTTTGGTATCGCTTTGTTCGCCTCTAAGTTGGCAGGGTATGCCCAGACGTGGGTCCCTTGCTCACTTTGCCACTGGATTCAAGCTAGCCTGGCTGATGACGGCTGAATAGCCAGAAACCGGTCCCAGGATGCTTGATTCCGGTCCAGGGAAGACATGGCTTGGCAGTTCGGGCTGGACTGTTCCCATGAGGCACAGGGTCAGACTGATTTGCATATGGCCATGTCTGAACTGGGGTGGTGGAGTGAGCTAAAGAATGATGATGGATTAAACCCAGATCAGTTGACTGGGGGTGAGTGTTTGATTAGCTCAAACGCTCCGTCCATCATCCCCTTTGGTATCGCTTTGTTCGCCCTAAGTTGGCAGGGTATGCCCAGACCTGGGTCCCTTGCTCACTTTGCCACTGGATTCAAGCTAGCCTGGCTGAGAACGGCTGAATAGCCAGAAACCGGTCCCAGGATGCTTGTTTCCGGTCAAGGGAAGACATGGCTTGGCAGTTCGGGCTGGACTGTTCCCATGAGGCACAGGGTCAGACTGATTTGCATATGGCCATGTCTGAACTGGGGTGGTGGAGTGAGCTATAGAATGATGATGGATTAAACCCAGATCAGTTGACTGGGGGTGAGTGTTTGATTAGCTCAAACGCTCCATCCATCATCCCCTTTGGTATCGCACTCCAACCCTTGAGCTGATGAGATTATTGATAAATTAGGGGCTGTCAAATTCCTCAGTCCTCTGACTTAAAGTTAGAGTATTGGCAGATTGCCCTGACTGGGTGGGAGGGGCAAGAAGAGGTCAGCATTTCCTAAGGAAGAAGTGTATTTCCAATTCAGGGATATGCGCTTTGGGTTGAAGAATGCCGCTGCCACCTTCCAAAGGTTGGTCAACTGGGTATCGTCGGGTTGAAAGTCTTCTATGCCACCTATCTGGATGACATTGCAGTCTTCAGCTCTAGCTGGTAAGAACACCTGAGGGAAGTGCTTCAGGCCCTGCAGCAGGCGGTCCTGACTATCAAGGCCACTAAGCGAAGGATAGGGCAGAATTCTGTGGTGTACTTGGCCCACCTAGTTGGTGGAAGCCTCTCCAATCCCAAATTCAGATTAATTGTGGGCTGGAGACCTCTCAAGACATTTATCCAGCTGAGGACTGTTTTTACCTCCCTGGATAGTGCGGGAAATTAGTCAAAGGGTTTGACAACATTGTTGCCCCCCAAGACTAAGCTGACTTCTACAAAGTAGATAAAAGAGGGATATCTGGACAGAGGTGTGTCAAAAGGCTTTTGACATCCTGAAAGCAGCCTTGTGTTCAGCACCACTGCTCAAGGCACCTCAGTTAAGTAAACAATTCCTAGTGCAGACAGATGTTTCAGAGCATGGGATTATTGGGTCTGTTTTCTCACAGCACAATGATGAGGACCTAGATCAACCTATAGCCTTCATCAGCAGGTGTCTTCTACCCAGAGAGCAAAGGTGGAGTGCAACTGCGAGGGAAGCATTTGAAGTCGTCTGGGCACTGAAGAAACTGAGACTTCCTTGTTTAGGACTCATTTCTGGGTTCAGACAGACCACAGATCCCTCAAATGGCTAAACTTTGACGAGTTCTTTCTCCCGTCAGGATAGGAATGTTAGGGTGGGCCATCGCCCTGGGCCTGACCATGCCAATGCTGATGGTCTTTATGAGTTTTTCTGCCATAGTGATGATAACTCCAATTTTGGATGTGTGGTTCTCCCCACCTTCTGCTTGGAGGGACCCATGAAGGAAATGACCATCTTTGTGTGGTGTGCCCCCCTGACTTTTGTTCTGCTTTTGCTGGCTGTAGAAAGTCTGTGCCCTTTTACCCTGCAAGGCAGCGGTAAAGTGCCTGTGCTCCTCCTTTCAACATGAAGAAATTGGTATACACCAAATTGGTATATTTAACTTACCTATAACTTTTGAGTATGTGATACAAAGTGCATTCAAGGCCTGTAAGTTAAATGTCACTAGTGACTGCAGCATCCATTGTGCCACCTGCCAGAGGAACAATATAAAACAGTTTTAAACTGCATTTGGACCTGTCAAAATAAACCGCTTCGTCAGGTCAAAGCCTTCCTTTTAAATAATAATAAGTCACCACTAAATAGTCCTTACTGCCAATAAGGCAGGGTGCATGGTCTTTCAAAGTAGAACATGTAAAAATATAATGTTACACATGTGCTTACAGTGAAAAAGCCCAAAATGCTATTTTCACTGAAGCAAGTCTGAGTGTTCCTTAGGAAAGCACTGGAGTGAAATATCACATTTAATAATGTTATCTCCAGTTAGGAAACAACTACAGATTTAAATCTTGAACTCTTGAAATGTTTATTGAATGTTCAATTCACAGGTTAAGTTGTATTTTTAATAATATTATAGAAAAGGTACTTTTAGAAAGTTACCTTTTCCGTGCCGAAAGCCTTTGGAGGCTAATTTGCATTAGCCTCCAGCTGCAGCCCTCAGAGTTTTTAACCCTGAATGAGGTGTAAAAACTGTTGCCAGAGCAAAAGACAGAGGCTTGGGTGTTGGGAGGTGTTTTTGTTGCTCTGGCAGAAGCCCATTTGTGCTGTGCCTAGTATCCAGCAACTTGATTAACATCAAAGCAGGCCTCCCCGGTCACAGGCAAATGTTAGCTAAAACCTTCTTTGCTCCCACAGCCTGGCAGGCTCCAATCACAGTGGTAGAGGAGCTGGCCCCAGAACTAATACAAAGTGACCACAAAGAAGGGGTTGCTGATTTCCCTGGCCACACCCCTTGAGTGGACACACAGGCTCTGCACATGGGAAGACAGTTTTTGCCATCTTGGGTTTAGACAGAGAGTGACATTGTGGGATTGTTTGCTGTAAAGCAAATCAGAAGTGCTGCACCTAGTAACATTTACTCTATGGGTTAGGGAGGGGCTGGTGTTATGCATAAACATGGCACCCACAGTATCCTCCTCAGAACACTACTGGACCTGTTGAAGTTCATAAGAGGATGGAACCTGCTGTCTGAGACCTGAGAAGAGCGTAAAAGTCTGGATCTGCTATTAGGATATTTTTGGCCACAAAGATCTCCGGAAGACTGAGACAAACCTGCCAAGCCGATCTGATGAAGGTGCATTGCCACTCACCTGAAGATCCAGGTTTCCCGCAGCCACAAATCTGATTCAGCAGGACTACGCAGAGAAGATATTTGGCCTCATGGAGCCTTCTTCAGTTACAGCCTGCAGATTTGCCACATTGGAGGAATCAGCATTCCAAAAAAGTGACCAGAAGTCTTCACCAGACAAAGGTGCTAAAAGTGTCAGGCTGGCGAGTGACCTTCCTTAAGGAAGAAATGCAAATTTTCTGGTTTTTAACTTCTATTTCAGAGACTAAGTCCGAAGGTAAACCTTCCGACCAGGTAGAACCTGGACTTTGTAGCCGACGCCAGCTCCATCATGGTCGACCGCTAATCACTCGTAGGTCCTGGTCTACCCCAACCAGTTGACCTTGGATGGCGCTTAATTCTTTTTTGCTCTATTTTTAACTTTAAATTGAAAAATGTAGAGCTCCGGCTCCTCTTATTGGGTTTTTGCTGTTTTACTGTCATTTTATTAAAAATTACTCTGTTTTTCTAAATCAATTTGGAATTTTTTGTTGTGTTGCATTGTGACTTTACTACTGTTTTGGTATATCTTAAATACTTCACACATTGCTTCTAAATCAAGCCTGTCTGCTGTGTGCCATAACTACCAGGTGGTTGAACTTAAGTTAAGTTACTGACTTTAGTGATTCACCCTAACAAGTATTGTGGTATTTGCTTAAGGTGGGTCACCAGCCCTTAACTGATACCCCAATGTCTTACTGTACTGTATATGTGATTTTAAATGGGGAGAGGATGTAGCATCATGGCTACAGCTGCTGCCATTTGAACTGGGGAATAAAGTTTATGTCTCGGTGTTGGCTTAACATCCTGTGATTCTGGGCAAATCACTTAATCTCCCTGTGCCTACCAAATATGAATGAATGTGACCATGTGTAATGTAAATGGCGCTCATATAAAGCGCTCCAAAACCATTGAGTCAAGTTTGCACTAAATAGAACTGCAAAAGAAAAGAAAGTTAAATATAGCATAACTCATTGGGCCAGATGTACAACCGTTCTTTGCAGACCCCTTTGCGACCGCAAAAAACGATTTGGCCATGTACTATTCCCATTTTGCGAGTCGCAAATTATTTGCGACTCGCAAAATAGGAATAGCTAGTCGCTATTCGGAAGGGGCGTTCCGAGGGCGTCCCTTCCTAATAGCGAGTCCTCCAGGTATGTATGACTCTGTTGCGACCACAATTTCGGTCGCAAAACAGTCGCAGTTTACCACCCTTCTCAGAAGGGTGGTAAAGCACTCGCAAACGGGAAGGGGTCCCCAGGGGACCCCTTCCCCTTTGGGAATGCAGAGGAAAATATTTTTAAGGGCAGGCAGTGGTCCCAGGGACTACTACCTGCCCTTAAAAATGAAACGAAAACGTTTCATTTTTCTTTTTTAAATGCATCCCGTTTTCCTTTAAGGAAAATGGGCTGCATTTAAAAAAAAAAATGCTTTATTGAAAAGCAGTCACAGACATTGTGGTCTGCTGACCCCAGCAGGCCACCATCCCTGTGAGGCTCGCCATTACCAATGGGGTCGCAAATTGCGAGTGGCTCATGAATATTGATGAGACTCGCATTTTGCGACCCCAATGGGAATCGCTAACAGTGTCTCTGACACTCTTGTACATTGGATTTAGCGCCTCGCAATTTGACGCAAATTGCGAGGCGCTAAATCCAATGGTCGTACATCTGGCCCATTGTCTCTTAGACTGTTGGCTCTTTATGGAAGAAAAAATCCTTTGTCCTATGTTTTGAAAATATCAAGTGACAAATTAATTAGAAGCTTTAACCTTTTTATTCAAAGTGAAAAAGGGAGACCTCGGAATTGCTCTGGCAAGACATATTTTGTCGATACAGAAAAAGAGTTTTCATTGCTTATTGATGGAGTCTGTAAAGCTGCTCTGTACTCGCAAACTATCAGAGTGCTATCTATGTTTTTAGATTGCAGTGCACCTTAGTAGAACAAGCATTGGCATAGCTAATAGGTCTCGCCTTGGGGACCTTATAAGTGTTTAGCCATGCAACGGTTGATGTTGTTGCACCAAGGATATTGTGCTGCATAACTAAATGCTTATAAGGTCCCAAAAGCGAGACCTATTGGCTATGCCAATGCTTGTTTTTTTGTGACTGCCATCTATTGTTTTATTTTACTTTTTCTTCTGTCTAGATTGTTTCTGTAACGTGTAAATATGTAAAATTCTCCTCATGTAACGTACTTGGTTCTATCGTGAAGCGCTCTGACACCTTTGGGTAAAGTCTGCGCTATATAAAAATGCATTAAATAAAATAAATAAATAGTGTGTGTTAATATCGTCTTGAATCTGTGGGGGTAAAAACATTTTCTTTGCAGCGTTACTGGAAAGTTGAGACACTGCGGCAGATCGCGGTAGAGCGGGGTTCAGGGCTGCACAGTTGGTGGGCTGCGGTGGGTGCGGTTAATCGTCACAGCTCCTGCACACACTGGCTGCCTCCGATTTCGGGGTTTCATGTCTTTCAAACTGAACTGACTAAAAAAACAGAAGAGGAAGAACCGGGTTTCAAACTTTCACAAAGTTGCCGTTTTCAATTCAATATGGAGAAAAGAGCTCTAAAAAGTCCTATAACTCGTGACTCTTCAGTCTTGGTGACTCGTTCAAGCACTGACAATGACTGAGCCGCCCCCACGGCTGCGGTGCGGTCTTCACTCCGTTCAGCCCATAGCTCTGCAAAGGAAACAATATCAGAGAGAACCATCGGGGTCATTCTTATCACTCTGCAGCTGGGACTCAGCCTGGGCTCCGAGTTTGCAGCTCTCGGATCTCGGCTGTGCAGCTTCAGGGCGCTGGAATCATGAAGGGTCCATCAGCCCCACACCCCCAGCATGCACCTCCCACCCTGCTGACTCGGAGCCGAGTTGTCTCCGAAAGTGAGCGGTGAACTAGCCACAGGGAAAAAGTTAACTTGTTCATAAAAAGTCTAAATGAAATCTTTTTTTTTACGAGGGAATGGGCTTAGTAAGTGCTTTGTGGGCTTAGTAAGTGCTCTGCTGCAGCAGGACAGGAGCAAAAAGCATTGGCATAGCCAACATTTCTCGCCTCTATAGTGGCAGTGACAAGCTGTTGACTTTGCCAATGTTTGACTGTTAAATGTTGTAAGTGCCTGGTGCGGTGCGTGGTGTGTGTTGTATGGAAGGTTTAGGTGTTTTTTGTTAGTGTGCACGGTGTACCGAGTCTTCACGCTGTACACTCATGTATAAATGGCAATGTGTGATTTATGAGTTTTGTGAGTGTGGTTGGGTTCTGAGAAATGCATGTTTCTGCATTATATATGTGCAGGAACATGTGTGTTAGTAGAGTGCACGCCTGCCTCTGCTATACATGCTTTTGTTGCTGCGGTGTGTGCACTGGTGATCTTTGTTTTTGTTGTCATGGAAGTCTTAATGGATTCTGTATTTGTGTGTGTGGTGTTGCTTTTTCTGAATGTGGTCTGTTTGTGTAATGTGCTTTGTGTCTTTTGCGCGAGGGAGCTGTATACAAGAGTGGGATGTGGAGCACTTATCTCCAAGCCATGAGTGCATTGACACAGTGGTTTTAAGTTTGTATGAGTTGAGGATGAAGCACAGAAAGAGGGGTGGCACGGATGGGTGCAGGAGATGGAGTTACTGAAAAACGTCAGCATGACAACTGCTCGGCCAGACAGTTTCTCCTGCAATCAGTTGTTTTGGCAAGAGTGCCGCCGTTGGTCATACAAACGAGTTTTGGTGCAGCCGGTAGGTTCTGGGCAGTACACAGAAGGATTGGGGCAAACCGCAGCTAGTAGGGGAGGCTTTAGAATCATGGTGTAGACTGAGGAGCGCTGCCCACCCCAGACACAGTGATACAACGCTTCCAGTGTGTGGAGTTTCAGCGCTGTTCACTCAGGGCTGCAATTAAACATTGATTCATCTGCATTTTTAACGGAACGAATATCGTTGCGGACAAAAGCAAGCACAGTTTGCCGATATTTTCTTAAAAATTAAAATACCGGGACGTAATCAGTTTAATGTCTGTGTGACTTACAGCCACAAACAGTATGTCACACTTTCAGAAGACGTAGGATAAGAGTGAACGGGAGGAGGCTGTGCAGTGACCCCATTCTTTTTTTCGTATTCGTTATACTGGGGCTGTGCATTCCTTTCCCATTTGCAGGCAGTGCATGGCTGTCATGAAGGCGGATCTTGTAGGATGTTTCCGTGCTGTTTTACCCCTTTCAGCAGCAACACAGAGCTTGTTGCTCTCACTGTTTACATTACATGTGAGTGGATTGGGACACCAAACGAGAGAAGCGGGGGCGAGCGAGCGCGGCAGCCTGCTCAGCTGACCAGACGCTCGTGCGTCGTGGCTGGCCTTTGGATGGGTACGCGCGGCAGACATGTGTTTCCAATTATCGCGCCCGCGTCTGGGCACGATAATTGGAAACACATGTTTGCCGCGCGTACCCATCCCAAAAGGCCAGCCACGACGCACGAGCGTTTTGGGACTGCTTTTCAAACTCGCTTACAATAAGTCTTCGCCTCTAAGCAGCGCTTGCGCGCTACTCGAGGCTCGACCTAAAAATTGACTACCCGTACTATCCTAGGTGATACTGAGTAGTAATTGATGTGAAGTATATGTCACGTTTAAAACGAAATGTGTTGTAATTGAAACAGCTCATGTGGTTCAAGTCACCGCGATAGAGAAACGTTAACCTATTGTTTAATGCTGGTGTATGTAAAATTGTATGGGCTTGAGAAGTACAAGGAGTTGCATCTGTATAATCGGCCGATATTTTAAGAGAAGCGATAATGCTACGTTTAGGTCAGGGTTGAATTATTTGGACCATTGTATAGAGTAATAGCATGGTGATTCGACATTTTTTTTAATACTACAATTTGCATTAATTGTTTACATTTCTATAACAGGTTTTCATTTAAATAAACAAATTAAAATTGAATTGAAAATTTTAATTGAATTGAATTGAAAGATGGTGTTCTTTGTAATAGATATTAGAGTACCCCTCTGAGATAGTGGTGGAGTGTAATTTTGATACATTTACTCCAAATTTCAAGTCGGTCATACCAAATGATTTAATGTGAGCATCTATTTCTGACAGTGTCACTCGTCACGTGACTTGTCACGCTTGTCACAGGACATGGATACACTGTGGCACAATCACCATTTCTGTCATGTGTTTCTTGCCCCATAACAAAAGATATGGTTTGGTCCATTTTGTGAATTAATTGGCTGTCTGTTCAAGAAGAGGGTTTAGAATGTCCACCATCATGTTTCCTAGGCCATGGTTGACTCTAGAACCAAGATACTTAAGGATTTCTGAGAACCACCGTCATCTCAGTGAACTATATATTGTGTGTATAGCTACTGGTAGAATCTCGTTTTTGCACCAGTTCTCCTTGGAGCCTGACAATGCTGCAAAGTCAGCTTTCACCGATGGTTGTAGTCTGGAAAATCAAGGACCAAATATCTAGGAGGTATGTGCACATAGGTCATTTCTTAACTCCACATCTAGGTTTCTTGGAGATATTTAGATCCTCAAAGTACCTAGATGTGGAGTTAAGTATAGAAAATCTGTTCATGCTTACCAGTTGATATTTTGGTCCTCAATATTATAGCTACGATATGAAGGTATCTCGACATTGCCTATCCTATGTCCAAACCCAGACACAGAGAGTGGGTTCCAACAGAAAAAGCAAAGTAAACAGAAGGAATGGCTGCCAATGTGGAACGTACCAGGCAAGAACGCACCTCAGTTGACCTGGATTTACGGAACAACGTGTCCCTATTTCACTTTAGTGATGAAGTTGGGATCAGTTAAATAGAATGATCTTCACAGAGTTGGAGGTACCATCAAGTGTCTCATCACGAGTACTCCTGGTAATCCCAATGAGATGAGATCTTTCAGGTGAAACACCAGAGAAAATATGTGGAAATCAGCATGGGAGCACCGATTCCTGTATGCTCTTCTCTAAAATATCACAGTATTGAGTATTTCTGCCCTGGCACGGAGTCAACAATACGTCCACTATTGGTAACTTGAGTGTGTGTGATGGGGGGTGGGTCGGACATTGGGTTGAAATCCACCCGACTTGGAGTCTGTCCCCAAGTCAAGCCTACAAAGTCTCATGATGTGCTTGTGTAGGTCTCTACACTTAAAACATACTTACCCACCAAGGCGTTCAACATTCCAAGTTTAGCCTGGAGGCACTTGGGGGCATATTTACAAGCCCCTATCGCCACCGGAGCGTCACTTTTTCGGACTCTCCAGTGGTATAACGGCATTCCCCATATTTACAAGGTGGTCCTAAGCCACTTAACATGGCTTAACGCTACCTTGTAAATATGACCCTTTCTGTCGCAGTCCTCTGCGGCAAAGGGGCGTGCAGTGGGTTTTGCAGTGGGCATTCCACCGTAACACCTATTGCTTTTTGACGCTGCCCCAAATTTACAAGGCTGGGGCAGCACCAAAAACTAAGGCCAGGGAATACCTGGTTTTAGAATGGTGACACGAGGAAAAAAATTATTAATTTCTCCCCATTTTTTGCTTTTTCTTTGTGTGCTGCATTCTGCAACACACATAGAAAGAGCACATCACCATTATTGATTGTTTATGTGCAGGAAGGTGTTACTTCCTGCACATAAACTATCGCCCCTGCAGCGCAGGCACCCTTGCTACAAGGTGGCAGGGTGCCTGCGCTGGCGCTAGGCAGCTTTTTTAGCTCTAGGGCTAGGGGAAACAGAGGGGTGCACCATATTTTTGTAAATACGGCGCATCACTGTGTTTTAAAAATGTCAGAGCGCAGCATTGCCAAATTTGGCGTAACACTGTGCTCCGGCATTTTCTTGTACATATGCCCCTTTGTGTTTCCATCAATGTCTCACTGGTTACTTTTTTAAAGAATATTTCAATCCTGCTGAAGGCTACCAACATTTCTCAACATCACATCAATTCTTTGCATTATTTTTCAGCGGCTTACGATCAGTGGTGGCTGGCTGTAAACGGGGTGGTAGGGAGGGGGGAGGCATATAAAAAATTTAAAAATTAACTTACCTTCTTTGCCGCCGCCACCTCTGCCGCACGCCTCTCTCTCGCTTCTCCTCCATCTTCTTCTCTGCTAGAAGAAGCACCGGACACACCCAGGCTTCTGAACTCTGCCGCCAATCACGACGCTGCAGGAGCAGCGTCGTGATTGGTCAGAGCGGCCTGTTTACCCGCTCAGGCAGTGCCTGGGGATGCTGGGCATGTTCTTCACGGGGCTGTGCAACACAGCCCAATGGAGAACATGCCAAGTGCGCATGACGGTTTGACCGGCCCTAGAGGGCAGGTAAAAGCGTCATGTGCGCGTAGGGAGGGAGTGCAAAAGTGTCTGCTTATCCAAAACCGTCAACACTGTATGGCGAAAACTATATATTTTTTTTCTAATTATTATAACTTGAACATGTATGAGAATGGATACTGGTAATTCTACTCACCTGTATTCATATCTTATAAATAAGTTATTGTTTGCTGCTGTCAGCATGTTATGGCGTGCCCATTCGCGATAAAGACCCTTAAAAAGATATGACTCCCTCACTTCCTCCCAGCCCCCTCTGCACAAGCCTATGTTACATCCGCCACCTCGTCCTTGTTAATTCTTACCATAGATCTCCATTTTTATTCCTCTCTTCAGCACCTGCCATACTCCAGTCTTTATGGTATTTTAATAAATTATTGTTTATGTTTGTTCCCTGAACGATTAAACTCTATGAACTTGTAGGAATATATACCCTAAATCAGGGGCCGGAAAAAATCAAGCCATGGCCCGCTTACGCATATGACCTTTGAACAATATATGCCATTGAAGATTAAATCAAATTATTGTGGACATCACTCTCACAATGTCTCACTGTGATTGAATATTCAGATCTTCTATGTCCAGGGACCTTCTGTGGATCCTAAAGGCGGCATGTGGCCGCTCTTGAGACTCCCACCAGGGTAATTAATGTGTGCCCTAACAGTGTCAGTTTTTAATGAGACCTAATGGGATCTAAAGTGACGCAGCCGTGTTTACAGCACAGGCAGTCATTAAGATGCTCTAGACTCCAATACACACAAACAACCTTCGTGCTCAAAATCCATCCCGCTCCCCTTGAGAGGAAGGCTCATCATTACTCGCCTCGTTAGCGGGGTGGCCCCAGGGTCTACACACCCGAAGGACAGCCAGCAAAAGGGAAGCATGCAGAATGTCATAGTAAAAGGGACAGAAGCACAATCCTGTCATTAAGTTGCAATAAATGAGGGTAACCAGAGGGCTCTGTTGTGTGTGGTGCTGAATGCGCCTCTGATTAACTACGATTAATCGTGTCCCATCTGAGATTTCTCCTGATTGTCAGAGACTTTAGTCAGTGAGCAAGGAAACATGAAAACACTCTACCCCTTAAAATTCAAAGCAGCATTTTTGGACAATGTCCACCCCCTGATGAAAACATACACGACCTTTCACCCGTAAGTCCTGTTTGATACCCTGGTGCGACTAAATGGCCGATGACACAGACCACACAGGATGCTGGGTAAAAAGGAAATCAGGGCAGGGACAACGATGAACTGGCTTCACTATAATATAGATAGGTGTTGCTGTTCTTCATCAGGGTACTTCTAGTATGGGGGATTACCGAGGAAGAGGAGGGAATACTATGCACCAGAATCATGAAACATGTGAAGGCACCCTTTTCCGCCGAACTCTGGGACCCTTACAAAGATTCCCTGAAGGGGTACATCATCAGAAAAAGAAATAAAACGAACCAAGGGGCATATTATCAAGCGGCAGCGATAATTATCGCTGCCGCGCTCAGCGTGAGATTTCTTATCGCCGGCTATCGCTGGAAATTATCGCCATGCTAGCGCTGTATTAACAACGCATAGCGCAATGGCGATAATTATTCCAGCGAGAAGCGGTAGTTTTCCATGGAACATCGCTGGTTTTCCAGCAATGTTCCATGGAAAATGGCGATAACCTTGCTGATACGACCCTGTGGTCGTATCAGCATAATCCACCTCCCATGCAAAGTATGCCTAACACTGGATTTTAGCAGACGTTAAAATCCAGCGTTAATGGCCGGTTAGCGAGATTTTGTTTATCGCTACGCCGGCCGGGGCATTGTTGTAAATATCGCGAAGCTGCCTTCGCGATACTTACCCATGTAGCATATTGAGGCACGCCTACTTTGCATCTCATTAACGTTGAGATGCAAAGCGGGTACTAACTCACGGAATCACGCGCTAGCGTGTCCTTGCTAATCTTGTGATAAAATTATCGCCGCTTTTCGGCCGAAAACGGACGCTAAAGCGGCGATAATTTTATCTCCCCCTCTTGTTAATATGCCCCCAAGAGTACTAGAGCGAATCAAGAACCAGAAAGACTGCAAAGTAATACCATAGTGACGGGGCTAAACCAAGACACATCCCTGACAAAATAACACAAGCTTGGCTATAAAAGGGCTAGGAGCCATTCATCCAATCACTTCATGCACTCATACTGAACAAGAGAGTCTCAGGGCAAGTTTTAAAACAAGTTATAAACCCAGGAGATTCTGTATGAGAACTCAACTGAATACCAGACCTCAAGCCCAATCTCACAACCCATCAGCGAATGAAACTGACCATGAGAAAGCTAAACCCCAACGACCAATATCCAGTGAACATCCTGCCCCACTGTGCAAGGGAAAAGGTTTGAGGCCACAGAAAAGCACTGTACAGTGCCAGAGCATGTGTAGACAACGAACCTGACAATAGAACAGGGAAGGGGCATATGACTTTCCAAGGGACAATTGACGGTATTAGTGTAGTTGATGCTTAATATTTAGGCCTTTGCTGATACCATTTCATTGGAAAGGACAACCAAGCCAGGGATGTGTCAGATCAATGCAGAGGGCCAACCAGCAAACGTGAGTTGCTTATGCCCATACCTACAAATACAAACTCTCACATCTCAAGAGAAAACTGAAACATAACAACAGAGCATCCTCCCAAAATAACCCAGTAATGTCTCAACTACTCTTTAGAACCCTAATTAGTGGACACTTCTATTCTTCCAAAAAGTAAACTGAATAAATTAAAAGGTACAGTCTTACAATAGGATACATAAACGTGGTGATGTATGGTAGATAGAGGAAGCAATAACCTCAAGCAGCGTCAAGTAGTAATGCTTCCTCTTGTACCAGAAGGCCAAGGTTTCTGTGACCTGAGTAAGTCCTGCCCTCAAACCTGCACGTTAAACTTTTTCAACTTTGTTTCTGCACTCCTGAGTATGTTGTTTATTTTTCACATCGCTTATAGGACAAAATATTGCACCATTTCATCAATTATGAATTGAAAGGAAAGTGACCCCTCAAGGAGGAACGAGGACCTGTCTGATATCAGGCACAATGAATCTTGCTTTAGAAGACCTTAACCTGCAAAATTATATAATGAGAAACTCTCGTAACATAGTGCCACAAGCCAAAGCCATACCTTTAGGTGGGCAAATAAATTCAGCAAAGGAATAACCAAAAACATGACTTTCATGAGATAGCACTCCTAGAATAATGTGCACACCATAGACATGGTTTGGGTTTTGGACTTATATTGGATTTTACTAGAATCGTATTGAACAAATACATTGTATTCATTAACAGATTCTTATCTAAAGCAAAGCGTCCGATTCAAAGAAAATTGGAGAGGCTCTTCACCAACAACTAAACAACGTTACCTCACGTAATAATGGTTGCTACACAGGCGTGGCAGGTACAGTACCTCACATCGAGAAATCTAGGAATGTCCCTGCTGACTGGGTATTTCGAGGTTTAAAAAAACATTTAATTCACATTACTCGTTTATATGGCATACTCAACATGGAAGGAGCTAGGAGTGCGGTTTCTTCTCCACCATCACTCATTCTTTTGTAATTATAACCAGAACGCATGACACAGCAGTGGCGGCAGGTGACATTTGAAAGTGGTGGCATAAGATTTGTGGTGGAGCACACCGCGGCGTGCGAGCATAGCGAGCGAACGCGAACGACCTAAGGGGGATCCAGGGGGGGGTCTACCCCAGGGAAAATTTTCAAAAAAGAGTGGGCAAATTGTGCTTTTCAAGCAAATTTGAGAAAGCAAGACAGTTAATAAAGCAATTGTGAAAGTGCAGTTATTACATTAATTAGGTGATGTCATATAATAACATAGGTAGCTGCTTATTCAGTATAACCACAGAGCTTCATAACCGACTTTGAGATAACAATGCTGAGTACCTCACAGATTTTTTTTTATTTATCAAACAACTAAGCAGGTCACAAACTAGCATCATTCAAGAAGAAATGTTAGGATTAACTATTGTTCACTTTTTGTAGACAAAATCAGCACGTCTGTCTTTAATAGCTGCAAACATCTCAATAACTTGAACGTTAAAGTCTGGGATTCTTTTGACAAGGTCTCTCTCTATAGAGAGCATTGCTAAAGCATTTAGGGGCATATTCACAAGGAGCCATCGCCGAATTAACGGCACTTTATCGCAGCCAAAGTCGTGATAAATTTACCCCCCCATTCACAAGCCGGTGCTAACAGCCCACAGCACCAGTTTACCCGCGATAGCAGCCGCAAAAAACATCGCCACAGAGGACCCTCGCAAATATCGCTAATGAGATGCAGAGTAGGCGTTCCCGTGACAAAAGCCGAGACAACAGCACACCTCAACATTCACAACAACCAGCCACATCCGCGATAAAAACCCAAAACAGGCGATAAGGCGCGTTAGCACCAGGAAATCTACACCTGCTCTGACCTGGTGTAAAGTCGGACGGCAGCCAGCACCATAAAAGGGAGCACAGCCCAGGGCCACATCCGAAGGGCAACAGATGCCATGGAGCAACTCATCATTCGGCCCGGACACCCAAGAGGGCCACAACACCCACCGCCACCGCCCCAGGACCCCATCCCACACCCGGAACACCCCCCCCTCCCCCGGGACCACCCCCAACCCCGGACTAAGAAATTGCACACCAACACCACGAAAACAGCAGCCCATGCCCCACAACGTTGCACACACATTCGAATCATTGCTCACAGCTGTGGCATATCCTCCACACAACAGCCGCAGTTCAGAAGAGTGCCTGTTCACGAGACGCACCAACGCAATGGCAGGCCATACCGGGCACATGCACAACCCCCGTCACGTGGAACAGTACTGTGCACGTATGCTGCATTTACTGGGCGCACTGCCACTGGCAGTGCTGCGGATCAGTTACAGGCTCAGCTTCCGCATTGCCCACGCCACCTGCGTCCAGCCCTGGTTCCACTGCCGAACATGCACATTCGAGTGTCCCATGGATGTCTGCCTATCCAACACAACTGTTGATGAATTGGAATATGACTTGTGTCTGCGCCCCCTGTTGGATCACAAACAGGAGTGTAACCGAGACAGCCGTGCATGGGATGCCTTGACATACTGCGTATGTATTGGTAGTTGTGCATGGGAGATGGCACAATTTCTCGTGTGCAGTGACCACATCGAGGCGCTCCCCTATTGGGCTGTGTTGCGGATCGGTGAGACGGCGTGGGCTGAGCACACCTGCCCGGACCACCTAATGGATTGGCTCACCCTGGTGTTCCTTGAACACGAGAACGACGTACTATTGGAACACATTGCACATGAAGCTGCACAGGCATTCAGGGACGAGTAACTACGTACCTGCAGCCACATCCTATTGCCACCGACAGCACATGGCCCAACAACTTGTTGCACAGTGGGGATTGCTCACATATCCCACCAAAACAGAGGACATGTCTGCCTTCGGTCGGGCTCTGGATGCATGTGCATGGAATAACACGTGTGCACACACACCTGTGCAAGGCGACGCAGGTCCATGGTCCGAGCAACACAGCGTCGTCTGGCAACGTTGCCAATTCGGACACACTGCTGGATGAGAGCACACAAATGGCGATGTAGCACGACATGTGAACCTGTCGGACCCTCACACCTGATCACTGTCGGCAGAGCAGACAATCGGCGCACCCCGGAGGCAGAGCACCATGCAGACCCCACGTGCAGTGAGTCGTGCCCCCTCACACTGGGCACTGTGCAGACGCCAAACAACACATGACTCGTCCAGCAAGGCAAGGTGGGATGGAGCGTTGCCATCCGTGATGAATCTTGTCCATTTCAGCCCCAACATTATGTGCCCCTCGACATGTACCCATGCTGCGTGTAAGTGTCTTAAGCATGTCCCTGCCTGTTGTGGCCGTTGCCTCGTCCGTACTGACACGCACATGCCAATAAAGCCTATGCCACTCCACTGGTGTCTAACTGTGAGGTGTGTTGTTAAGATTGTCCAATCGTGTGCCACAATGAGCCTCGTCCCAACACAGGGAGGAACTGACTGTCGCATGTGCAATGGGGTGTGTCCCTTTGGCAAGCTCCGCCTCTGTGAGCCAGACATTGTTTTGGGATAGGTGCTGGACGACATGTGCACTTACATGACTCCAGCCATGTGTGTATGGTGTCCAACCTCTGCCCATGTGGAGCAATGTCATACATCACAACAGAATGTGTCCACACAGATGTGTGTAAGTCGGTATGCGACGTGAAGTTCTGCTGTCACACGTGGCGTGGGATACCACTCCTGGCCTGCCACCGTTTTGGTCACTCCTACACACGGCCCTATTCAACACATGGACGTGTGCCTAAGTTGGGGTGTTGTGAGATTGCTGTTGATGTGCAATGGGGTCACAGCTAGTACTCACCTTCACAGTCATCCAATTGGCCATGTGTCTCAGGGATAGACATGCGCATAGATGTCAGTTAGCAGGGTGTACCTTCATGTGCAATCATCGTCCCCACATCCAGCCATACTTCCATACGTGAGTGAACATAGTGATGACACATCTGTGTGATTCAGAATGTTTTATTCACATTCAGGTGATTGACGGAGCTGGAGTTGTAGCTGCCCATCCAAGCCCACAACACATGGAAGCCCAGTGGTGGCCCAACCAGAGTCCTCTGGGGAATGCACAGTGATTGGGAAGAGGGAGAGTGCAGTCCGCAGCAGGATTGCTGTGTGATTGTCCAGCGGTGAAGCAATGGCAGTCCGTGTCGGGGTCCGGGTGAATGTCCCAGAGTGTTCCGGAGGTCAGTAGGAGCTATTTCCCAGGGCATGATGCATAGGTCATGACCAGGCAGGGACAGGCCATATGGCGGTGATGGATGCTACTGCCTCCTTCCTCACACAGTAGTTCCCATCCCCTTCTCACTCCCCTGATACGGGTTCTGTGTCCGGTGTGTCCGGTGTGTGTGGCGGGGTGATGGTTGCATGGCTGTGTGCCCCTGACACATCAGACTGCGTAGGTGATGGGGCAGCATCACGGTGGGCCAGGGGCACATCAGGGTTCGGAGCTGTGTGTGTCGATGTTCCCGCTGCAGTCATCTGGGAAGGGCTCAGTGGCAGCAATGGCAAGTTGGAGTACTGCAGGGCATTGCTGTTCCCAGACACTACTCGCTGGTGTCCAGCAGTGGGAGACATACTTCCGGCCTGCATCTGCTCCATGGTGTCCATTGCCCTCCGCATCCGTGCCAACTCTGTGCTGTCATGGCTGGTGCCTGTCTGACCAGACAGTGCTTGTATTAGACTCATGGCACCAGCGAAGTTAGCCAAGGTCTGTGGCGGAGCATGGTGCGTACAGGCGGTGTCCGATAGGGACTGTACGTGGTCCCTAATGGGACTCAGACACCCACGTATGGCATCGAGTTTGGCTGCCACAAGCTCGAAACCCACCCACAGCTGATGAGCCAACTCCACCTGGCAACCCAACACATGACGTTGGAATTCCATGTATTGGTCGGGGGGTCCTGCCGTGGTGGTGTGTGTTTCCTGCGGTGTGGTCTGTGCAGGTGGTGGGGTCACCTCGAGGCAGCTGGCCTGGCCTGCTCCTGGGGGTGGGGTGCAGAGGCTGTCCAGCATCCGTTGGAGGGTGTATTGACATGTGTGCAGGTTGTCCTCTTCATCATCAATGGTGGGATGTGTGGTGTGCTCTGCAGGGGTGTTGTTTGTCCCTCTGCAATGTAAAGGGGAGATGCAGGTTAACAGAGTTTCACAAGTATGGTGATGATTTGCAGATGTTCACATTCAGACTGCATGCCAATGTACATTGTGACTGTTTTGGGGGAGCTGGCTATTTGATGGCAGTCAGTGTGTTTTTCGACTACATGACGGATGTGTGGTAGTACCCGTACATTATCATCACACAGTGTCAGGCAATGCCAGATGTGGGTGGACAGTTACTATGCACGAGAGGAACCTGTTGTGGGCTCTGTCCTGTGGTGCTGGTGTTGCACTTTGTACCACATTGCCTTCATTGCGGATGTCCTGTGATTGCTATGTGTGTGTGTGCATTGTGGGGGAGTTGCCCCTGTGTGTGTGCTGCATTGTGGGGGAGTTGCCCCTGCAGCTCTGATTTCGTGTAGCCTTCTCCCTTTGAGGCGGGGTGCCTTTGAATTGTGTGCTTTTCGGGGCCTGATTTGCTTTTGACTTGGGTCATGTGTGCTCGCGGACTGTTTTTGTGGCCTGGTGCATTGTTCGTCTGCTGCGTGTATTGTAAGGCATGGGTTGTGGGTGCACGTGGACACGTCGGAGTGTGACCTGCTCCTTTACGGATGTGATACGCACTTGGCTACCTTCATGTCGCTTCGTGGGCCATGTCATTTTTTGGGGGCAGCTGCCATGCTATCGGACATGCAGTGTTACTTGCATAGTCAGTGTGGGTCACGGAGCCGCTGCTTTGCTGGATTCAGCACATGTGCATGGGTCGGTTGTGATATTGGTGATAGGGGGGGGCCCCTCTGTGCACATTGTGGATGGGGGCCTACTTGGCGTTTCTATGTGTGCTGCAGTGTGCCAAGGCATTCAGGGACATGTTCCACGGTCAATGTGGGTGTGCTGTGCGTAATTGTGCTTGTGTGTCATTGTGCCCATCTCCCCCCGTTCCCCCCGTCCCTAGTGGTTACTCACCCTGTTGCTGTTGGGTCAGGTCGTATCGTGCTGTGTCCAGGCCCCCCCAATCCTGCCACCGTCTCCTCACTGCTGACTGTGGCCACCATTTACTCCAGCTCATCCAGCTCCTCCTGTGTCGCAGGACTCCCACCTCCAGTCGCCGTTGCTGCCTCCCTGTTGGCGGCGAGCTTATGTTTGGTCTGCCTTTTCAGATCATGCCAGCGCCTCTTGACCTCCTCCAGTGACCTCCCTGGACACTCCGACTGCATTGACGTTGGTGACGATGGCCTGCCATATTTCGGTTTGGGTTGCCAGTGCCGCAGTGGAGGTGCCGAACAGTTGTTGATGGTGTTCGGTCACCCCCCGTGACGATGATCTGGTCTTCCTGCGGACTGTACCCGGTCTTCCTCTTCCTCTTGTCCTTGCCCTTCCCCGACAGCGGGGTTCCTGGATGGTCCTCCGTAGGGCTAGTGGTGTTCGGCTTGTTCTCTGCACTTGTTTCGGGTGCATCCATGTTGCTACGCAGTTTGAATTGTTTTTGGGCTTTTTTTTCCGTTCTTTTATGGTGCTTTTTCCCGCCTGATGCGTGGGATTTACAGGGCTGTGGCTGGTGTTCGCTGATTTCTGTACCGCGATTGGCCTCATCGCATGATTTCTCGTGTTTCGCATATTTTAGGCGTGGTGTTGATTTTCACGCTGGCATTTGACGCGTTATCTGGTGAGTATCGCATGGTACCGCCTTGTTGTGAATTCCACGTTGACACGGGGTTATTTTCCCGTGATAGGCTGCGTTATTGAAAGTTGCGTTACGCTACTCTTGCGGTAGTTATTTCACGTTCTTGTGAATATACCCCTAAGTCTTTCCTCAATCATGGTGTTCGTCAGGAATGTCTTAATTCTTTTTAAAGTGTAAAAACATTGTTCCGACTCTGCTGTTGTCATAGGAATGGTAATGACTATTTTTAGTAAAGCCACTGTCTCTGTAAGTGACTTTTCCATATTAAGTTTCTGAATTAAAGCCAGCAAAGAAATCGCACCAGTGGCCTGCCAGTATACATGCATTCCGTACAGTACAGTCAACTCAGTTCTCAGATCCTCTTTGTTGAGCATAGGATAAGCTTCCACAGCCTAATTCAGAGCTTGCTCAGGGAAGGAAGTATCATATTTTGCAAACTGATCACTTTGCAGTAATGAAGTACTTACCAAATGTTTTGTAAAAGAAAAATGTTCCTGTGCATGCACAATTATAATGTCACATACCTCCTTTGCAATTCGGACCAGACTGCTGATGTTTTTCCTTCGGTTTGAGAAAGTAGAATCCTTTGGAAGTCTGCTGTCTAAATTGTCAACCCCATTTCTCACTTTGCTCACGCTGGTGACAAACAGACTGGTAGCTCTTTGCACAAAGACAGTATCTATTTCTCGTTTTGGTAACTGGCTGTATAATATGTCGACATGAGGCATTATTTCATGAAATAAAAACAGAAATAACTAAAACTCTCTGTCTTGTAGTGTTCTAGCAAAGCCACGGGCTTCATTCCGACTTTTGAATTCAAAGTCAGCATTGGCTTCTATGGCGTCGAAACATTTCTCAAGATCAACACTATATTGGGATATTAGGTTGATTGTATGTATGTGAAAATTCCAACGAGTGGGGTAGTCCCCTTGGAAGCCTTTTGGCCAGAATTTCCTGAAGTGCTTCCGTTCGTTTGGGGGAACGTGAGAAGAATGCAGCCATGCCTCCTACATCCAAAAAGAAAATTTGTGCCTTGGAGATCTTTGATACTGACTGTTGCACAATAAGATTAAGTTGGTGGGCGTAACAGTGTACATAATGGGCATTAGGGTACACATCTCTAATTCTTTTCTGTACTCCACCAAGGCTTCCACTGATTACTGACGCACCATTATAGCTTTGTGCAATAAGTTTTTGTTTTTGAGGCTGCTCTGGAAAAATCAAGTTCAGTTCATGTAGTATAGCTGAAGGAATGGTTCTGCACTAGAGTCTCTTAAATATGTGAAACCATAGAACCTCTCCACAACTTTACTGTCATTGTCATACCGAAAGACTAATACGGACTGTGTTTTTTTAGCTACATCGTGGTATCATCAGCCTGAATAGCCACAAAGTCTGTTTTTCACCTGTTGGACAATATAGGTTCTTAAAATTTCTAGCATACACTCAAGGAGTTCATTTTATATCGTTTAGAGGTGCCATTAAAGACTGTAGCACTTGCTAAATGTGCTTCCATTTCATTGTCTATGCTTGCTAATAAATCAACAAGACCTCTGAATATACCAGGATTTGAGGAACTTCCCGATTCATCATGCCCTTGTAAAGCCAGTTCAAAAGCACCACAGAAATGAATTCAATGATTTTCACAGTATGTGTCTATTCCTATCAACTGCTTCATTGTGTTTCTGTATTGATTTGTGGTACGCGCTGCTTATGTGGGCTTCAATCGGTGTGTCTCACAACATTCCCAGTCTCATCAGGTTTTCCATATGGATTCTTGTGTGTGCGTGCTTCTTTATTTTGTCTTACAAATGCTTCAAGCCTGTTACTCTTTTTTTTGTCCAAGGAATGACACCACCAAACAGCAAGCAGGGGAAGCAGAACAGAGAATTTGTTGACGTGTGTTGGACTTGGCCCTTTTTGCAGGGTTATCCCCAAACTTTTTGCTTCTTCCTCCTATTTTTTCCTGACCTGTTGGTGTTGGTTTTAGGACTCTGGGCACTTTACCACTGCTAATCAGTGCTAAAGTGCATATGCTTTCTGTGTAAATTGTGAACATGATTGGTTATCCATGATTGGCATATTTGACTTACTAGTCAGTCCCTAGTAAAGTGCACTGGGTGTGCCGGGGCTGGTAAATCAAATACTGCTAGTGGGCCTGCAGCACTGATTGTGCCACCCACATGAGTAGCCCTGAAAAGATGCAGTTTGCTAATTGCCAGGTCGACTTGGCAAGTGCACCCACTTGCCAGGCCCTAACCTTCCCTTTTCTTACACATCAGTCACCCCTAAGGTAGGCCCAAGGTACCCCCCTGGGCAGGGTGCAGTGTATGTGAAAGGTAGGTCATGTACTGATGTGTGTAACATGTCCTGATAGTGAAATACTGCCAATTTCGTTTTTCACTATTGAAAGGCTATCGTGCCCCATAGGACAGAATGGGGAATGCTTTGTAACATTTTACAAGCATATCTTCCCATAGGGATAAGATCGAAAAATATAGTTTAGGCTTTCTGAACTCAGAATTTAATAACACATCTTTTACTAAAGATGGTTTTTAAATTGTGTGTTTGAAAATGCCACTTGTAGATAGTAGGTATTTTCTTGTTTAACCATTGTGTGTGCCTCTGCCTGTTTGTATATTGACTGTCTGGTTTTGGAGTGACAGGGGCTGGGGAGGTGCATTCTCTCAGACAGCCACCGGGGGGGGGGGGGCGAGGGGTTGAGGTGTGTCCTGCCTTTCCTGAATGAGTCAGGGCTGGGATGAATAGACCTGGGCTGCATTCAGAGTAGGGGGAGGAGTTCTCACTAGCACCTGAATAGGCCCGGTCTGCATGTAGAGTGGTGGGAGTAGATTTCCCTTGCACCTAATAGGGCCTGTCTGCCTTACACAATGCTGTCTCCACCTCCTGCGGGGCAGCTGCACAAGAGAGGAGAGAACTGGTTTGGACTGGGCTCAGAGACCCTTGCACAAAGAGAACAAAGACATTTTGGGGTATAAGTATTACACCTAAAACCCCTGAACTTTAGACTACTTCTGGAATCAAGAGGAACCTTTGCCAAGGAGAAGAGCTGGAGAAACTGAGGAGAAGTACTGCCCTTGCTGTGTGTCTGGAGTTGGCCTGCAGTTGCTGTTTCTGCTAAGGAAAGGAGAAGGACTTTGCTGTGTGCTGTGTCCCCTGCTTGTGGAAAGTCTCCAAGGGCTTGAGTAGAGCTTGCCTCCTGTTTTGAAGTCTCAGGAACACAAAGACTTCACCCCCAGCTCCCCTGAACTTCCTTGCTGGGAGTTCTGACCTGCCAGGAGTGCCTGTGGCTGTGTGTGGCCTCTAGAGCTTGTTTCTGCTACTGGAAGCTGGAAAGCAACGCAACAACAAGAAAATCAACGTATCGCTCTTCTTGCGACAGTTTTTCCGCCGCAGCGCCATGTTGCAAGAAGAATCTCCTCGCACCACCGTGCCGCTGCTGAAACCGACGCAGCGCCTGTCGCCGCTGCAAGAATCAACACATCAAGGGATTGCGGCTGAAGAAATCGACGTAGAGCCGCTCGACCCCGCAGCCTCGTTCGCCGACGCATCCCGGATTTCCACGCATCGTCCTTGTGCGGCAAGTTTTCCCCGACGCATCATCCGCAGATCGGAGTCGTCTCAGAATCGACGCATCGCTTCCCCCTACAGACCGGACCCGACACACCTCTCCCCTGTGTCCTGCGGAACTGTCGCATCGCATTCACAAAGTTCTGAGGAATCGATGCATCTCTTTGTTTTTCGATGCTTCCCATCACTGCGGCTGTTTGGCTTGGTGAATTTTGTCGAAACGACAGGTACTTTGCAAGAAATCACACATCCATAGTTTTCTATGGACTCAGTTCCTAAAACCTTTTGAAAGTCAATTTTCTTAATACTTGTATGTTGGATTTTTGTCGTTTTGGTCTTGTTAAAGTTTCGATAAAGATACTATATTTTTCTAAACCGGTGTGGTGTCCATTTGTGGTGTTATCACTGTGTTACTGTGAGTGTTGGTACAAATACTTTACACATTGCCTTTGGGATAAGCCTGTCTGCTCATGCCAAGCTACCAAGGGGGTGAGCAGGGGTTATCTAGAGTGTGTATTACCCTTACCCTGACTAGAAGTAAGGGTCCCTATTTGGACAAAGGTACCTACCTCTGCCAACTAGAGACCCCCATTTCTAACAACGTACAACCTGTAAGCCAAATAACTTTTGTGTACCAGGTGTTTTAGAATGTACGTCTCTAAGTCTTCCCTCTGTCTTGGGCACTTTGTTGTAGTTTTAGGTTGGGACGGTCAGGTCCAAATCATTTTACAGTTAGTCCCCAAGTCTCAGTCCAACGAATGGCCTTGCAAGTGGCTGCTCTAAAGTATTCATGGTGTCTTACCAATATTAAAGTTACCTGTCAATAATCAAAGTACAATGTATACGGTTTGGTGCAAAAACATCACATTTCTGTATAAATACATATCTTGTCCATTACCGCAATATATCTCTAACAGCCCCACTTTCCACAACATGACTGTTAAGACATATTTAGTGCGACAGGTGAGAGCCTATAACAAGGCAAGGGAGAGGGCCTTTAACAATTGGTATAGCCCGAGGCAGCTGGGCTAGAAAGCTATTATTACATTCCTTCCACTGAGGGTTCTACATTAAAAAGGGAGGAACAGAAAAACAAACAGTGGGAAGTTGGAGCTGAAAGCTTACACCTGAAATGACAATCCCTGAACCACTTCATTGTTTTCAATGGAACTCACAACATTCCAATTCATCTCTTAATACTGGTTACACAGTTCTATGCCTCAAATTGATACTGATGTCCACCCACCGGACTCAGCATAGAGACCACATATATAGCCTTTAACTACCATGTAAAGAAATATAGCATCAGTTTCCTTACCTTAATTGGAGTTGTTGTGCTGTGGGGGTGCAAGAGCAGCAAAGTAGGTTGGGTTCTGTGTAGGGTGGGTTCTGTACAGGACCCTCTTGCTGTTTTCCCAAAAATTATATAGAGTGTATCACATTGCCTTTACCAGATGCTGAAAAGAAAAATATAACATAATTAGTAGTAGTGGCAACCCAACACATAAATTAGAAACACTTATTCTTTGTAATTTTCACAAACCCTGTGATTTCAGTCAGTCATGCAACATTGGCGCCACTCTTAAAATTGTTCCAGCAGCACTGCAGCCTTCAATCATTGCAGGCAGCCCACACAAAAGACCTTCACCCAATGGCTGCTCACGCACTTCCACATGCTGGAAGGGGGCCTAGGTAAGTGGTATTTTAAGCAACCTCACCTCAGGCTGTTGTAACCAGAACAGGAATGAACAGCAGTTGACAGTGGCACCATGTGTTACTGCAATATTTAAAGCCTAAGGCTTTAGATATTGCTGCAACTATTATTTAAGTGGAACACACAGAACGCAATTGCTGCTGTTTATTCCTGTGGTACAAACATAACGATTCTGAAGCTAGGCTGGCATGCACCTCTGAGAACTTGATGCATGCACGCTGCGTACCAATGCTCTTAGTTTCAGAAACAATTCTATCTACAAGATATAAATGTATGTTTCTGAGCTAGGGCCTGCTGGCACACACCACCAGGGACATCTTAAGGATTGTGACGACCCTGGGCCAAGCGTATTTAGGGGACCCTCAGCCCCTGTTAGGAACAGCTTTGAATATATTATCCAGTTTCAGCTGTTTCATGCCCTCTTTGACCAGGTCACTGATTATGCACAGCCATTCCTCCAAAATTTTAAATGTGTTTACATCTATAATATTCATGGATAGTGATGGCATGTGTTTTTAATATTGCAACACAACAGCAGCTCACTAATATTAATGCAAATAATCTCTGTGACACCCTCCCATTTCTCATATGTGTGAGGTACTCTTTTGATCTAAAAGTAACTTTTTTAAGGATGTTGCATGAAACAAACTAAACAACATTTCTCTGCAAAATGTCTGTAATAGACTCGTCTCCCACATCACCGATATTAAAAATAAATATCAGGAAAACGGTATTCTAAAAATTCTGTTTATGAAGGTCATCAGGGCAAGCCTGCAGAACAGAGCTGGCAAACTCTCTGCGCACCTCTCTCTGAGAAACATACACGCTGCGTGCCAGCAGGGCCTAGCTTCAGAAACATTTCTATCTACAAGGAATGGTATGTTTCTGCAGCTATGCCCTGCTGGCACGCAGCGTGTATGCTTCTCAGAGGTGCGTGGCAGGGTCTAACTTTTGAAACATTTCTGAGTGTCTGCACCAATCTGCGTTCCCGCTATATAAACACTAACACTCTTTGAAGTCCAGAGTCACTCTTCACTTCAAAGAGTGTTAATGTTTATATAGCGGGAACGCGACCATATGTATTAAGAGCACAGCTGGCTTTACATGAGTGCGCCAGTCAGTACACACGGAGGACACAGTCAGTGTCCTCACACACAAAGTCACGCTGTGTGGACTTCGCAAAGTCCATGATGGAACGAATGAACATGCTTTATATTTATTAAGTGATTTGCCCAGAATCACAGGATGTTGAGCCGATGATGCCGAATTTCGAACCTGGTTCCCTTTAGGTGAACCAGGTTCGATTCTCGGCGTCAATGGCTCAACATTTTATCGTGCAACGTAGAAGTGTGCAGCAGGGTTCATGGCCGTAATGGCCAGAGCACAGCTGCCAACTTTGGAGGGGGTGTGCGACGTGTGCACTGGAGTCATGGCTGTAATGGACAGAGCAGAGCTGCCGACTTTGGAGGCACCAAAGCCGGCAGCTCTGCTCTGGCCATTACTGCCATGACTGCAGTGCACACGTCGCATCATGATACGACAAAATATACACAACTAGTACTCACTGAATTATCAGAATCCTCCTGTCTGACTCTGCGCTCAGCTGTGATAGGGTTCAAGGCGGCAGCCAGGCTCAGTCTCTTATCAGAGAGTAGGTCGGACACCCACGGTCTGACGTTCACATTGCCTGCAGGCTGCCAATGAAGAAGTAGTGTGCGGTAGACCTCAGGCCTGCTGGGGCAACAAGGTCAGGCGGAGCTCTCCTGAGTGCTCCTGACTCTCTCTCTCCACTACCTTCCTTGTGTGCAATCAGCATATGGCATGCACGCCTGAAGAGGGGAGGGGGCGGGAGAGAGAGGCTGAGCTAAGGCAGCAAATGACCAATCACTGCACGGCTTTACAATAAAGCCATGCAGTGATAGGTGAATATGCTCCCCATGCTCCGTAGCCAATGCCCAGTCACAGGCTCAGCATTCTCTGCCTAGAGACGCTGAAGCAGCCATTCCAGCGGATTGGCCTGGCAGGACAACTCGCCGCTCCCGGGCTGGCCAGGGAAAGGCACCCGGCCAACCTGACATGCGCATTGCTGCTCTGACTGAGTCCGACTCCTAACCCCACCCCCCTAAGCCTGTCGCAGGCAGGCAGACTAAAGTGGTGTCAGGTAATGCCAGCGGCTGAGACAGCTGACTGCCGTGGGCTAAAATTTTGTAAAGTAAGTACACAACACGGTCTATTTTGGTTCACAACTGCATGGGCCCTGGGACAAAATATTTAGTGAGGAGACGCCCAAACTCTCCTATGAAGGAACCGCCCCTGGACACAAGAAACAGAAAAATGTAACGTACTCCAACAGGTAAAATCGAATTAAGTCAATTTTCCTGGGTGCACAAAAGTACATGATACAAGACAGCACGGGGCAGATGTACAAAGCACTTTTTCGGTGGCAGATGCTCCGATTTGGAGCTTGTGAGGGCAAAACTGCTAACAGCACTATACTAAACTCATTTTGGGGTGTGTAATTTTTTACCGACTCCTAAAACGGGTTTAGAAATGGAAACTGAATCACTATTTGGAAAGGGCATGTTGTAGGCGTGTAACGTGGGCCAGATCCGCTTTTCAATGCTGGAGGTGAAGTGTAGGGAGTGCATTAGGTTACAGAGTACAGTGACCTCATATACCAGAGAAATGGTTTGTAGTCAGATACAGTGTGGTTGTTACTTACAGGCATGGCCGGTACAGGTAAGAGCTGTGGGCTGGGGCAGGTGGGGAAGTTGACAGATGACGGAATAGGGAATAGGGAAAATAAAATAATAAAAATAAATAAAACTTACCTTGCGCTCGCCGCATCGCCGACTTGGTGGCATGGTGAGCAAAAGAACGATGGATTTAACCCAGATCTCTTGACTGGGGGTGAATGTTTTGATTTGTTCTGCATTCTGTCCATCACTTGTGTGCCTTTTGCTTTCTCACCCTAAGTGCACCGGGTATGCCCAGATGTGGATCCTGGGCTCACTGTGCCATTGGATTCAAGCTAGCCTGGCTGATATGGGGTGAAACCCCAAAACTGGTCCTAGAATGCTTGTTTCCGGTCCATAGAGGACCTGGCCTAGCAGTTCAGACTTGACTCTTCCCATGAGGAACCTGGGCACGACTGATTTGCAACTGGCTGGATCTAAATTGGGGTGTCATGGTGAGAAAAGAACGATGGATTTAACCCAGATCTCTTGACTGTGGTGAATATTTTGGTTTGTTCTGCATTCCAGCCAACACTTATGTGTCTTTTGCTATCTCGCCCTAAGTGTGCCGGGTATGCCCAGATGTGGCTCCCTGGCTCCCTGTTCCACTGGATTCAAGCTAGCCTGGCTGATGAAGGGTGAAATCCCAAAACCGGTGTTAGGATACTTGTTTATGGTCCAGGGAGGACCTTGCTTAGCAGTTCAGACTTGACTGTTCCCATGACTGATTTGCATATGGCTGGGTCTGAACTGGGGTGGCATGGTGAGCAAAAAACAATGGATTTAACCCAGATCTCTTGACTGGGAGTGAATGTTTTGATTTGTTCTGCATTCCGTCCAGCACTTGTGTGTCTTTTGCAGAGAGGAACGCAGCAGGAGCTGCATGTAAAGCTGACTGGCGATGCACCTTTTGCGGATCATCGATCAGGTAGGTCCCCGTATCCTCTCGGTTATCAGAGAACTTTTTGGCCTACAATTTTCCAAGTCTTAGGTTTTTGGATTTGGGCTATATGGGCATCTTTAGGGTCCTCGACTTAAAGTGACCCACTTGGAGGGTCAGGGCTCACTCAGCCTCAGTCCAGGTGCAAGTTCACGGTGATTAGAGCCTTTTTTGTCCCTGAAGCTCTGATCAGGAGGCCAGCCAACTAGCCCTTGGAGTCACTTCTGGAAGTCCTAGGTTCAAGGAAAAGAGATGGCTGCAGGCAGCAGAGCAGCCCTTCTTGGTGCAGCAAAACAGTCTCTTAGACCTGTCATCTTTTCCTCAGACTTTTTTGCCTTGACGTCCAGTTTTCGCTGATTCTTTTTGTTGACCTTAGAACTCTGAGCACTTTACCACCGCTAATCAGTGCTAAACTAAATGTGCTTTTCCCCTAATCATGATGCCATTTGTGTATACCTGATTGGCATATGTTATGTACTGGTGCGCCCCTTGTAAAGTGGCATAACATATACCCAGGGCATGTACTTCAAATTATACTAATTGTGCCACGCACATAAGTAGCCTTTCAAACCTGTCTCACGCCTGCCACTGCAGTGCCTATTTGTGCAGTTTATTGCCAGTTCGACTTGGCAACTAAAACTACATGCCAAGCCATAAACTCCCCTTTTATTACATATGTCACCCTAAGGTAGGCATTAAGTAGCCCTAAGGGCAGGGTGCCATGTAAGTAAAAAGTAGGAAATGTGTGCTTAATCTTTACATGTCCTAGTAGTGACAAACACCCAAATTCGTTTTTCACTACTCTGAGACCTGCCCCTCTAATAGGTTAGCACTGTGATTCCCTTATTGCACTTTTAAGCTGTAATTCCTGATCAGAGAGTAGTAACTTTTTCATGTTTCATATCTTTTGAATAGTAATGCTAAATCCACCTTACTGGTGAAGTAGGATTTAATATTACTGTTTTAGAAATAGCACTTTTAGAAAGTGGACATTTCTCTGACCTTACTGCTCTCTGTGCCTGACAACCTATCTCCAATACACATCTGGGGTGGGTGATGGCTACACTTTGTGTATTCCCTCTAGAAGGCCGCACCACAGGAAGGATAGGTGTGTCTACATGCATCTGCTTTCTGATGGCCTTGCCAGGGCAAGATGCAAGGGAATAGGGTGTGTTTTGTCCCCAAACAAAGGACTGATTACCCCCCACAGATAGCCTGGCAGAGAGGACTGGGTTGAAAGGGATACTTGTGCACTTCAGAGAGCTGCTTCGAAGTCACCCCCACATCAAAGGTATAAGTACTGTGTTTCTGACCCCATAAAATCAGACACTACTGGACTTGTAACTATGCTCTGCTAGAAAAACTGCTGTGCTGCTTACAGACTCAACTGGACTGCTGATCAGGAATGCCTACTTTTCTGTTTGTTGGCCTGCTGCTGTCTGACTCTGATGGAGGAGAGCTGGACTCTGCATTCCCTCCAAATGATCTCCAAGGACCTGATGGCTTGCCTCCTCTTGCTTGAGACTATGGGATATCAAAATCTCTTCCCCTGCCCCTGTGCCTGACTCACTGGAAGTGGACCAGATACTTGCAACACAGATTTCGCCGCATCTCCCGTCTGCATGTAGCAGAACTGGGGCATCGACCCAGTTGTGGAAGTAAAATCGGTGCATCACCTTGGAACCATCAAATTGCCTCCAGAGATCGATTCATGAGACAGTGGATCAGCGCCACTGCAGCTTGGTGAGATCAACGCATCCCCTCGACTGTGTGGCAGAATCCGGTGCATCACATGATGCCTATTGACTCCGGCACCCGTCTTCGGAACTGATGCATCGTTTTCAGTGCATGGAGAAGGTCGACGCATCCTGCACCTGCGTGCCCTGACATCGACGCATCTTGCTACGTGCGACCAGGAAAGGTACTTTGTTTACCGGGGCCTGAGTGGGACATCCAGCCGGCTGGTGCCCCATTGCAGTGGGACAGAACTTTTATTTTGTGATGGTCCAGCATGACCTAACATAGCCTTTTAAGCACTACTAGCTCCTAAGGGCTTTACTGCATTTATTCCTTTAAAATTCAATATCTCAACTTCTATACGTTGGATTTATGTTGTTTTTGTCTTGTTCAGAATATAATAATCTATATTTCTAAACCTGTGTAGAGTCTTTTTGTGGTGTATTCATTGTGGTACGTGTAATTGTATTGCACAAATACTTTGTACATTGCCTCTTTAGATAAGCCTGATTGCTTTGTGCCAAGCTACCAGAGTGTGAGCACAGGTTATCTTTCAGTGTGCATTTGGCTTACCCTAACTAGAGTGGTGGTTCCTGCCTGGCCTGGGTGCATACCTCAGCCAACTAGGAATCCCATTTGTAACACAGTCCCTCTGAGGTACACAACAGGCTACAGTAGTAGGCAGTCCTCTGAGAGCCCTACCCAGGTTTAGTAGTGAACTGAAGAGTGGGTCTGTGGGTTTCATTCTACTGCCTGGTGCCTTCTTTGAATTGGGAGAAACGTCTGGAGGCTTCGATCCACAGAAGTGTCTGAAATTTCCTACCTCCCTGCCCTGGCTCCAGCCTGGGTGCATGCACAAACGGCTAGAGTGAAATAAGTTGTGTGTGAGCAGGACTCAGCCTATGTATGTGCAAGTGGGGCTGTGCACAGCTCCACCCCCATTCAGCCTGAGATGGCCCATTCAGCCACACCTAGTCACTGCATTATGTGGCTGTCTGGGAGAAATATACAAAGGCTATCTGACACTCACACCTAGTCATGTTACCCAGGAACAGGCTGCTGGCACCAAATGGTCAGGACAGGAAAATGCCAACTTTCTAAAAGTGGCATTTTCAGAATTGTGACTTAAAATCCAACTTTACCAATAAAGAGGATTTGAAATTGCCTTTCGCCAGATACCAAGCATTACTTTACTACCTGCTCGTAATCAAAAGTTAGCACTTATTAAAGTATTAAGATAACCCAATGTTATCCTACGGGAGAGGTAGGCCTCACAGTAGTGAAAGCGAATTGGTGAGTTTTTCACTACCTGGACATGAATAACTCAAAAGTACATGTCCAACCTTTGAAGTACAGTGTACCCTGCCCTATGGTCAGTTTAGAGTCAACCCTTCTGGTGACTTATATTTATTAAAAAGGGAGCTTTAGGCTTGGCAAAGGGGTTATTTTGCCAAGTCCAATTGGCAGTTTAAATCATCTAGCAGGCTATAATGGCAGGCCTGAGACATGTTTAAAGGCTTACTTAAGTGGGTGGCCCAATAAGTGCTGCAGGCCCACTAGTAGCATTTAATTTCCAGGCTTTGGCTATATGGTATACCACTTTACTAAGGATGTATAAGTAAATTAAATATGCCAATCAGGTGTAAGCCAATCTTACCTTGTTTTAGAGAATGAAGCAAACACAAGGAGATGATGGACGGAGCGCTGAAACTTTTCAGACACTCACCCCCAGTCACAGATCTGGGTTGAATCCATCATCGTTCTTTAGCTCACCTCGCCACCCCAGTTCAGACACAGCTATATACAAATCAGGCTTGACCCTGTGCCTCATGGGAATAGTCCAGCCCGAACTGCCAGGCCATGTCTTCCCTAGACCAGAAACAAGCATCATGGGACCTGTTTTTTTGGGGTAACAGCCCTCATCAGCCAGGCTATCTTGAATCAGGTGGCAAAGTGAGCAAGGGACCCACGTCTGGGCATACCCTGCCAACTTAGGGAGAACAAAGCAAACACAAGGAGATGATGGACAGAGCACTGAAACTTTGCAGACACTCACCCCCAGTCACAGATCTGGGTTGAATCCATCATCGTTCTTTAGCTCACTTCGCCACCACAGTTCAGACACAGCTATATGCAAATCAGGCTTGACCCTGTGCCTCATAGGAACAGTCCTACCCGAACTGCCAAGCCATGTCTTCCCTGGACCGGAAACAAGCATCCTGGGACCGGTTTTGGGCTAACAGCCCTCGTCAGCCAGGCTATCTTGAATCAGGTGGCAAAGTGAGCAAGGGACCCACGTCTGGGCATACCCTGCCAACTTAGGGAGAACAAAGCAAACACAAGGAGATGATGGACAGAGCACTGAAACTTTGCAGACACTCACCCCCAGTCACAGATCTGGGTTGAATCCATCATCGTTCTTTAGCTCACTTCGCCACCCCAGTTCAGACACAGCTATATGCAAATCAGGCTTGACCCTGTGCCTCATGGGAACAGTCCAGCCCGAACTGCCAAGCCATGTCTTCCCTGGACCGGAAACAAGCATCCTGGGACAGGTTTTGGGCTAACAGCCCTCATCAGCCAGGCTAGCTTGAATCCAGTGGCAAAGTGAGCAAGGGACCCATGTCTGGGCTTATCCTGCCAACTTAGGGCGAACAAAGCAAACACTAGGAGATGATGGACGGAGCACTGAAACTTTTCAGACACTCGCCCCCAGTCACAGATCTGGGAAGAATCCATTCATCGTTCTTGAGCTCACTTTGCCACCCCAATTCAGACACAGCTATATGCAAATCAGGCTTGACCCTGTGCCTCATGGGAACAGTCCAGGCCGAACTGCCAAGCCATGTCTTTCCAGGACCGGAAACATGCATCCTGGGACCAGTGCTTAATTTGTAAAATAATAAGTGCCGGTGCTCAAAATCTTTAGGAGGCCATCATCCACTGCTGCCGATTTCACCCACTGCCCCCATTGGCTCCAGTGATATGCAACCTATATAAATATCGTTGGAGCAACATTATAGGCTCGTACATAAAAGACAAGAGAATTTTTTGTGAAGCGCGCATACACATTGACACTTTGACCTTAATTCATGAGGTGTGAGATTAAAGCAGGGGTGACAGGCAAAATCTACATTATGCCCAATGACCACAAGTTTCTGGAAAGCGTTCTAGCAAGAACAAACTCAAATCTCAAAGACATATACGTGCCAGACACTCTATCAGTCAGTACACTTAGTTGACTTGAGCATATTTCATTCTCACGGGGAGTGCCGACTGCACTCAAAAGCGGCTCCGGGGGTCTGAGAAAAACAGCATGCAGGTCCGAGACGCCAACACTTGTGAAGCCATAACAGGCTCTGCTGGTGCACCTACCAATGAACGTGCAGCAGCTTGATTCCAACACGTAGCGAAAAGGATCCAGGGTAAAGGGCAAGCAGGGGAACACATCCCTTATTGGAAGGGCAACACCTACTCATCAACAAAGAAACAGAATAGCAAGTGCAGAGGCTTGCTATTCACTGCTTTATATGGACGAATTTTCAAGATGGCCTCCGTAACATGAAAAGCCTTCTGGGACGTGCACTCAAACCATTTAAATGCACATGTAATAAGTATCAGGTCCAGTTCCCACAGGAGAAACATTCCATAGCACCGGCCCTGTGAAATAAGTGGCGGTGCTCAGCACCGGAAACCACTGGCACAAATTAAGCACTGCCTGGGACCGGTTTCAGGTTAACAGCCCTCATCAGCCAGGCTAGCTTGAATCCAGTGGCAAAGTGTGCAAGGGACCCACGTCTGGGCATACTCTGCCAACTTAGGGCGAACAAAGCAAACACAAGAAGATGATGGACGGAGCGGTGAAACTTTTCAGGCACTCACCCCCAGTCACAGATCTGGGTTGAATTCATCATCGTTCTTTAGCTCACTTCGCCACCCCAGTTCAGACACAGCTATATGACCCTGTGCCTCATGGGAACAGTCCAGCCCGAACTGCCAAGCCATGTCTTCCCTGGACCGGTAACAAGCATCCTGGGACCGGTTTCGGGCTAACAGCCCTCATCAGCCAGGCTAGCTTGAATCCAGTGGCAAAGTGTGCAAGGGACCCACGTCTGGGCATACCCTGCCAACTTAGGGCGAACAAAGCAAACACAAGGAGATGATGGACGGAGCGGTGAAACTTTTCAGGCACTCACCCCCAGTCACAGATCTGGGTTGAATTCATTATCGTTCTTTAGCTCACTTTGCCACCCCAGTTCAGACACAGCTATATGCAAATGAAGCTTGACCCTGTGCCTCATGGGAACAGTCCAGCACGAACTGCCAAGCCATGTCTTCCCAGGACCGGAAACAAGCATCCTGGGACCAGTTGCGGGCTAACAGCCCTGATCAGCCAGGCTAGCTTGAATCCAGTTGCAAAGTGAGCAAGGGACCCACGTCTGGGCATACCCTGCCAACTTAGGGAGAACAAAGCAAACACAAGGAGATGATGGACAGAGCACTGAAACTTTGCAGACACTCACCCCCAATCACAGATCTGGGTTGAATCCATCATCGTTCTTGAGCTCACTTCGCCACCCCAGTTCAGACACCGCTATATGCAAATCAGGCTTGACCCTGTGCCTCATGGGAACAGTCCAGCCCGAACTGCCAAGCCATGTCTTCCCTGGACCGGAAACAAGCATCCTGGGACCGGTTTCGGGCTAACAGCCCTCATCAGCCAGGCTAGCTTGAATCCAGTGGCACAGTGAGCAAGGGACCCACGTCTGGGCATACCCTGCCAACTTAGGGCGCACAAACCAAAAACAAGGAGATGATGGACGGAGCGGTGAAACTTTTCAGACACTCACCCCCAGTCACAGATCTGGGTTGAATCCATCATCGTTCTTTAGCTCACTTCGCCACCCAGTTCAGACACAGCTATATGTAAATCAGGTTTGACCCTGTGCCTCATGGGAACAGTCCAGCCCGAACTGCCAAGCCATGTCTCCCTGGACCGAAACAAGCATCCTGGGACCGGTTTTGGGCTAACAGCCCTCATCAGCCAGGCTAGCTTGAATCCAGTGGCAAAGTGTGCAAGGGACCCACGTCTGGGCATACTCTGCCAACTTAGGGCGAACAAAGCAAACACAAGAAGATGATGGACGGAGCGGTGAAACTTTTCAGGCACTCACCCCCAGTCACAGATCTGGGTTGAATTCATCATCGTTCTTTAGCTCACTTCGCCACCCCAGTTCAGACACAGCTATATGCAAATCAGGCTTGACCCTGTGCCTCATGGGAACAGTCCAGCCGGAACTGCCAAGCCATGTCTTCCCTGGACCGGAAACAAGCATCCTGGGACTGGTTTCGGGCTAACAGCCCTGATCAGCCAGGCTAGCTTGAATCCAGTGGCAAAGTGAGCAAGGGACCCACATCTGGGCATACCCTGCCAACTTAGGGAGGACAAAGCAAACACAAGGAGATGATGGACAGAGCACTGAAACTTTTCAGACACTCACCCCCAGTCACAGATCTGGGTTGAATCCATCATCGTTCTTTAGCTCACTTCGCCACCCAGTTCAGACACAGCTATATGCAAATCAGGTTTGACCCTGTGCCTCATGGGAACAGTCCAGCCCGAACTGCCAAGCCATGTCTTCCCTGGACCGAAACAAGCATCCTGGGACCGGTTTTGGGCTAACAGCCCTCATCAGCCAGGCTAGCTTGAATCCAGTGGCAAAGTGTGCAAGGGACCAACGTCTGGGCATACTCTGCCAACTTAGGGCGAACAAAGCAAACACAAGAAGATGATGGACGGAGCGGTGAAACTTTTCAGGCACTCACCCCCAGTCACAGATCTGGGTTGAATTCATCATCGTTCGTGAGCTCACTTCGCCGCCCCAGTTCAGACACAGCTATATGCAAATCAGGCTTGACCCTGTGCCTCATGGGAAGAGTCCAGCCCGAACTGCCAAGCCATGTCTTCCCTGGACCGGAAACAAGCATCCTGGGACCGGTTTCGGACTAACAGCCCTCATCAGCCAGGCTAGCTTGAATCCAGTGGCACAGTGAGCAAGGGAACCACTTCTGGGCATACCCTCACAACTTAGGGCGAACAAAGCAAACACAAGGAGATGATGGACGGAGCGGTGAAACTTTTCAGATACTCAGCCCCAGTCACAGATCTGGGTTGAATCCATCATCGTTCTTTAGCTCACTTCGCCATCCCAGTTCAGACACAGGTATATGCAAATCAGGTTTGACCCTGTGCCTTTTGGGAACAGTCCAGCCCGAACTGCCAAGCCATGTCTTCCCTGGCCCGGAAACAAGCATCCTGGGACCGGTTTTGGGCTAACAGCCCTCATCAGCCAGGCTAGCTTGAATCCAGTGGCAAAGTGAGCAAGGGACCCACGTCTGGGCAGACACTGCCTAATTAGGGCAAACAAAGCAAACACAAGGAGATGATGGACGGAGCGCTGAAACTTTTCAGACACTCACCCCCAGTCACAGATCTGGGTTGAATCCATCATTGTTCTTTAGCTCACTTCGCCAACCCAGTTCAGACACAGCTATATGCAAATCAGGCTTGACCCCGTGCCTCATGGAAACAGTCCAGCCCGAACTGCCAAGCCATGTCTTCCCTGGACCGGAAACAAGCATCCTGGGTCCGGTTTCAGGCTAACAGCCCTCATCAGCCAGGCTAGCTTGAATCCAGTGGCAAAGTGAGCAAGGGACCCACATCTGGGCATACCCTGCAACTTAGGGCGAACAAAGCAAACACAAGGAGATGATGGACGGAGCGCTGAAACTTTTCAGACACTCGCCCCCAGTCACAGATCTGGGTTGAATCCATCATCGTTCTTTAGCTCACTTCACCACCCCAGTTCAGATACAGCTATATGCAAATCAGGCTTGACCCTGTGCCTCATGGAAACAGTCCACCCCGAACTGACAAGCCATGTCTTCCCTGGACCGGAAACTAGCATCCTGGGACCGCTTTCGGGCTAACAGCCCTCATCAGCCAGGCTAACTTGAATCCAGTGGCAAAGTGAGCAAGGGACCCAAGTCCTGCCAACTTAGGGCGAACAAAGCAAACACAAAGAGATGATGGACGGAGCGTTTTAGAGAATGAGCACAAGCACTTTCGCACTGGTTAGCAATGGTAAGGCACACAGATTCCTAATGCCAACAAAAACAAATTCAGAATAATCGGAGGGTGAAGGCCAGAAATGTTGATGGGAGACCACCCTAAGGTGGCTAGGTCTAACACTTTTCCAATGTTTGTTTCTTGTTGTCTGTAGTGCATTAAAGGCTGAGTAAGTTTCACTGTGTCTGATAATGTTCATGAGAATGTGAAGTTGTATATTTGTATTTGGAAGTGTATCCAAGGGGTTGGAAGGTGGGGATATGTGAAGGATTTTTAAGATTAGCGAATATCTGAGCATGTGATGATGTGTCTGCTACTTGCATAAGCTTCTTATCATGTTCGTTTGCGTCTCAGTATGTGTTTCTTTCTGATGGTTTACACAGGTAATAGTGTAAATGGGAACATTTGTGTGCATGCCTGATGGTGTGCATGGTATCTGACTGCACACATGGTTTAATGGCCTGCAGTGCTGTCTGATTGTGTTTGTCGATTTCTTTTGGCATGCAATGATGTCTGTTGGTATATGTGAGGGTTTGACCATATGTGTGAGTTTCTGTTTGTGTCTAGATGCATCATTACATTTATAGGTGCCTGGGTGTGGGTACATGTTTGATGGCATATTGATATCTGAAGGTGCACACTAATGTCTGACTGTCAGAACTGATAAAAACTCACAGTGTGAGTCCCAACTTTCACAGGCGGAGAATGATGCACACTTCCCAAATCCTCACCTAGAACCTCCTCAACCCTCACTAAATAGCTGTGAAGGACTAAGACTGCTTCAAGGGGGAAAAGGGATGGGGATAAAGAGGAGAGACTGCCTTTGTCTAGGTCTTTTGGGTCTGCTCGCTATTCACCACTGCCTGCTCTTTCCTGGCCTGTTTTGTTTTGGGTGATGCTGAGTGAACCTCTAGACAAAGATCTTTTGCTCCTCTTCTATTAAGTCAGTCTTAATTAATGAATTATACATTCTCTTCTGTTTTTCTTAACATGCATATCTTCTTGCTTCTAGTTTTTTTCTGTTATTCTCATTTGTTATTCAGTTCTGAACATCTTAGAACATTGGCAACATTACATGTGACTGCGTTTCCATAACCATTGAACATTTTTCTTTAAAAAGTTTCTCTTTTGGTTTTGTTTTCCCAGGTGGTATACTTGTGTGTCCAGAGGTAAAATGCCAAGACGTCCGCTGCCCTTCTAAGTCAGAATCACAAAGAGATGGTAAGTATAATTTTTCTCTTTTTTCTCACAGGAATTTCCTCACTGCTCAAAGGGGCATATGTATCAAGAAAGCTTTTTGCGAATCCTTAATAGCGAATTTTAGCGATTCGCTATTAAGGACTCGCAAAGGCAATGTATGTAGGATTCACAATATTAATTGTGATTCCTACGTATTCCTCACTTGCGAATCGCAAATTGCGATTCGCAATTAAGGAATACCTTCCCATTCATTCCTATGGGCCTAGAGGCCCATAGGAATGAATGGGAAGACATTCGCAATTTGCAAGTACCTATTAGGTACTCGCAAATTGCGAATGCAATTTCAGGTTGCAAGGGTGTCACAAGGACACCCTGTTGCACCCATGAAATAAGCATGTGTGCACATGTGGCACACATACATGCCCTCAGGGCATGTATGTGCGCCACATGGCACTTTGAAAAATACAAAAAAGTGCATTTTTCAAAGAAATCGCAAATTACCACCAACTTGAAGTTGGTGGTAATTTGCGATTTCTAAAGGCAAAATCGCACAACTTGGGTGCTTCCAGAATTGCATTTTAGGAATCGCAATTTGCGATTCCTTAAATGCATTCGCAGAATAGGGAATCGCAAATTTTGCGAATCCCTATTGTGTGAGGGCCTTTTGGGATGATACATCTCAAAAGGCTTTTTCCCGTTCGCAAACGGGCCGATTCTGAGAATCGGCCCATTTGTGAACGGGATAAAGGCTTCATACATATGCCCCTAAATGCCTTTGAATGCTTTTAGCAATGGGAGACTGACACACAAACGAGACGCTAATCTCTCTAAACACGACGCGTTTGACGAATGACACTAATCCTAACCAAACAAACTAAATACTGCACACGTGTTAAGGAAAGACGCCTCCTGATGCGAATACCACAGTGAAGTGCACTGCTCAGAAAATTGCAGGCACACTTCATAGCTTTCTTTTTTTTTTTTTTTAGAGTTTTATATAGCGCGAACTAGACCCGAGAAATCGGGTATCAGAGCGCTTTACATGAGCACCAGTTTCGTTATAGAAAGCCACGTTCATTTTTGTTAGGCACGGGGAGATTAAGGGTTTTGACCAGAATCACAGGATATTGAGCGTCATTGCCGAGACTCGAATCCGGTTCCCCAGCTTTGAGGTCTACCGCTCTAGCCGTAAGGCTACATCCTCTCCCCAAAACTATTGTGAGACCTTGAGGAAAATCTACTAGAGCCACAACATTAATGTTCTGCAGCCGCCATCTTAAGGATCCGCTTGTAACATCTTGAAATCTAGGCCAGTGCACCCCATTGTATTACTGCTGAAAAACATTTCATGTGACTCTTGCCACATTTAGTACATATGCTCAGAGGATCGTATGCATTGTTCATCCGGAGAATCCTGGCAGTACCCCTACGCATGGATGGTCCTCCCAATCGTGGTTAGTGTGGGTACTGTCGGGGAAATGCTCTTACCAATCTTGGGGCATGCACATCAGTTTGTAGCCCCCAAAACCTTTCCTCTGGACTGTAGCCTTTTCCAATAGAACAAATGGTAAATCTTATTATTAACTTTTTTGCGTCTAAAATTGTTTTGACCTGAAACTCCTTGCCACTTTCAACTTGTAGTGGTTTGGGTGGCAGTGACATTTTCAAATTGGAGGAGACCTTTTTAAGCAAAGATACATGAAATACTGGGTGAATCTTGAATTCTGGTTGTAATCTTAATTTTAAGTATGGATTTATCATTTTTTCAATAATATATGGACCCACAAAGCAGGGCTGGAATTTTCAATCCCTTTCAATCTAAAATGCTTTGTACTCAACCAAACATTATCTCGAATCTGGGTGGTTGGCTCTGGCTTTTTCTTCTTGTCAGCATGAAATTTGTAAAGCTCTCTAGCTCGGGCTAAGTTGTTGGTGGCTGATTCATGTACTTCTGCTAGATGTTGGACTATATCCTTAGCCACAGCAACTGTAATTTCCTTGATTACTAACAGCTGAATTAGGATGCCTACCATAATTCAAGAAAAATGGTGAATAACCTGTGGAAGCATTGCTTTTGTTATTGTGTTTCGAATTCTGCAGTCCAAAGGAGATCAATCCAATCCCCTTCTTGGTCTAGAAGGAATAATCTCAAATACTGCTCTAGTTCTTGGTTTGCCCTCTCTGATTGCCTATCAGTTTCTGGGTGGTAACTAGTGGAGTATCTAGTTTCTGTGCCTAAACCCTTGATTAAAGCCTTCCAAAAGTGGGGCAGAAACTGAGCACCCCGGTCTGAAATTATTGTCTTAGGAATGCCATGTGCTCTCACCACATGTAAACTGAATTGTTTTGCTAGTTGCTTTACATTTGGTGTTCCCTTTAGTGCAACAAAATTGGCCATCTTAGAAAAGGCGTTGTTAGAAATGGGGGTCTCTAGTTGGCAATGGCTGGCCACTGTCCAAGTAGGGACCCTTCTTCCTAAGTCAGAGTGAGAGGGCTACCCTCTTTAATACCCCTGCTCAACCCTGTGGTAACGTAGCACGAGCAGGTAGGCTTATCTCAGAGGCAGGGTGTGAAGCATTTATGATCATACACAGTAACACAGTGAGGAACACTACAAAGGGACACCACACAAGTAGTTATTATAAAAATAAGTATCTTTATATAAAGGCAGATTTATCACAAGACCAATAACTGTAAAAGCCACAATACTGTCAAAAATAGGATAGCTGTTGAAAGGCTGTCAAAAATAGTTCAAAGGTTGCAAAAATAAGGTTCAAGTTCAAAGCAGTGGTCTCTGCGACCCTTTCTTTCACAAAGTACCTGGGTTTAGTAGCAAAACCAACAAAGTGTCGCAAATAAGCTGTAGCGATGATTCTCGGCACGCGAGGCCGGCGATGCGTTGAAATCCTTGCCGCAAGGGAGGATGATGCGCCGATCTGCGGGATGCGTGCGGAGACGATGCACAAACTTTTGCACGCTGGACCGCCGATGCGATGACTTTCTTGCCGCGTGGGAGAAGTCGATGCGGTGATCCTGTTGCGCTGTGCGATCGTGTTGCGATGCGAAGACAAGACGCTCCGCGAGGGAGCGACGAAATTCGGTGCGATGCGATCAAAGTGGCGAACGCACGGCGTCCGCACTGCGATGTCTCGAAGCGATGATTTCTTTAAGGGTTGCGAGTGCGCGGCGACAGCAGCGCGATGATCTTTCCAGCGCGTCTCGGCTGCAGCGGCTCGCAAAGGGGCGTCAGCGATGGTTTCGGGTTGCGGGCCCTCGGCGGCAGTAGCGCGATGATTTTCCCAGCGCTCTCGACTGCAGCGGCCCGCAAAGATGCGTTAGCGTCGATTTCTTACCCTCTTCACTCTGATGCAAACTAGAGGCCCTGGAACTCACAGGAGCCTCCTCAGCAGATAGCAGTCCTCGCAGGGAGGAAGCAGGAGGTTGGTGGTGGAGTCTGTTGTGCCTGAGACTCCAGCAGGAGGCTAGCTCTTTTCCTAGCCCTTGGGTGATTGCTGTACAAAAATAAAAGTTCTCTCAAGAGTTCCTTTTCCTCTCCTTCAAGGTCCAGTGGTCACTGCTGCAGGCCAGTGCAAGAAACAACACACAGCACAGGGACAGTCACTTCCTGCAGATTCCTCCAGTGGCACGGACAGAGTTTCCTCTCCAGATCCAAAAGCAATACAAAATGTAAGGGGTTTGAGCACAGATATTTATACCCCAAAAGCCTTTGATCCTTGAAGCTACCAGTCCCTGAACCTAGCCAGAACCAGTTCTGCTCAGGCCTGGAGCACTTTGTTTACCAGGCTGCATCCTTCCTTTCAGAAAGAGGGGGTCTGCTAGCAGACACACAGTGGGAGGTGGAGCCAGCATTCACCTTGCCAGGCACAGCCCTATTCAGATCAAAGAGCCACCCCTCCCCACACTCTAAATGCAGATCTCTCTATTCAACCCAGGTCTGACTCAGCCTGTCCTGCCCCTCTAAAACCAGACAGCCAATACACATAACGGCAGAGCACACTGGAAGGCTTAGGCAAGAAAATACCTACTTTCTAAAAGTGGTATTTTCAAACACAGAATATAAAAATAAACTTCACTAAAAGGTGTATTTTAATATTCTGAGCTCAGGCATAATAAATTCGTTTTTCTACCATGTTCCTGGGGTCAGTTAGGACTATAGCATGTAATAGTCAAACTGCCCATTCTAGCCTATGAGGAACAGGTAGCCTTACAGTAGTGAAAAACGAAATGGTGCATAATTCACTACCAGGACATGCTACACACACCAAGGCATGTCCTGCCTTACACATACAAGGCACCCTACCATAGGGGTGACTTACAGGATGCTAAGGGAAGGTTCAGGGGCTGGGAAGTGAGTGCACTTCACAGCCAAGATGGCAGTTCTGGACTGCACACAGACACTGCAGTGGCAGGTCTGAGACACACTTTACAAGCTGCTTCTGTGGGTGGCACACATCAGTGCTGCAGGCCCACCGGCAGCATTTGGTTTACCAGCCCTGGGCACACATAGGCCACACTACTAGGGACTAACAGGTAAACCAAATAAGCCAATCAGGGATATACCAATTCACATAGACATATTTATACAGGGAGCATTCGCGCTGTGACACTGAATGGCAGTGGCACAGCGCCCAGAGCATCTAACACCAATAAACCAGAGGAGACAACAGCGAAAAATGGAAGGGAGACCCACGCCAATGGTGCCAGGTCTAACACACGTCCCCTCCAGCTGAAATGTGGGGAGAACTACCCATCCCCTTGGAAGTTCTCATCGCTAAGGCGGAAAAATCTGGACAGACCATCAGCATTGGCGTGTTCTGTACCAGGGCGGTGTTCCACCGTGAAGTCCATACCCTGTAGGGAAATGGACCACCTCAACAACTTAGGATTCTCACCCCTCATCTGCATCAACCATCTGAGGGGCCTGTGGTCTGTCTGAACCCGGAAGTGAGTCCCAAACAGGTAGGGTCTTAGCTTCTTCAGTGCCCAGACCACAGCAAATGCCTCACGCTCAATTGCACTCCACCTCTGTTCCCGGGGAAGTAACCTCCTACTGATGAAGGCTACAGGTTGGTCTAGTCCCTCCTCATTTATCTGTGACAGAACGGCCCCCACCCCATGCTCTGAAGCGTCTGTCTGGACAACAAATTCTTCAGCAAAATTGGGTGCCTGGAGTACGGGTGCTGTACACATAGCAGTTTTGAGGGCATCAAAGGCTTTCTGACAGGTGTCAGTCCAGTTCACAATCTTTGGCCGCTTCTTGGAAGTCAGCTCAGTCAAGGGGGCAACAATGTTGCCATACACCTTGACAAACCTCCTGTAATAACACGTGAGTCCTAAGAAGGCCCTCACCTGGGTCTGGGTCCTTGGGGGCTCCCAAGCCAGGATGGTTTCAATCTTGGGCTGCAGGGGCGCCACCTGGCCGCTCCCCACCTGGTGTCCCAAGTACACCACAGAACCCTGCCCAATCTGGCACTTACTGGCCTTGATTGTGAGGGCCTGCTCTGCGCAGCGCCATCAACACTTCCCAGAGGTGGCGCAAGTGGTCCTCCCAGGAGAAACTAAACACTGCAATGTCATCCAGGTAGGCGGCACTGAAAGCCTCCAGCCCAACCAACACCTGGTTGACCAATCTCTGGAAGGTGGCAGGGGCATTCTTCATCCCAAAGGGCATCACACGGAACTGGTAGTGCCCATCTGGTGTGGAGAATGCTGACCTCTCCTTTGCCCCATCAGTTAAGGCGATCTGCCAGTACCCAGACGTCAGATCAAACGTGCTGAGGTACCGGGCAGCCCCTAACCGGTCTATGAGCTCATCAGCTCTGGGGATGGGGTGCGCGTCGGTCTTGGTGACCGAATTGAGACCTCGGTAGTCCACACAGAATCTAAGTTCAGGAGTGGCACCAGGCGTCGCAGCTTTTGGTACCAAGACCACGGGGCTGGACCAGGGGCTGCTAGAGGACTCAACCACCCCTAGGGCGAACATTTTGGAGACCTCCTCCTTAATGCAAGCCCTGACCCTGTCAGTTACCCTGTAAGCCTTGTGCTTGACAGGAGAACTGTCCCCGGTATCCACTTCATGGACGCACCAATCAGTGACACCAGGTACCAGGGAGAACAAATCAGAAAATTGCCCCAACAGGTGGTGACAATCGCTCTGTTGCTCAGGGGTCAGTGTGGTGGAGAGGATCACACCCTCCACTGACCCATCCTTCTCTTCTGCACACAGGAGGTCAGGGAGAGGCTCACTCTCCTCCTCAACCCCATCATCGGTGGCAAGAAGCATGCCCACTTCAGACCTCTCAAAGTGGGGCTTTAGGCGGTTCACATGCAGGACCCGCAAGGGGTTCCTGGGAGACTGAAAGTCCACCAAGTAGGTAACCGGACTTTTGCGCTCCACCACCTCAAATGGACCGGTCCACTTATCTTGGAGCGCACAAGGCTCCACTGGGGCCAGTACCCAAACCTTCTGACCAGGTTGAAATTCGACCAGAGTGGCATTCTGGTCGTGCCAATGTTTCATTTCTTCCTGGCTGGCTTCCAGATTTGCCTCAGCAATTTTTCTGAAACGCCGAGTCTGGTTCCTGAAGGCCAACATGTAGCTAAATACATCTTGGGGAGGTTTCCTGGGAGATTGCTCCCAACCTTCCTTGACCAGACTCAGAGGTCCTCTAACCGGGTGGCCATAAAGGAGTTCAAAGGGACTGAACCCTAAGGACTTCTGGGGCACCTCACGGTAGGCAAACAACAGGCATGGCAAGAGGACGTCCCACTTACGCCTCAGGGGCTCTTCTAGGCCCATGATCATGCCCTTCAAGGTCCGGTTGAACCTTTCAACCAGACCATTACCTTGGGGGTGGTAAGGAGTGGTGAACTTATACGTTACCCCACACTCCTTCCACAGAGACTTCATGTACTGGGAGATGAAGTTGGTCCCCCTGTCAGACACCACCTCTCTGGGGAATCCCACACGGGAGAAAATCCCCATCAGTGCACGTCCCACCACGGGGGCCGTCACTGTCCTGAGCGGGATGGCTTCAGGGTACCGGGTGGCATGGTCCACCAAGACCAGGATGAACCTGTTGCCCATGGCTGTCTTGGGGTCCAGAGGCCCCACAATGTCAATGCCCACTCGCTCGAATGGGGTACTCACAACTGGAAAGGGCTGGAGTGGGGCCTTGATCTTCCCCCACTCTTCCCACTTGCCTGGCAAGTCTCACAGGTCCTGTAATGAGTGTCTGAACTCTTGTGCATCTGGGGCCAATAAAAGTGGGCGGCCAGCCTCTCAAAGGTCTTGGTCTGCCCCAGATGTCCTGCCAATGGAATGTCATGAGCCAACCCCAGTAGGAAGGTTCTGAAGCACTCGGGTACCACCAGCACACGGGCTGACCCTGGCTCAGCAACCTTAGGCTCACTATACAGGAGACTGTTCTCCCAATAAATCAGATGTGAACCAGACATGTCACCTTCTGCCTGGGCTGCAGCCTGTCGCCGCATACCCTCAAGAGAGGGGCAAACTCTCTGCTGCTCACAAAATCCTCCCTGGTGGGTCCCCCTTCCTGCTGCCAATGGGTCAGCTCAGGCAGGTCCCCCAGTTCGGTGATCTGCTCCCCGGTAGGCTCCAGGGCATCCCCCTCAGGGTCTGCTCCTTCCTGGGCCGTGGGAACCAAGGGGGCCGGCTTCCCGCGCCCCCTGCCCCTTCTCTCTAAGGCAGGGATCTGGGCCCTACTCTCAGGCTCCAGATCCTTTTCAATACCCTCCTTGGCTGCCATGGACCGATTGGTAGCACACGCCCACTAAGGCAGGCCCAACATCTCTAAGTGAGCCTTCCTCTCCACCGTAGCCCACGGGGAGTCCTCTAAATCATTGCCCAGCAGACAGTCTACAGGCATGGCAGGCCTCACAGCTACCTGAAGAGTTCCTGAGACCCCCCCACTCAAAGGGAACTTGAGCCACCTCACATTGGCTCTCTGAGTTGTCGGCGGACACTACTGGGTAGAATGCATGAGGGACAACCTGCTCTCTGGACACCAACCGGGAGCTGACAGCAGTTACACTGGCCCCTGTATCTCTTAGAGCCTCCACCCTATGGGCATTGATGGTCACCCACTGCCTGTATTTCTTAGTGTTAGCAGGCAGTGCAGGCTTGGGGACCATCTCAAAGTCCCCTAATGAGACAAGGGTCAACTCTACGGGATCCCACCCCTCTTGGGCACCCATCTCTTCCTCTCCCAGGGCTACACTAGCAATCTGGCGGGGTGGTGCACGGGGGTGCACTGGCCCCCCTTTGGGGGCACTGGGGATCAAAATATCTGTGGCCCACTTGACCACAGTTGTAACACGTGGGGGCCCCCTGGGAACAGGCCTACCTGTTGGGGGCCCGGTCCTCCTTTCTTGTGGGGGCTGGGACACCACTGCTTGGTTCCCTGGGGGATTACTTTGGGGCCCTCGGTGAAACTCCCTCTGTTGACCCTTGTCCCCCCCCACTCCTCTGCTGGGGACCCTGCCCACCTTTGGCGACGTCTCCCACTGGACCCTTGCGGACCCGGGTGCTCACCCAGCGGTCCGCCTCCTCAGCAAGCTTCCTAGGGTTAGTCAGCTTGCAATCAATTAGGTGCTGGCGTAGCTCAGGAAAACAATTACTAGATAAATGCTCCCATGCAATCAAATCATACAACTGTGCAAAAGTTTCTACTTTGCTACCTTTTACCCAGCGTTCCATGGCTCTGCAAAAAAAAGACACATATTCAACCCACGTGGTACCCTCTAGCTTCTTACAGACCCTAAACCTCTGCCTATACATCTCAGGGGTCAAACCATAGCGGGTCATCAACGCTTCCTTCATGTGGGCATAAACCATCCTACTTTCTGGGGGCAGGTCCAACAAGGTATCCCTCCCTCACTCACAAAGCGTCCCCACAACCCCGCTCCCCAATCCTTCTGAGGGACCCAGTGGGACACCATGGCTAATTCATAAGCGGCAAACCATTGCCCAATATCTTCACTTTTGTGGAAATCTTTAATAACCTCCTTGGGTATATACACCCTACTCTCAGCGTGCACTACAGGTACGCTGCCACCAGAGGGGAGATTTCCATGCTCTTAGCTTTAATCTCCAACTCCCTCAATACTCTCTCATGCTCCAGCTTCATCCTCATAATCTCAATTTCTAACTTCTTGTTCTCTAGGTCCCGGTGACCATCCATTTTAAGCTTAGCCATCTCCATATTATGCCGCCTATCTCTCTCCCTGTCCTCCAGCTCTTCTGGGGACAGACCCTTAGCGGACACACTAGAGCCCGGGTTGGAAAGGGCTGGATCTCCTACTAAGTCTACTACATCGCCCTGCTGCTCTCCTCCCTCCACAAGCTCTCCTAGATCCTTAGGGGCCTCCCTGGCTTCTAGCCAGGCCTTCAGCGCCTTGTAATACTCTTCCCTTCTAGTGAGACCTGTGATAGGGACTGTGAACTGCTTGCAAAAATATTTGAGCTGCTTGGCATTGTAGGTTTCTATTTTCTCTTCTTCCCAGGAGAGATCCTCTGAGGCATTGGATCTGGGCTTGCCCATTGTAGAAATAACTGCCAATATCAATAAAGGACAGAAGAAAACTTCTCAAGAAATGTAAGCGGGTGAAAAATCACCGGCAATATCAATCACAATATAGGATCCTAAAAACTCTCAGAACTGTGCGTGGGTGAAAAATCACCAGCAATATCAATCACAATAGGGGATCAAAAAACTTTCAATAAATGGGCGCGGGTGAAAAATCACCGGCAATATCAATCACAATATAGGATCCCAAGAACTCTCAGAAATGTGCGCGGGTGAAAAATCACCGGCAATATCAATTACAATAGGGGATCAAAAACTTTCAATAAATGGGCGCGGGTGAAGAATCACCGGCAATATCAATCACAATATAGGATCCCAAAAACTCTCAGAAAATGTGCGCGGGTGAAAAATCACCGGCAATATCAATCACAATATAGGAGCAAAAAAAAAATTCTCAAAAAATGTATGCGGTACGTTATGGTCTGCACTCACTAGTAGTGTACACTATAATTACGGGTATGCGATCATAAATGCAAGTCCAGATCCTCACCGCTGACCACCAACGTTAGAAATGGGGGTCTCTAGTTGGCAATGGCTGGCCACTGTCCAAGTAGGGACCCTTCTTCCTAAGTCAGAGTGAGAGGGCTACCCTCTTTAATACCCCTGCTCAACCCTGTGGTAACGTAGCACGAGCAGGTAGGCTTATCTCAGAGGCAGGGTGTGAAGCATTTATGATCATACACAGTAACACAGTGAGGAACACTACAAAGGGACACCACACAAGTAGTTATTATAGAAAATAAGTATCTTTATATAAAGGCAGATTTATCACAAGACCAATAACTGTAAAAGCCACAATACTGTCAAAAATAGGATAGCTGTTGAAAGGCTGTCAAAAATAGTTCAAAGGTTGCAAAAATAAGGTTCAAGTTCAAAGCAGTGGTCTCTGCGACCCTTTCTTTCACAAAGTACCTGGGTTTAGTAGCAAAACCAACAAAGTGTCGCAAATAAGCTGTAGCGATGATTCTCGGCACGCGAGGCCGGCGATGCGTTGAAATCCTTGCCGCAAGGGAGGATGATGCGCCGATCTGCGGGATGCGTGCGGAGACGATGCGACAAACTTTTGCACGCTGGACCGCCGATGCGATGACTTTCTTGCCGCGTGGGAGAAGTCGATGCGGTGATCCTGTTGCGCTGTGCGATCGTGTTGCGATGCGAAGACAAGACGCTCCGCGAGGGAGCGACAAAATTCGGTGCGATGCGATCAAAGTGGCGAACGCACGGCGTCCGCACTGCGATGTCTCGAAGCGATGATTTCTTTAAGGGTTGCGAGTGCGCGGCGACAGCAGCGCGATGATCTTTCCAGCGCGTCTCGGCTGCAGCGGCTCGCAAAGGGGCGTCAGCGATGGTTTTGGGTTGCGGGCCCTCGGTCACTGCTGCAGGCCAGTGCAAGAAACAACACACAGCACAGGGACAGTCACTTCCTGCAGATTCCTCCAGTGGCACGGACAGAGTTTCCTCTCCAGATCCAAAAGCAATACAAAATGTAAGGGGTTTGAGCACAGATATTTATACCCCAAAAGCCTTTGATCCTTGAAGCTACCAGTCCCTGAACCTAGCCAGAACCAGTTCTGCTCAGGCCTGGAGCACTTTCTTTACCAGGCTGCATCCTTCCTTTCAGAAAGAGGGGGTCTGCTAGCAGACACACAGTGGGAGGTGGAGACAGCATTCACCTTGCCAGGCACAGCCCTATTCAGATCAAAGAGCCACCCCTCCCCACACTCCAAATGCAGATCTCTCTATTCAACCCAGGTCTGACTCAGCCTGTCCTGCCCCTCTAAAACCAGACAGCCAATACACATAACGGCAGAGCACACTGGAAGGCTTAGGCAAGAAAATACCTACTTTCTAAAAGTGGTATTTTCAAACACAGAATATAAAAATAAACTTCACTAAAAGGTGTATTTTAATATTCTGAGCTCAGGCATACTAAATTCGTTTTTCTACCATGTTCCTGGGGTCAGTTAGGACTATAGCATGTAATAGTCAAACTGCCCATTCTAGCCAATGAGGAACAGGTAGCCTTACAGTAGTGAAAAACGAAATGGTGCATAATTCACTACCAGGACATGCTACACACACCAAGGCATGTCCTGCCTTACTACATACAAGGCACCCTACCATAGGGGTGACTTACAGGATGCTAAGGGAAGGTTCAGGGGTTGGGAAGTGAGTGCACTTCACAGCCAAGATGGCAGTTCTGGACTGCACACAGACACTGCAGTGGCAGGTCTGAGACACACTTTACAAGCTGCTTCTGTGGGTGGCACACATCAGTGCTGCAGGCCCACCGGCAGCATTTGGTTTACCAGCCCTGGGCACACATAGGCCACACTACTAGGGACTAACAGGTAAACCAAATAAGCCAATCAGGGATATACCAATTCACATAGACATATTTATACAGGGAGCATTCGCGCTGTGACACTGAATGGCAGTGGCACAGCGCCCAGAGCATCTAACACCAGTAAACCAGAGGAGACAACAGCGAAAAATGGAAGGGAGACCCACGCCAATGGTGCCAGGTCTAACAGGCGTCTACCATCATTAAGATTGAATTGTACCCTTGACTAGATGGCAAATCTACTATCAATTCCATAGTGATTGTGTGCCATAGATATGGAGGAGATGGCAATGGTTGCAAAAGCCCTTTAGGTGCTTGTCTGTACATTTTTGTACCAGCAGAAGTCTTTCAAACATTGTTGGAAATGGCCCTCTCTGCTGGGTCACCCCTTAACTTTTTGCCTTCCTCCTCCCCTTTTTGCTGAATTTGTTTTTGTTGAGTTTAGGATTGTGTGCATTTTACCACTGCTAACCAGTGCTAAAATACTTGTTTTTCCTCTTCAAAACATGGTAGAATTGGCTTATTCCCAATTGGCATATTTAGTTTATTTATAGTCCCTAGTAAAGTGCACAACATGTGCCCAGGGCATGTACATTAAATGCTACTAGTGGGCGAGCCACACTGATTGTGCCACCCACTTAAGTAGCCCTTAAACATGTCTCAGGGCTGCCAGTGCCGAGCCTGTGGGTGCAGTGTAAACTGCCATGTCGACCTGGCAAGATAACACTCTTGCCAGGCCCAAACCTTCCTTTTTAATACATATGTCACCTGTAGGGTAGGCCCTAGGTAGCCCATAGGGTAAGGTGCTGTGCAATTAAAGGATATGACATGTACTTTTAAGTTTTACATGTCCTGGTAGTGAAAAACTCCAAAAAGTCATATTTCACTACGGTGAGGCCTACCCCATCCCGTAGGATAGCATTGGGGATTCCTTATTACATTTAATAAGCTGCAATTCCTAATTGAGAGGAGGCAGATATGTCATGTTTGGTACGTATGGAATTGTAATGATAGACCCTCTTTAATGGCAAAGTTGGATTTTATAATTTTACAATTTTGAAAATGGCACTTCAAGAAAGTTGGCATTTTCCTGCCCTTAGCCCTTTTTGCCTGCAGCTTGTCTTGAGTCATACGACTGGGTGTAGCTGGCAGTTAGACTTTGTGTATACCTCTTAAACCTAGACAGCCACACACAATGGGAGCTTAGGCATGTCTCAATGGGCCATCTTTGGCAGGATGGGAAGGAGGAGCTGGGAACAATCTCACTTACACCTGAATAGGCTGTGTCCTGTCCACACACAAAGGATTGCCTACCCTCCTGTAGTGAGTCTGGAGCCAGGACAGGAAGGGAGGACCTATGTGCACTTCAGGGGCTTGTCTTTGAAGCCCCCTCCCACTTCAAAGGTACAACTGGGTATAAGAACTGGACCTCAGACCCCACTACTTCAGTACACTTCTGGACCTGTGGATACTCTGCCAGGATGAAGGACTGCCACTCTGCTGAACTGCTGTATTGAAAGAACTGCTGCCCTGCTGTGCTGAACTGCTGCCCTCCTTGCCTGGGTGAGAAGTACCGGACCTGCATCACTTGAACCCAGAGCCCACAATGACTTCAAGGGTTAGTTGGCTGGCCTCCTGATCTGAAGCCTCGGGGGCATAACAGGCTTCCAACACCCTTGCATCTGCACCTGGACTCTGCCATCTGTGAGTCTACCCTGCCAAGTGGTGCCACTCAAGTCCTGGACCCTTGGAAGTGGGCCTAAGGTGCTTCCCAGAAAATGCAACACATCTTCTCTGTTGAGGGGCACATCCTCCAGCCAATCCATCACATCTCCTTGGCTGAGCGGTGCATCCTCAAGCAGAACTAACACATCCCTGCTGTTGCACGGATTGGGCCCAGTTCAGAAGGTCTGTATCAACCTTAGGAACCGACACATCACCGCCAGTGTGATGCATTGCTTACCCAGGTCCTCTCGTCGATGGCAGGTCGACGCCGAACCTCCGCATTGCAACTACCCCATAAATCCGAGCCAGGCTGCATCCCTGACGCCCAGACTTCGCATCGCAAGCCCTGTTGACAGGATCCTCGATGACGTCGCAACAAGACTTCGCACTACAGTCCCGCGTCATCCTGGAACCAACGCATCACTGCGACTGTGCAATGCTTCTTTTCCTCCAATCCTCACAATGCTCTGCAACCAGGATTTAAGCACTTTTGTTCAGCGGGCCTAACTTGGTCCCTGTAGACAGCCCGCGCTTCATCATGGTTGGCCTAGTTGTGACTTTGTCCCTGTCCGATGCGACCAGATATCCTTTGTTGGCGCTGTGTGCGTTTTGGTTCTATTTTCACTTAAACTTTAAAAATCAATATCTCCAGTTCTACTTATTAGAGTTTTGAAGTAAAACAATTTATTAAAATGTACCCTATTTTCCTAAATTGGTTTGGAATTTTTCTTGTGTTATGTTTTCACTCTATTACTGTTTGTGTGTTACATAAATACTTTACACGTTAGCTCTAAGTTAAGCCCGACTGCGTTTTGTGCCAAGCTACCTAAGCTTAAGCACAGGTTTAGTTATTTTTGTGGTTCACCCTGCAAGGGGCAGTGACTGTTGCTTAACAAGAGCTCACACCTCAGTGACCCAACAACCCAATTTCTCGCAAACATGTAAAGCAGCCCCACAAGAGAATTATTTCTGGTGTGCATGTGTGAAATATTTTGGTAATTCACAGCAAAATCTAACCTATGCACATGTTGGGGCCACCTTTTTGAAAGACATTTTTGAAAGGTTCGCTAGGGGTGTGGAGAGAACTAGGCAACTATTACTCCTCCCTCAGATTCCTACTCTCAACACACAGACCTATCATTGGTTCTATTTTTAGGGAAAAGCTATGAACCTTAGAGCCCATGTTTCATCCTTTTGCTGTTCAGAACAATAACAAAAAGATATATTGGTGGACAATCATTGTAAGACAAAGTCTAGGTCCTCCTCACAGTGCTGTCATCTGGGCACATTTTGAATCCCCACTAATTATACAACTGAACATCTACATGTTCTAGGTGGCTGGAGGTTTAATTTATACAATGCGGCTATTATAAATACATAGTTATATCATTTCTATACGTAACTTAGCTGTTATTGAGGGTGACTCAAGAACTATTACTGTAAAATGTCCACCAAGTCCCAGCCTACGGTTTGCAGCACTCTGCCTTCCTGGTCGATGCTAGAAGCACCATTCCCAGGTTTTCCATGATCCTACAAGAGAGGCTCATGCCAGTTCATTTGATGTGGCTCCCCAAGTCTGCCTCTGATTCTGCCCTTGCAAATCAGGTACATCCTTTTCCATCAAAGGCAAAATCCATAACACCTTTGATCTATCCAGTGTGCGCAGTGATGTAAAATATGTCTCTCGACACCCTGTTTTTAAAGGCCCTTTCCTGCCTTGTCTTTCCTTGGACTTCTGAGTGGGAATGACAGGGGGTCAGGCTTGCTTTTAAATGTTAGGGTTGTAAAACATCTCATGCCTTCACATCAAAAGTACCAGCACAGGGGTGGGCTGTTCTTGTTGTGTCAGCAGGGGGTAGTGAGCCAAAATACATAGGGGCTCATTACGATGGCGGAACGATCGCCACCGCCGGGCTGGCGGTGGCGATCATTCCGCCATCAAATTGAGATTTACCCACCGCCATATTAGGATGGCGGTGGGTATTGCGGCAGACGCAAAGTCCGTCCGCTGCTTTTCCACCGGTGGCAATCACACCGATTGCCTGGCGGGCGGAGCAGGGCCACTAATATGGTGGCGGTGCCTAGCAGGCACCGTCCGCCATATTAGGATGTGGGTTTTAGGAGGCCTTTCCATGGCGGCAATCCCGCCATGAAAAGGCTGGCGGGGATTGGGTTTGGGGGCCCGTTGTGGGCCCCCCCAGGCGGGGGGTGTTGCTGCACAGGGGGGTACCCATGGTACTCCCCTGCATTTTCATTCACCAAGTGGCAGGCACCGCGTGGTGCCTGCCACGTGGTGCAGGGAAATGCGGTGCATGCACCTTTATCATTGCGGACGGTGCTGCAGCCAGCAGCACCACCCGCAATGATAAAGGCCCAGGATGCACCCGCCAGTATGGCGGGCGCATCCTAATTGTAGTGGTGGGACCGCCGCATGTCTGGCGGGCGGTCCCAAACACCGCTATGGTATAATGAGCCCCCTAGTTCTTACAGTCAGACATCAGTTGTACTGGAAGTTCACAACTACTCTCAGTTCTCTAGGCTGGAATAAAACTTAATAAAAAATCACTGCAAAATGCTGGACAAGCTTGTTTCAGCTCTAGTCTGGGAGAAGGCAAAGTTTAACAAGAATTGTAAAACTTATTGTTACAACCTTTGAATTAAAAGCTACATTTTCCAAAGATTTTGCTCTTTTACAAGAGTAAAATGCCTTGGATTCCTAGCCTGAGCTATGCAAACGGATAATACAATCCCTTAAAGGTTTTTCCACTGAAAAGTTGCCATAAGCCTATATAGTAACTATATATAGTGATTGTCAAAACATCACAGTTAGTGCAATAAGATAAAGACTTATAGGTTGCACACATCATGAAAAACACCAATACTGTACATGTAGCTGCAACTCCTGAATAATACTTGTTATCCTGTCAATACAAGGAAAGCAACATATATATTATAACATCAGGGCATAAAATGCAGCATGTGATGGCTGGAGAAAACATATGAATCACCAAACACTGGTACCACTAAATACCAACATAAACACCAAGGAGGCAGCACCCTGTGCTCTTATTAGTGAAACTACGGTAGTGGTCGTACAAGTGTGGGTCCATGAGCACCTGCGCTCCTATTAGGGACAATATGGTAATTCAGGCCAGAGGCCATGCCGAATGAGACCTCCGTTGAGGACTCCCTCCCATCCAGCTAGTTGAGGCCAAAAATGTCCCCCAGCTATGTGTCACACAAGGAGGGCACACACACCTCCCACAACTTCATCCCCCAACCAGCAGTGCACCAGAGTGGTGGAGAAAGTGGGTGTGGCCTCCCAAGACCTCTCAGAAATCTCACTGTGTGGGACTTACTGGAGGTAACAGGGGGGCTTGTTGGCCCCCAAGGACCCTCAGCATTCAAGGGAACTTCATACCCCAACCAGCAATGCGCCAGGTGGCACATTTGCAGAGTGGTGGAGAAGGGGGTGAGGCCTTGGCGACTTGCTGGTCTGATATTTTAAACTTTTGTATTAGGGGAGGGGGCTGTGTAGACCCCCTTCCCTGGGCCTATTTGGGCCCCAGGCACCCCATCACCCAGGGACAGGCCTTTTTTGAATGGGGAGGGGATCACGTTGCCACCCCCGGGTTGATTTTGGGCTCGGGGACCTTATCCCCTGGGGCCTGGCCTTTATTTATATATATATATATATATATATATATATATATATATATATATATATATATATATATATATATATATTCACTGAAAAAACCATAGGTTTCAGGGACGTTATAGTTAGTTGGAGATTTCACTCGTACAAAACCAGAGAAATTCCACCGTTATAGTTAGTTCAGCTAACTATAACTCGCGTCCCCGCAATGCACTGCTGATGACGTCACATATTACATCATTCATGACATGGTCAGTGACATCACTGATGACATCACTGATGACATCTCAAATGACATCACTGATGACATCATCCACGTGATAATCTGACGCACCTCCTCATACCCTAATATAACCTTTGATACACCCACTCTGAAATACAGTCTACCATTTTCGAAACCATAGACACACCAATACCAGTTAGTACATACCCGCTCACTAATTCCTAGGTCTACACACACATCCACTCATTCACCCATACAGTCACTCATACATGCAGTCAACCATCAATATGGCATTATCATATACACTCACATATCTATACAGACACTCACACACCGCCACTCATCCATAGAGTTACTCACACACCTAGTCAGTCATGCAAAGAATCAATCACTCTCCCATTTACTCACCTATACAGTTATACACACACCACCTCACTTATTCAAATATATACTAACACATACTTACACTCTTATACGATAACTAATACAAGCACACACTGATCCATACAGCCACTCTCACAATCACTCACTCTCACATATAGTCGTTTATACACTCCAACACTCAGATATACTGCCTTTCACATATGCAGTTACTCACACATGTACCACTGAGGCATCCATTCACTCACCTACACACCCATACACACACTCACCCACCCATACAGCCCTTCACAGATGCACTCTTGAACCCGTACACCCAGTGAATCATCCACTCACACATCTATGCACAGTCACACCCCCCCACCCACACACACAGGCACCCATAGAGATACTCAGACAACCAATCAATAACCCATATAGATCCTCATTTAGCTACTTACCAACCCATGCAACCACTTACACACCAACTGACAAACTAAACTGTGTGAATGTCTATATCAGTCACTAACCCATGCATTCAGTAAGACACATTTAATCACTCACTTATACAGTCAGTCACGCACCTACTAAATCATCCATCTAGACACTTATACACCCACTCATTTTTCAATACACCTTGGCATATATATATATAAAACATATTTAAACTTTACAAAAACACATAGTCACTGGATGATGTGATCAGTGATATCATCAGTGATGTCATTTGAGATGTCATCAGTGATGTCACGGACCATGTCATGAATGATGTAATATGTGACATCATCAGCAGTGCATTGCGGGGGCGCGAGTTATAGTTAGCTGAACTAACTATAACAGTGGAATTTCTCTGGTTTTGTATGAGTGAAATCTCCAACTAACTATAACGTCCCTGAACCTATGGTTTTTTCAGTGAATTTCTAAGGTTTTTTAAATGCTGATTTCTAACTATAACGTGCCTGAAACCTATGGTTTTTTGAGTGAATTTCAAAGGTTTTTTAAATGCTAATTTTTTATCTATAACGTCCCTATTAAGTCCCCTTGAATCCTGAGGGTCCCGGGGGCCAACTTACCCACCAGCTACCTCCAGTAAGCGCCACAGAGCTGCATTGCAGAGTGGTGTAAAAAGGGGGCGTGGCCTTGGACCACCTCTCTGCAAGGCAGCTCCCTGGCACTTACTGGAGGTACCTAGTGGGCTAGTTGGCCCCCAGGGACCCTCAGGATTCAAGGGGACATAATCCCCCAACTTAACACGCCACGGGGCGCGTTTGCACAGTGGTGAAGGCAGGGGGCGGGGCCTGATGTGACAAGTGGGCAAACGCGCCCCGTTGCGTGTTTTAAGGTGGGGGATTAAGTCCCCTTGAATCCTGAGGGTCCCTGGGGTCCAACTAGCCCACCAGGTACCTCCAGTAAGCGCCACAGAGCTGCGTTGCAGAGAGCTGTAAAAAGGGGCGTTTAATGATTTAAAAAAATAGAAGCCCCGGGGGGTGGCGGTCCCCGGGGCAGCGGGGGGCCATGTGCCCCCATGAATATTTAAGAAAAGTCCTGGGGATGGCGGTCCCCGGGGCTTGGGGGGGCCTTGGAGGCCCCCCACACATTAATAAAAAAGATGCCCCAGGAAGGTGGCGGTCCCCGGGGCTGCGGGAGGGCCGCGTGCCCTCCCGCATATTATTAACATAGCCCCGGGGAGGTGGCAGTCCCCGGGGCTGTGGGGGTCTCATGGGCCCCCGCAATTCTAAATTTTATATTGTGCAATTTAAATGAAGCGTAGGAGCCCGCGCTTCATTTTTTTTAAAAAAATCGGCGGGATTTGCGAATTCCGCCGAAATGTTTTAAAAAAATGCTTTTTTTGGCCCTGGGGGTCCTTGTGGGACCCCCTGAGCAGGCCTAGGGGGTCAGGGTGTTTCTACCCTGCCCCCTTTTCTTGTTTTTTAACGTTTTTTCTACAGTTTTCTTGTGACTCAGTTCTACCGAGTCACAAGATGGCTGCCAACACTTCCTGGTTTGGAGTGTTGGCAGCCAATCACAGTGAAGCTCGTGGGCGGGAGGGTTCGCGAATCCACCGCGTCCCTAGATATCAAAACTTTTATTTTTTGAATTTCTCAGCAACTACTGAACGGATTTACACCATTTGAAAAAAGGTCGCTTTCTGAACCAAGCACTACCTTTTTGCCAAATTTGGTGTAATTCCGTTCAGCAGTTCGGGCTGTAGCCGTGTCTAAAGTTTCCTATGGAAAATAACATGGGGAAAATGCGTTTTGGGACCCCCCTTTTTTCTCGGCCCCCGCTTGGCAAATCACCCCGAAACTTTTAAGACAGGAGCTGACCGGAGCGCCCCACTAGTTTTGAAAATTTCGCAAAGATTCGTCAAACGACGCCAAAGTTATTAGGAAAACAAAAAATGCTTTTCCTATGTAAAATAGGTCCTAACTATAACTACCTACTGGCGACCGCCAGTAGGTTATATATATATATATATATATATATATATATATATATATATATATATATATATATATGCTGTAAAGAGACTTGAGTCAAGAAGGAGGCATCTGATGAAGGCAGTCGCCGAAACGCGTAATGCCCCATTCTCTGAATAAAGTCCTATTAAAACCCCGCTGTGTCCCTTGAAATCTGCTCGGAACGGAGGAGAGTTGCGGTTTATATTTTTGCATGTTTCCAGTGACATGCACAAGGGACCCTTTCTTTATGAGGTCACGACATTTGCTGGACAGGAGTGTTGTAGCCGAGGTATCGGATTGCCGTGACCCGCCACCTTACCTTTGAATGTGGAGTTGCTGCCAGCATTAGCGGGTCCATGACGGCATGGATTGATGCGGTCACTGAACAGGCATCTTCAGTTTCTCTACACCAGAGGGAACGGTGTGCTGAAAGCAGGGGATAAAGTGACTTTTAAAGTAAAAGCTTGCCAAGTTCTCTTCCTGGTGCCGCGGATGAAAGCAACATTTTTCAGGATACCTTGCTACCAACAGGCTGCATTGTGGGATCGGTAGTCTTTTGACCTGCACTACCGTCAGCATATTGCAAGGTAACGTGGCCCAGGTGCGCGCCTCACCATCACGGAAGGAGGCGCTTACTTAAACTCATTGCTGTAAAGAGACTTGAGTCAAGAAGGAGGCATCTGATGAAGGCAGTCGCCGAAACGCGTAATGCCCCATTCTCTGAATAAAGTCCTATTAAAACCCCGCTGTGTCCCTTGAAATCTGCTCGGAACGGAGGAGAGTTGCGGTTTATATTTTTGCATGTTTCCAGTGACATGCACAAGGGACCCTTTCTTTATGAGGTCACGACATTTGCTGGACAGGAGTGTTGTAGCCGAGGTATCGGATTGCCGTGACCCGCCACCTTACCTTTGAATGTGGAGTTGCTGCCAGCATTAGCGGGTCCATGACGGCATGGATTGATGCGGTCACTGAACAGGCATCTTCAGTTTCTCTACACCAGAGGGAACGGTGTGCTGAAAGCAGGGGATAAAGTGACTTTTAAAGTAAAAGCTTGCCAAGTTCTCTTCCTGGTGCCGCGGATGAAAGCAACATTTTTCAGGATACCTTGCTACCAACAGGCTGCATTGTGGGATCGGTAGTCTTTTGACCTGCACTACCGTCAGCATATTGCAAGGTAACGTGGCCCAGGTGCGCGCCTCACCATCACGGAAGGAGGCGCTTACTTAAACTCATTGCTGTAAAGAGACTTGAGTCAAGAAGGAGGCATCTGATGAAGGCAGTCGCCGAAACGCGTAATGCCCCATTCTCTGAATAAAGTCCTATTAAAACCCCGCTGTGTCCCTTGAAATCTGCTCGGAACGGAGGAGAGTTGCGGTTTATATTTTTGCATGTTTCCAGTGACATGCACAAGGGACCCTTTCTTTATGAGGTCACGACATTTGCTGGACAGGAGTGTTGTAGCCGAGGTATCGGATTGCCGTGACCCGCCACCTTACCTTTGAATGTGGAGTTGCTGCCAGCATTAGCGGGTCCATGACGGCATGGATTGATGCGGTCACTGAACAGGCATCTTCAGTTTCTCTACACCAGAGGGAACGGTGTGCTGAAAGCAGGGGATAAAGTGACTTTTAAAGTAAAAGCTTGCCAAGTTCTCTTCCTGGTGCCGCGGATGAAAGCAACATTTTTCAGGATACCTTGCTACCAACAGGCTGCATTGTGGGATCGGTAGTCTTTTGACCTGCACTACCGTCAGCATATTGCAAGGTAACGTGGCCCAGGTGCGCGCCTCACCATCACGGAAGGAGGCGCTTACTTAAACTCATTGCTGTAAAGAGACTTGAGTCAAGAAGGAGGCATCTGATGAAGGCAGTCGCCGAAACGCGTAATGCCCCATTCTCTGAATAAAGTCCTATTAAAACCCCGCTGTGTCCCTTGAAATCTGCTCGGAACGGAGGAGAGTTGCGGTTTATATTTTTGCATGTTTCCAGTGACATGCACAAGGGACCCTTTCTTTATGAGGTCACGACATTTGCTGGACAGGAGTGTTGTAGCCGAGGTATCGGATTGCCGTGACCCGCCACCTTACCTTTGAATGTGGAGTTGCTGCCAGCATTAGCGGGTCCATGACGGCATGGATTGATGCGGTCACTGAACAGGCATCTTCAGTTTCTCTACACCAGAGGGAACGGTGTGCTGAAAGCAGGGGATAAAGTGACTTTTAAAGTAAAAGCTTGCCAAGTTCTCTTCCTGGTGCCGCGGATGAAAGCAACATTTTTCAGGATACCTTGCTACCAACAGGCTGCATTGTGGGATCGGTAGTCTTTTGACCTGCACTACCGTCAGCATATTGCAAGGTAACGTGGCCCAGGTGCGCGCCTCACCATCACGGAAGGAGGCGCTTACTTAAACTCATTGCTGTAAAGAGACTTGAGTCAAGAAGGAGGCATCTGATGAAGGCAGTCGCCGAAACGCGTAATGCCCCATTCTCTGAATAAAGTCCTATTAAAACCCCGCTGTGTCCCTTGAAATCTGCTCGGAACGGAGGAGAGTTGCGGTTTATATATATATATATATATATATATATATATATATATATATATTATCTACTGGCGGTCGCCAGTAGATAGTTATAGTTAGGACCTATTATCCATAGGAAATTCGTAACATTCTTTTCCCAATAACTTTGAAGCCGGTTGACGAATCTTCACGAAATTTTCAAAACTAGTGGGGCGCTCCGGTCAGCTCCTGTCTTGAAAACTTTGGGGTGATTCATCAAGCGTGGGCCGACAAAAAAGGGGGGTCCCAAAACATATTTTCTCCATGTTAATTCCCTTAGGAAATGTTAGACACGGCTACAGCCCGAACTGCTGAACGGAATTACACCAAATTTGGCAAAAAGGTAGCGCTTGGTTCAGAAAGCGACCTTTTTTTTAAATGGTGTAAATCTGTTCAGTAGTTGCGGAGAAATTAAAAAAATAAGATTCAAAAAATCAATTTCCCATAGGAAAATTTATGCAAGGCTACAGCCAAAACTGCTGAACGGAATTGCACCAAATTTGGCAAAAATGTAGTGCTTGGATCAGAAAGCACCCTTGTTAAAAATGGTGTAAATCCGTTCAGTAGTTGCTGAGAAAATCAAAAATAAAAGTTTCGATATCTATGGCCGTGGTGGATCCGCGCACCCTCCCGACCACGAGCTTCATGCTAATTGGCTGTCAACACTCCAAACCAGGAAGTGTCCAAGAGAAGGCCCTGGACTGGACCACATCCTTCCTTTCCGGCAGAACACAAAGCGTCCGCCTCGCCCCCTTCCGATCCAAGGCCACCAAGATCATCTGCGGCGGACCCCAAGGCTCCTCCCTCAGCCCAACGCTGTTCAACATCTACATGGCACCCCTCGCCCACGTCGCCCGACAGCACAACCTCAACATCATCTCCTACGCCGACGACACCCAGCTGATCCTCTCCCTCACCAAAGACCCTCACACCGCCAAAGCCCACCTCCACGAAGGAATGAAGGCCGTCGCCGAATGGATGAGGACCAGCCGCCTGAAGCTGAACTCGGACAAGACGGAGGTCCTCATCCTTGGTTCCAACCCTTCAGCCTGGGACGACTCCTGGTGGCCAACATCACTGGGAACAGCCCCGCCACCCACCGACCACGTACGCAACCTAGGGGTCATCCTCGACCCCACCCTCTCCATGACTAAGCAGGTCAACGCCGTTTCCTCATCCTGCTTCAACATCCTCCGAATGCTCCGCAGGATCTTCAAGTGGATCCCCACCGAAACAAGAAAAACAGTCACCCAGGCCCTCGTCACCAGCAGGCTGGACTACGGAAACGCCCTCTACACAGGAACGACGGCTAAGCTCCTGAGACGGCTGCAACGCATCCAGAACGCCTCTGCACGTCTTATCCTCGACATCCCCCGACGCAGCCACATCACACCCCACCTGAGAGACCTGCACTGGCTCCCTGTCAACAAGAGGATAACCTTCAAGCTCCTCACCCACGCACACAAAGCACTCCACAACTCCGGACCAGCCTACCTCAACAGATGACTCAGCTTCTACACCCCCCACCCGCCAGCTCCGCTCGACCAGCCTCGCCCTCGCCACAGTCCCCCGCATCCGGAAAACGACCGCCGGCGGCAGATCCTTCTCCCACCTTGCCGCCAAGACCTGGAACACCCTCCCCACCAACCTCCGACAGACCCAAGACCTACTGGCCTTCAGAAGACTCCTCAAGACCTGGCTCTTCGATCAGTAGCAGCACCACCCCCATCTTCCCCCAGCGCCTTGAGACCCTCGCGGGTATGTAGTGCGCTTTATAAGTGACATGATTGATTGATTGATTGATTGGCAGCCATCTTGTGACTCGGTAGAACTGAGTCACAAGAAAAGAGAAAAAGAAACGCGCAAAACAAGAAAAGGGGGCAGGGTAGAAACACCCTGACCCCCTAGGCCTGCTTAGGGGGTCCCACAAGGACCCCCAGGGCCCAAAAAAGCATTAAAAAAAAAAAAAATTAGCAAAATGCACGCCGGATTTGCGGATCCGGCCGCGAAAAAAAAAAAACGAAGCGCAGACTCCCGCGCTTCGTTTATATTTAGCCCCCGGGTGGGCCAAGTCCCGGGGGCATGCGTAAATTTAATAGCAGGGGCCCAGGGAGGCCCCCGGAGCCCCGGGGACCACCACCCCCGGGGCTTTTCTAAAATATTTGCGGGGGGCTCATGGCCCCCTGCAGCCCCGGGGACCGCCACCCCTGGGGCTTGTATTTTAAATGGGTGGGGGCCTCCATGGCCCCCCAAGCCCCGGGGACCGCCACCCCTGGGACTTTCTTTACATATTTGCGGGGGGCACATGACCCCCCCACAGCCCCGGGGACCGCCACCCCCGGGGCTTGTTTTAAAAAAAAAAAACTACCTGTGTGGGGGCTCGAGCCCCCCACACGCCCGGGGACCGCCACCTCCCGGGGCACTAACTATGCAAATTTGGGGGTCCGTTATGGACCCCCGAGCCCCGGGGACCACCACCTCCCCGGGGCTGTGCAGATATTGGGAGGGGGCCGCGCGGCCCCCCTCCTGGAGCCTGTGATGGCCCTGGGGACCGCCACCCCCCAGGGCCGGCTCCTGCAGTGTCCCGGGCTGCCCACCCCGGGACACTGCTGTTTGCAATGACAGGGCGGGAGCCTCGCGGCTCCCGCCCTGTCATTGCAAACTGCTTTGCTTCATGGAAGCAAGAGCAGGGAAACCTGCTCTCGCTTCAATGAAGCAAAGCAGATTGCCTTTCCACACGGGGAGCTGCATGTCAGCAGCCCCCATGTGAAAAGCAATGCCGGCTCTCGCAGGACGCGGGAGCCGGCGGGACCATGGGGGCATTGGGGCTCCCCCACGGTCCCCAACGAGAGGCCAGGCCCCGGGGGATGGGGGCCACGCGGCCCCCCTCCCCCATTATATATATATATATATTTTTAAATACACGGAAAGGCCGGCCCCGGGGGATGGGGTCCCCGGGGCCATAAAAGACCTGAGGAGGGGGGCCACGCAGCCCCCCTCCAATAATTTAATTTTTTTTAAAACTGCCCATGCCCCGGGGGATGGGGTCTCCGGGGCCGAATATGGCCTCGGGAGGGGGGCCACGCGGCCCCCTTCCAATTTAAAAAAAAAAAAATAGGGGTCAGGTCCTGGGTGATGGGGTCCCCAGGGCCAATAAAATAGGAAAGGAAGGGGGGCCACACAGCCCCCCTTCTTAATTTTTATTTTTTTTTTTAAAAAGACCGGCATCGCGCCGGAGGCCCCGCCCCCTCCCTGCAGCACTCTGCAAACGCGCCCCCTGGCACGTTGTAAGATGGGGAACTAATTCCCCTTGAATACTGGGGGTCCCTGGGGGCCAACTAGCCCACCAGGAACTTCCAGTATGCGCCAGGGAGCTGCGTTGCAGAGAGGTGTTCAGAGGCCACGCCCCTTTTACACCTCTCTGCAACGCAACTCTGTGGGGCTTACTGGAGGTACCTGGTGGGCTAGTTGGACCCCAGGGACCCTCAGGATTCAAGGGGACTTAATCCCCAACTTAAAATGCGCCATGGGGCGCGTTTGCACAGTGGTGAAGGGAGGGGGAGGGGCCTGAGGTGACATGTGTGCAAACACGCCCTGTGGTGTGTTTTAAGTTGGGGAATTAAGTCCCCTTCAATCCTGTGGGCCCCTGGGGGCCAACTAGCCCACCAGGTATCTCCAGTAAGCGCCACAGGCCTGCGTTGCAGAGAGGTGGTCCAGGCCATGCCCCTTTTTACACCTCTGTGCAACGCAGCTCTGTGGCGCTTACTGGAGGTACCTCGTGGGCTAGTTGGACCCCAGGGACCCTCAGGATTCAAGGGGACTTTATCCCCCAACTTAAAACACGCCACGGGGCGCGTTTGCACAGTGGTGAAGGGAGGGGGCGGGCCTGAGGTGACATGTGTGCAAACACGCCCTGTGGCGTGTTTTAAGTTGGGGAATTAATACCCCTTCAATCCTGAGGGCCCCTGGGGGCCAACTAGGCCACCAGGTACCTCCAGTAAGCGCCACAGGCCTGCGTTGCAGAGAGGTGGTCCAGGCTACGCCCCTTTTTACACCTCTCTGCAACGCAGCTCTGTGGCGCTTACTGGAGGTACCTAGTGGGCTAGTTGGACCCCAGGGACCCTCACGATTCAAGGGGACTTAATCTCCCAACTTAAAACGACCACAGGGCGTGTTTGCACACATGTCACCTCAGGCCCCCCCTCCCTTCACCACTGTGCAAACGCGCCCCGTGGCGCGTTTTAAGAGGTAGTTTTAATCCCCCTGCCCTATTATGTACTAGGGCCTTACAGAGGAGGTCATGCTAATCACAGGGGTACCCCAACGCAAAGTGTTCCCTAGTGTATGTAGGTGTTTTAACTGTATTCTAAGTGTCTTTTACCATAGCACTGGCTCTAGGCCTGGTTAGTCAGAGTCAGTTACCACCAGTACCCGTCTGGATAAGGTGTGGGCACAGAATGATTTTGCAACAAGGCCTCTTTCTGCTCCTCTGTTGGTTCTTTCTGCACATGTCTTGCTTCTTCCTGCATTTTTCTTCGTCTTTGTGGACTACTGTTTCTTTCTACATTTCTTTTGCTTCTTTCTGTGCGTTTTTCTTCTTTCTTCACATGTCCTACTTCTGTAGGCATAGTTGCAAACTAGCATTTGAAAAACCTTTGAAATTCACTGAAAAAACCATAGGTTTCAGGCACGTTATAGTTAGAAATTAGCATTTAAAAAACCTTTGAAATTCACTGAAAAAACCATAGGTTTCAGGCACTTTATAGTTAGAAATTAGGATTTAAAAAACCTTACAAATTCACTGAAAAAACCATAGGTTTTAGGGAAAGTTATAGTTAGTTGGACATTGCACTCGTACAAAACCCATGAAATTCCCCCGTTATAGTTAGTTCAGCTAACTATAACTCGCGCCCCGCAATGCACTGCTGATGACGTCACATATTAAATCACTCATGACATGGTCAGTGACATCACTGATGACATCACTGATGACATCTCAAATGACATCACTGATGACATCACTGATGACTGTAAAAACCATAGGTTTTAGAGAAAGTTATAGTTAGTTGGACATTGCATTCGTACAAAACCCGTGAAATTCCCCCTTTATAGTTAGTTAACAGACGTTGCTACCAGTGCGGCCAGCCCGGACCACACATCATCGCTGACTGCGCACACGCTAAGTGCTTCAAGTACCACTAACTCTGTGCAGCTCAAGTCAAGCCCACGTGGCTGTGGGCCCTTGATGACCGCTGCCTCCGGCCTACAATGCGGTTAGCAGGGCTAACAATTCAAGATTAGTGCCGATGCAAATTGTGTAAGAGAGTATAATCGGTTAAGAAGACTGTATGCTCCCAATCTCTGCAGCTCAAGTCAATGTCACGTGGCTGTGGGCCTTTGCTGACCGCTGCCTCCGGCCTACACTGTGGAAGACCGGCGACACGTGGTGCCAGTAACCCTGTTCAACACAAGCCGGCGACACGTGGTGCCACTAACCCTGTTCAACACAAGCCGCGACACGTGGTGCCACTAACCCTGTTCAACACAAGCCGGCGACACGTGGTGCCACTAACCCTGTTCAACACAAGCCGCAACACGTGGTGCCACTAACCCTGTTCAACACAAGCCGGCGACACGTGGTGCCACTAACCCTGTTCAACACAAGCCGATCCCACATGTGGAACTGTGTCCTGAGTCCTGAATGGCAGTGACCCCAAGTCCGTGGCAGCGACCACAGCACCAAACTCCCTTCGATCAGTGAGGCATATTTCCATATGGAAGGCTGGCGACACATGGTGCCACTAACCCTGTTCAACACAAGCCGATCCCACATGTGTAACTGTGTCCTGAGTCCTGAATGGCAGCGACCCCAAGTCCGTGGCAGCAACCACAGCACCAGACTCCCTTCGATCAGTGAGGCATATTTCCATATGGAAGGCCGGCGACACGTGGTGCCACTAACCCTGTTCAAGACAAGCCGATCCCACATGTGGAACTGTGTCCTGAGTCCTGAATGGCAGTGACCCCAAGTCCGTGGCAGCGACCACAGCACCAGACTCCCTTCGATTAGTGACGGGTATTTGCATATGGAAGGCCGGCAACACGTGGTGCCACTGAACCTGAACTACGCAGGCCGGTGGGGCCACCAACCTATGCACGTGGCTGTGGGCCCTTGCTCACCGCTACCTCTGGCCTACACTACGGTCAGCAGGCCTCACAATTCACATAGAGTCCCGATTGCACATGACGCAGACCAGTAGGCAAGACACATTGCTCCCAGTGTGGCCCGTCCGCACCAAGCATCATCACAGGCTCATACAGTCTCAATGCTTCTGGTGCCACTAACTGTGCACCTCAACTCAACGCCACGTGGCTATGGGCCCTTGCTGACCGCTACCTCTGGCCTACACTGCGGTCATCAGGGCTCACAATTAAAATTATTTCTTGATTCATTAACTACAGAGTCCAGTAGGCAAGTAACTATCACAGTCCTAAACCCTACATAATATCCTTTTAGTATCCTTACTTCAAGAACTTTTTTATATCAGTTATAGTTTAGTACAATGACCAAATTCATCTTCAAGTGCAAGCGAACACTCAATAGCAGTCTACACTGCGGGCAGAAGAGCTCACAATTCGATTTTTAAATGCTAATTTCTAACAAGAAGATTGTACTCAGAAAATACAACACTTCGTCAGTGTATTCTATACTTATTTCATCTTTTCACGATGCGCCTACACTGCGGTCAGTAGGGCTCACAATTAAAATTAAGTATTGATTCATTAATTACAGAGTCCACTAGGCAAGTAACTATCACAGGCCTAAAATCTACATAATATCCTTTTAGTATCCTTTCTTCAAGAACATTTTTATATCAGTTATAGCTTTAGTACAATCACCAAATTCATTTTCAAGTGCAAACGAACACTCATTAGCAGTCTACACTGTGGGCAGCAGAGCTCGCAATTCCAACTTTGGACACGTGGTGCCACTAACCCTGTTCAACACAAGCCGCGACACGTGGTGCCACTAACCCTGTTCAACACAAGCCTGCGACATATGGTACCACTAACCCTGTTCAACACAAGCCGCGACACGTGGTGCCACTAACCCTGTTCAACACAAGCCGGCGACACGTGGTGCCACTAACCCTGTTCAACACAAGCCGATCCCACATGTGGAACTGTGTCCTGAGTCCTGAATGGCAGTGACCCCAAGTCCGTGGCAGCGACCACAGCACCAGACTCCCTTTGGTTAGTGAGGCATTTTTCCATATCCAAGGCCGGCGACACGTGGTGCCACTAACCCTGTACAACACAAGGCGCGACACGTGGTGCCACTAACCCTGTTCAATACAAGCCGATCAAACATGTGGAACTGTGTCCTGAGTCCTGAATGGCAGTGACCCCAACTTCGTGGCAGCGACCACAGCACCAGACTCCCTTCAGTTTTATTTGTTGTTGTTTTCTTTAAATAAAATGTTTTATATATAAACCTATTCATTACTAAGATTCTTGTTTGTCCAACCGCACAGGGACACTTCCGGGCCCAAAAAGGTTGTTGGGGGTATGTTGGTAATGTGGGAAGAGGGTGCGTTACCTGGTGATGTGGGGAGAGGCAGCGTGAAAGGGGTATCTCTCACAGAAAGAACTCCGATATGTTTTCAGAAATGCCTCGGACAGATGCCAGCTGACGGACTGAATGACAAAATGGTTTTTCAATGCTTATGTAGTGTGAGTTATGAACAGTTCGCACCCAGACTCGCAGAGGGACAACTGCGGCCCGTCCACTCGACTCACACACGCAGTACTACGACCCGTCCGCTCCCAAAGGAACAGCAGCATAGTACCTCGCAGAGGTACAGGCACAGTAGCGTACTAGCTCGCAAAGGTAGAGAGCTGCGAGCCGACGGACTGGCTTCTAACGGCATAGCTGCGAAGTGGTGATGTTGGGCAGATGGAGCGTGAAAGAGTTATCTCGCAGAAACAGAGCTCCGGTATATTAAATTGCCCCGAGACCTTTCTTTTATATTTTCACTCGATGCAGAAAGCCCGCTTTCTGGACCAAGACCTTTCTCCCTGCCAAATGTGGCGTAATTCCGTTCAGCAGTTTGACCTGTAGCCTTGTCTAAAGTTTCCTATGGAAAATCCATTGAGAAAACACGTTTTCACCCCCCCCCACATATCTACCTGTCGCAGGCGTACTCGCTGTTGGTGTGCAGGTCAATGGTCTAGTTGTCAACATGTCACGGCCACTCCCTGAGGGCAGGTTTGCACACACACCACACCCATCCGGCACATGCGTCACAGGCCATGTGACCACGCAAATATAATGGATCCACAACGCCACATCCTTTATTGCCGGTGGTGACTGGAAGGCGGACGCTCCACGGGTCTCAATCATAAAGACTCCATGAAAAGTTGCGCAGAGGGTTAGTCGCACCCTGAGCTCTATGGCCGTCAGGGGCCTACTACCACGTGGCGCGGACTTGAGTTCCACAGGGTTATTGCCACCCGAAGCTGATGTGGCCGTCAGGGGCCTACCACCACGTGGCGCGGACTTGAGTTGCACAGGGTTACTGCCACCCGAAGCTAATGTGGCCGTCAGGGGCCTACCACCACATGGCGCGAACCTGAGTTGCACAGGGTTAGTGCCACCCGAAGCTGATGTGGCCGCCAGGGGCCTTCGACCACGTGGCACGGACTTGAGTTGCACAGGGTTAGTCGCACCCTAAGTTGTATGGCCGTCAGCGGCCTACCACCACGTGGCGCTGACTTGCGTTGCACAGGGTTAGCTGCACCAAAAGCTGATGTGGTCTCCGCCATTGATGACTCAGGACTCAGCGACATGTGTGAGATCTGCCGGGCCGCGGAGCTTTGACGGGCACGTGGAGTGCCCACTGGTAGACACTCCGCGGTGGCAGCAGGTAATTATTTGGTCATGGATGCGCAGGGGCGGCAGTATCTCTCTCTCTCTCTCACTTCCCTCTCTTCACTCTCTCTCTCACTCTCTTCCTTCCTTTTCTTCTCTTTCTCTATCTCCCTTCTCCCTTTCTCACTCCCTTTTTTTCCTTCCCTCTCTGGCTTTTTTTTCCTTCTCTGTGTCTCACTCCTTTGATATGCGCATTACACACGTCCTTATTTTGTGCTTTATTTTCCAGGCTGTGTCGTCGACATTCATGGTCCCGACAGGAGTCTTCCGCCTTGTTGTTTTGTGTTCAGTTTGTTAAATTTAGTTTATCCTTTATATATACGTTTAGGAAAAAACAAAGTTTGATTAAAAAAAAAAAAATTCAATAAAGTTTTTGGTTGTTAATTAAGTGCTGTGTGACTCTTTCTCGTTCTTATTACTGTTATTTCGTGGTGTCCACCATGGTGTTAAATTTTGGGGCAGTTATCACGGGAATACTGGTGATGTCTGCAGTTTGCACCAGCTTCTGAATAGTGTGTTAGATTTATCTCAACTTTAGTTGCATTAAAGTGCTGATAACGAAATGCAGAGTAGGCGTTCCCGTGCAAAAGACACGAGGTGCACCTTTGCGATTTATTCTAAATACTAAAATCCTGTATTGAATTGCACTGTGGTAGTGGGTGCACTTACAGTGTACACACAAAATCAATGAAGAAATGTCATTGTATTTATATTGATTGGGAATAGTGGGTCAGGTGCTGGATCTTGACGGGATACACTGCCCAGTTCGTTTATTTTTCTGTACACGAAAAAACCACATCACAACTTTGACAACAACTGCGATGCGAAACAAATTCCGGCGATAAGCCGCGTTAGCACCAGGGATTTTACACCTGCTTTCTGCTGGTGTTAAGCAGGACGACTACCTGTAGCATGAAAGGGAACACAGCCAAGAGCCACACCGAAACACCCACAGGTGCCATACAGTCAATGAGCATGATACACGGATACCCATGAGGTCCACAACACTCATCGCAACAACCCCAGGACCGCCAACGCCCCCCAAACCCGCATCTGAGCAAGTGTGTCCATGTGGTCATTGTGTTAGCATGATAGGCACGGGCCCTGCAACATCACAGTGTCAGCGGATGTTACCATGTCACCTCAGCGTTGGCAGTGAGCCTGGACATGTAGCTACGCACGCATCCTCCTGCATGCACAAGCGGCGTGTGCTGGTCCGGCGTACACAGGTCAGCGCAGGGGTCTGCCTATCCGGCAAGGGGAACGGGGTGTCTCGGACATGTCCATGTTCAGGAAGTGCAGTAAGTGTGTCTCTGTGTTCTGGTGTGGCCGCCACAAAGGCCGCAGCAGTCGATGTTGTACAGTGGCATGCACCACCTCCAAACTGCAGTGTCACGGTGTGGTTGGAATGCCACAGGACATGCGCGAATAGGCATTACAATGGTGTGCCGTAGGAGTGCACGGGATACAACAGTGCAACGTACAAAAGTGTGTGGGCTCGTGGGAGGGAGGAGCAGCTGTTTGGCAACGTAACACACAGTGAACCCGCCCATGTGCCACGTGCTGGGCATCTCATCCATGATGACCAGGGTTGCAGACATCCCACAACACCCACGACTGGCCTTTGTACACATCCTGTATGAATGCAGCTGGAGAACTTACTGTAGGGATGAAAGGTTCTTTGTCTGAGCTATCTTGCAGTAGCACATCTGCTGCTCCGAGAAGGGACTTGCAAGTGGCCAGCCCCCCCAGACAGATACGATAATATTTGCATCCGTCTCCCACACTACGCACTGCCCGATTTGAGAACAACGAGTACACATCCCACACTCAAAAGTCCTTCGTCGTAGTTAGCGTGCGTGAAATGGCCTTCACACGTACTCCCACCACACCCCTGCCCTGCACCCATTGCACACAGACCCGGCTCATTGCACCAAGCTGTGCCATTTCATCCACAAGACTGGCACACGGCAAGCCAGTGCAGCTACAAGCAGAGCCACTGACGCAATGGCAGAGCATCCCGAACACATGGTCGACTCCATGCACGTCCACCTATACCTTGCACGTCTGCTGCATGTCCTGGGTGCACTGCCTTTGGCAGTACTGCGGATCACTTACCGGATGAGCTTCCGCATTGTGGACGTCACCTGCGTTCAACCTGTATTGCAATGTCGCACGTGCCTATCCAAGTGGTGCATGGACGTGTGCCTCTCCAACGAGTGGGTAGCTGACATGGATTATGACAGGTGTGTGCGCCCCCTGTTGGCCCACGACCAGGACTGTCATGGTGATGCCCGTTTATGGCATGCATGGATGTTTGGCATGCATGTTGGGAACTGGGCCTGGGAGATTGCATGTGTCGTAGTATGCAGTGAGCAAATTGACCCACTTCCCGATTCTGCTTTGGTGCACATTAGGTACAGTGGTTGGAGTCAGCACATCTGTCCCGGTCAGCTGATGGATTACGTCGACGACATGTCAAATATTGTGGCCAACCATCACTCATTAGAGATAGTGGCTTACGCAGCTGCACTCGAGTTCATGGACGAGTGACAAGGTACCTGCAACCACGACTCGATATGCCACATTGCACGTGTCCCCCCGCATCATTGCACGTTGTACATCTGATCACATGTCCCAAGACGACAGTGGACATGGCTGCATTGGCGTCGAATTATGTCCGAAGCGCGGACAACGAACGCTGCTTGACACTGACGTGTGTTGGTGATGGACTACCCTGAGGTGAACATGGACGTTTTCCTACGTTCCTTATTCAGGCATGCTGCTGCATTTCTCTGCATATAGTGGCACTACTCTTGGCCGTACTGACACGCACTTTTTTTTATAAAGTTTCCACATTTTCACTTGTCTCCAAATGTGTAGTGTCTTCATTTGTATGCCAATGTGTGTGTCACAGACTTTCTGGCTGCCTGCCTGCCATACGTGAATTGCTACCCCATCCGGACTGTGGGTTTGTACTTATTCGTTCTCATGTGCCTGTTTCGTACTGACGCTTTTGGACGCTTATCCGCCTCAGGCGAGTGCATTTGTGTCCTGTGTTCGATTGGGGGAATCTTTGTGTTTGGACAACATTGTGTTGGATGTTGGTGTACTCTGCTTCCTATGTGTGTGTGCTGCATTGTGTGTGAGATGTCCCTTCATGTGAGCTTTGTTCACCCTTCTCCCTTTCCGGCAGTGTGGTTTTCACTTCTATGCTTGTTCAGTGGTGTGATGTTGGCGGGTTGTGCGACTTGTGCTCCTTGTTGGCGTGTTTCATTTTGGCCATGGTTTGTCTATAGTTGTGCTGTACTTAATTGTGCATGTGTACCATTGTGGCCATCTTCCCCCATCCCCCCACTCCCTGCTTCTTCCTCTTCCTGGTGCTGTTGTGTCTGTAATTTTGTTGCTCCACACATAAATACATGTAATGAACAAATTAGAATAGTTCCTTGATTCTTTTAGGTTTCAAAACTTCTCTCTATTGGTTTTTAAAAAATTCCATATAAACAGTTTTTTAATATTCAAGGACACATAGAAGTCAGAAGTGCAACGTATTCTATCAACACACTTTCTAGAACATTCTACAACACGTGCAGGTTAAACGTTCATCAATGTTTTTAAACCTAACGATATTTTTTGCAACATTTTCTCGAACATTTAACGGCACGTGCAGGTTAAAAGTTCACAATTGTTTTAAGTTCGAACAGTGCCTTCCAAATGCAAGTAGCAGGTGTGGTTGAGTTGAGCAAATTTTATCCTATGATATGTACTCCACGTTTAAACTGCTTTTTCTTAACCAATCACAAACATGCTTTTCCACCAAACGAATGTGCACCCTACTTTTAAAAAAGAATGCTTTTCATCTCCCAATCAGGTATCGTTTTGTATGGCAAAAAAAGTAGTTCCCCATCTTTAAACATATCTCTTATTCTACGAACGGACTGCATGAGCTACAGACATCTATCCATTCCTCCCAGCCATACCTTCAAAATGCTAGTGTGGATCGTGAGGACATAGCTATGTTTTCTGGTGCAAGAGGTATGCAGAACAGAGACGTATTGACTTAGACCTAGGTTTACAAAATGTGGACATTAAATGGTTTGGACAAAGAGGATTGAAGTGGCACCAATTGTTGCCTTTGGTTAAAACCTGTTTGCATCTCCAACACCCTGACCTCATGATTGTGCACTGTGGTGGAAACGACCTAGGCACATTGACTGGGGTAGGTTTGCAAATGCTAATGAAGGACACCTTTCGACAATTGATATTGCTTTTGCCTCAAACTGTCTTTGTATATTCCAATATATGCCAAAGACAGAAGTGGAAATGGTCAAACAAATTTTGTCCTCAGATTGAAAAATCTAGGAAGAATGTCAACAAAGCTGTGTCTGCATACCTCAGAGACCATAGAATGGGGTCAATCTACAACAATAACATACATTTTCATATGGCTGATATCTACAGAAGTGATGGAGAACACTTCACAGATCAGGGAAATCAAGTTTTTCTGAATAACCTGAAGCTGTGCATCCGCACTTATATGTAGCTCCAACTAATAAACACAAGGGCTCTTTTTAGAGCCGCCTTATATTCCCAATATCGGTTCGCAGAGTGACAGCTGCGATCCGGCTAGCACAGGGAGACCTGCGGGCCGTCGAGCAGCCTTGCAGAGGGACACCTGCGGCCTGTGGGCTCAGCTCGCACAGGGAGAGCTACGGGCCATCGGCTCGGCTCGCACAGTGTGAGCTACGGCCATCGGCTCGCAAACGCACACCAGCGTGCTGGCTCGCAGAGGGAGAGCTCCGGTCTAACTCGCAAAGGGACACCAACGGGCCAACGGCCCTGCTAGCAGACACACACCTATCACCTAACGGACTCACTCGGACATGTCAGCTAGGGACACGATGGCTCGCAGACGCACAGCTGCAAGCCGACGGACTGCTACTGTTTTATGCTTTAGGGTAGTACAGTGGTGTTTGGGTAGTGTAGGGGGTTGTGCTGGGGGTAGTATTTTAGGGTTTAGGGTAGTGCATTGGTGTTTGGGTAGGGGGTCGTGCTGGGGGTAGATTTAGGGTTTAGGGTAGTGCACTGGTGTTTGGGTAGTGTAGGGGATCGTGCTGGGGTAGTGTTTTCGAGTTTACGACAGTGCAGTGGTGTTTGGGTAGTTTTTGGGTAGTGTAGGGGGTTGTGCTGACCAACTGATTCACAGAGCTCCGAGCCGACGGACGGGCTTCTAAAGACATAGCCGCGACCTGGTGATATGAGGAGAGGCAGCCTGAAAGGCATATCTCACACAGACACAGATGCCAGTGTTGCCTCGCAGAGGTAAAACTACGAACCCGATGGCTTCTACACGGAGAGATGCGAGCTGACGGAGTAAATAACAAAATGGCTGCCAACACTTCCTGGTTTCAACCATTCACAGCCAATAAGCCGCAAGCTGCTGCTTGTAACCCCTCAGCCAATCACATGTCAGAATTCTCAAATATCGATATCTGTAACATTTGATATTTCTCAAAAACTACTGAACGGATTTACACCGTTTAAACAAAAGCGTGCTTTCTGGACCATCACCTTTCTCCATGCCAAATTTGGCGTAATTCCGTTCAGCAGTTTCACCTGTAGTCTTCTGTAAAGTTTCGTATGGAAATTGCATGGAGAAAACACGTTTTAGGACCCTCTTTTTCTCAGTCCCTCCTACACCATTCACCCCCAAACTTTCAATATAAGAGTTAATCCAAAAAGAGAAACTTTTTGGATAATTTCATAAAGATTCGTCAAACGACGCCAAAGTTACAAGCACATACAAGGCTCCAGAAGGGGGGCCACACAACCCCCTCCCAACATAAGTGAAGCCCCGGGGCTGCGCGGACCCCAGCGGCCCCCGCCACCCCTGCGAGCCCCTGCTATTATTTTTTAAGAAATACCCCCGCAACTTAGCCCACCCAAGGGCCTCATTAAAATAAAACGCGAGAACCCGCGACCCCAGCCCAAATTTTTGCCAATTTTTTATTTTTTTTAAAATGATTTTTGGGCCCTGGGGTCCTCCTGGGACCCCTGAGCAGACCCTAGTGGGTCAGGGTTTTCTACCCTGCCCCCTTCTCTTGTTTTATACCTTTGTTTCTCCATTTTCGGGTGACTCGCTTCTACCGAGCCACAAGATGGCTGCCAACACTTCCTGGTTTGGAGTGCTAGCAGCAAATCACAGTGAAGCTCGCGCACGGGACTTAGGCTCCGCCCAGATATCGAAACTTTTATTTTTCTAATTTCTCAGCAACTACAGAACGGATTTTCACCATTTTTAAAAAGGTTGCTTTCTGACCCAAGCACTACCTTTCTACCACATTTGGAGTACTTCCGTTCAGTAGTTACGGCTGTAGCCCTGCACAAATTTTCCTATGGGAAATTGATTTTTTGACTCTTATGTTTTGAATTTCTCAAAAACTACTGAACGGATTTACACCATTTAAAAAAAAGGTCGCTTTCTGAACCAAGCTCTACCTTTCTGCCAAATTTGGGGTAATTCCGTTCAGCAGTTCGAGCTGTAGCTCGTCGCAAAATTTCCTATGGAAATTAACATGGAGAAAACTAGTTTTGGGATCCCCCTTTTTTCTCAGCCCTCGCTTGACGAATCACCCCCAAACTTTCAGGATAGGAGCTGACCTGGATAGACTTTTTGTTTGGAGAATTTCAGGAAGATTCGTCAAACGATGCCAAAGTTATTAGCAAATCAAAAAATGCTTTTCCTATGGAAACTAGGTTCTAACTATAACTACCTACTGGCGACCGCCAGTAGGTAATATATATATATATATATATATATATATATATATATATATATATATATATATATATATATATATTCACTGAAAAACCATAGGTTTTACAGACATTATAGTTAGAAATTAGCATTTAAAAACCTTTGAAATTCACTGAAAAAACCATAGGTTTTACAGACGTTATAGTTAGAAATTAACATTTAAAAAACCTTAGAAATTCACTGAAAAAGCCATAGGTTTCAGGGACTTTATAGTTAGCTGGACATTTCACTCGTACAAAACCTTAGAAATTCCACCATTATAGTTAGTTCAGTTAACTATAACTCGCGCCCCCGCAAGGCACTGCTCATGACGTCACATATTACATCATTCATGGCATGGTCAGTGACATCACTGATGACATCACTGATGACATCTCAAATGACATCACTGATGACATCATCCAGTGACTGTGTGTTTCTGTAAAGTTTAAATATGTTTTATATATATGGCAAGGTGTATTGAAGAATGAGTGGGTGTATAAGTGTCTGGATGGAGGATTTAGGAGGTATGTAACTGATTGTATAAGTGACTCATTAAACATGTCTTACTGAATGCATGGGTTAGTGACTAAACTGTGTGAATGTCTGTATCAGTCTGTCTGTTGTTGTGTAAGCTGCTACATGGGTTGGTCAGTAGCTACATGAGTGTCAATATGGGTTATTGATTGTTTGCTTGAGTATTTGTATGGGGGACTGAGTGTGTGTGTGGGTGGGTTGGAGGTGTGTGACTCTGCATAGATGTGTGAGTGGTTGATTCACTGGGTGTATGGGTTCAAGAGTGCATGTGGAAACAGCTGTATGGGTGGGTGAGTGTGTGTATGGGTGTGTTGGTGAGTGAATGGATGTCTCAGTGGTACATATGTGAGTAACTACATATGTAAAAGGCAGTATATGTGAGTGATGGTGTATATAAATAACTATATGTGAGACTGAGTGATTGTGAGAGTGGCATATATGGATGAGTCTGTACTTGTTTCAGTGATTACATAAGAGACTAACTATGCGTTACTGTCTGTATGAATTAGTGAGGTGGTGTGTGTATAACTGTTTAGGTGAGTAAATGGCAGTGTGATTGATTCTTTGCATGACTGACTAGGTGTGTGAGTAACTCCATGGATGAGTGGCGGTGTGTGAGTGTCTGAATAGGTGTATGAGTGCATATGATAGTGTTGTATTGATAAGTGACTGCATGTATAAGTGATTGTATAGGTGAATGAGTGGATGTGTGTACAGACATAGGAATCAGTGAGTGAGTATGTAGTAACTGGTATTAGTGTGTGGATGCTTTCGAAAATGGTAGTGTGTATTTTACAGTGGGTGTATTAAAGGTTATATTAGGGTGTGATGAGGTGCATCAGATCATCACGTGGATGATGTCATCAGTGATGTCATCAGTGATGTCATTTGAGATGTCATCAGTGATGTCATCAGTGATGTCACTGACCATGCCATGAATGATGTAATATGTGATGTCATGAGCAGTGCATTGCGGGGGCGCGAGTTATAGTTAACTGAACTAACTATAACGGTGGAATTTCTATGGTTTTGTACGAGTGGAATGTCCAGCTAACTATAACGTCCCTGAAACCTTTGGTTTTTTCAGTGAATTTCTAAGGTTTTTTAAATGTTAATTTCTAACTATAATGTCTGTAAAACCTATGGTTTTTTCAGTGAATTTCAAAGGTTTTTTAAATGCTAATTCCTAACTATAACGTCTGTAAAACCTATGGTTTTTCAGTGAATTTGAATTTTTTTAAAAATATTAAACTACTATTCTGCTATTTGTCATTAGTACTGTTTTTCTCACTTTTCCACTACAGAAAATAAAATAAACTGTAAAACTGTTGTGTAATGTAATATATTTCACAAATTACACTGTTACTTATCAAATAATACAACATAATATAACATTTTCAAAACATATTTTTCTCCCTTTTTCTGCTGTTATCAGATTCTACTTAACTTCACTATTCACTGTGATGTCAGTGTAGTATCATCATAAACAGCTGGGGAAAAAAACAATCAACTAGATTGTTAAAAAAACAAATGACTAACTCTTACAACCACAATAACAAATCAACACAAATAACACATCCAATACTATTTCCAATTTTTAAATGTTACCTTTACTGTGTACTTTCTGTTGACATTTTTCCTCAAGGCCAAATAATGTGTGGAATTTTTTTTTTAAATCATCCAGTATCAATTCCTTAAAGCATCTTCCCATTTTCCCTCTAGGCCAAATAATGTATCTAAAATTTTTGTTTCAGAAATATCAAGTATGAGTTGGGTAATTCATAAGGCAATCTCGGTTTAATTTCCAAGTGTATATTGTTGCAGTGACCCCAACCATTTTTGCATTTCAAATATACAGTATAATGTCCACATGTGGTAGTACCTCCAGCATGGAAAACAATAGCCAGTGTTGTGAAAGTTCTTCCAGAAATAGATACTTGATTAGCAACAAAATTTTTAATTTTCGTTTCCACTTTTCTTCCATTTGGTCTACAGCGTTGTAGCAGTAAAATTACATATTTTCCATATCTTTCTAGGCATAATGTAGATAACATTTCTGATTGACAACGAGAACATTTCATATCATGATTTGCTTCTTTTACTAATTTCGGAAAAGGTACAGATTTGCAGTCAGGTATTGTTAAATATAGAAATCGTTCTCTGTCAACTATAGTACTAGAAGTTAATGAACACTGTTCACATTTGTGATCCCATTTGTAACTGAGTCCAATAAACTCTCAATCTGGATTCCTTCATCTTCTAATACTCCAAGCATAACCATCAGAAACTCTTGTGCATCTTGTTGTATATTAGGACTGAACGTTAACGATCCAGTACATGTATCCAAGAGTTGTCGAATGCCAGAAGCAGTATGGATCTTTTTCCTGACTTTCCATAATTTCACCATACAGATCTTCTAGATAAAATATAACGTTTAGAATAACATTACCATAGCAGTTCACACCAGAAGCATTTTCTAATTGGTATCCCACAACATCATCACTTGTTTCTATTTTCTGTTTCTTTGCATCTTTTCTTTTCTCTTGAATTTTTTTCTGCTTTTCAACCACACTTGATTCATCAACATGTTTGCGTTTTGAACACACAGCACGTTTTTCATAAATAGGATATTCACCTAAAGTTGGTGCATAAAGTCTTCTTAAACGATTATATTCTCTTACACACTTTACATCAGCACTAACCTTGTTTTCATCAAAATCAATTAAATACAAACCAGACAATGTTCTAACTCGAGATAATGCAACGTATGCCATTCCATCTTTAAACACAGTTCTTCCAACATTTACTAAAGCATTATCTACACTTAAACCTTGAGATTCATGAATAGTTATTGCATATGCTAAACAGAAAGGAAACTGTTTTCTACGAACATACAAGTCTTTTACCAGCAAAAACGTACAGCACAACGCCCAATTTGTTTCACCTCTGCAATCTGATCAAATTTAATTTTCAAGAATTCAATTGCATTTCTGTTTTGATATTTTACAAATTCAACAACTTTCCCTATTGCTCCATTCACTAAACCTTGTTCTATATTCAAATTAGGCCTCAAAATTACCTGACAGTTTATACATACATCTAAATATTTTTCAAAGCCAGCAGTTTTTGATACAGACTTTTCTAAAGAATTCAATTTAGTCTGTAGTTTATTTGAAAGAAGAATTGTTATTCCTTGATGCTCGATTTTATCAATAGCTTAAATGTGAACTATTTCTTGATTTTCCAATTTCAGAAGCTCTTGATTAAATGTATAACACTCTTCCAGTGTAGGCATTAAGCAAAGTATAGATTTTTTTTCTGCAATGTTCTTGTACAGTACTGCTGCTGGTGTGTTTTCAGTTGTAAACAAGTTCTTTAGTAGATGACTTTGTAAAGCTTGTTTGCTTAGAACACCAATTCTTACATCTTTCAGAATATTTCCTTAGCCGCTTAACCGCGGCGCGAATTCCACCGCGGTGCGGCGGTTTAATTAAGTGGGCGGGGCCGCGTCGGCCAACGGACATGCGCAGCACTATGGAGGTAGTGCTCGCGACGGCCGTTGGCCGACAGAAGCAGCGAAGGGGATAATCTTCATCACTTGCTTGTCGCATATTCTGAGTGAGTTCTTTATATTCAAAATTTAACCAGAGATTCACATTTCCAATACTTCCCAAAGATTTCCTAGTGTCTTCATGTAGAAGAGTTTTAAAGACTGGTTCTCCTTTTACAGGAGTTAGTTGTAGCAGATCTCAAAATACAATTAAATGTTTTCCTCCAAAGAGAACGTCGTAATCTGTTTTTAATACCTGTTGCATTCTTAAATGCACGAAAGCAAGCATTAAGTTTGAGACCATGCTCACCTCATCAATAATTAAAAGTTTCATCTTCTTCAGCACTCTGGACACTTCATAAGAAGCTTCTCCAGACAACGTCTGATATTCGAATTTATTATCATGCTCAACTGGTAACATTAGTAATCTATGCAAAGTAATTCCTTTAACATTGTGCGCAGCTAATCCAGTTGGAGCTGTTACTACACAAGATAAATGTGAACCAGTAGTTTTTTTAAGATAACTGGTCAAAACTTTAATTAAAAAACTTTTACCCGTTCCAGCTTGACCACTGATGTACATCAGAATAGGTTTAAATGATGAACATACACATTCTTTTTTTCATGCAACAAACCATGTTCTATCTGTTCTCTCACTTGTACATATATTTCTTTCTGTTCAATATTTACTTGTTCTTCTAACTTTTCCAATGTAATATTCTCCTCTTGTGCTTGTTGCATTTCAATTTCCACTTCATGCATAGCAATCGCTGCTTCATTTTCCACTATTGGTTGTCCAAGTGGATCTTGACTACATGGACCAGAACTTTGACTATCTTGAGAACTTTCATTTGCAACTTCAGCTGTAATAGTCTTTTCCTGTTCAACTTCATCATTCAACATTTTTAAATATGTAGGGAAAATTGAACATGCAATGCTATCTTTACATGCATTAAAAGAATCTTCGTAGCAGTTGAAATCTCCAAGTAATTCACTTTCGCTACGCCATGGTTTGAACAGTTGGAGAAGTGCTAAATAGTAAAATTCTCGCTTGTCTGGAGTTTCACAACTGAGTTTCTTGTGGTTGATAAGGTTACCTTTTGTGTGTTTTACTAAACATCCATGACATCCAAGTACTTCATATTTTTCTTGTTTTAAATTCTGTTTAACATTTCTTTTGAAGCTGTAATGTTGAAGTACTTCATACAGACATAGCTGTTCCAGATGTCGACTCCTTTTCGGACAGTATGTATCCAACATATTAGTTTTAAGATTTTCTGTACTGTCTGGTTCATTTGCTGCTAAGTATTCAATTTCTTCTAATGATTTCAACACTCTATTTCGTGAGCAGGCAAGACCTAAACTTACCCAAATGATCCCTCGTGATTTTGAATATAAATTTGAAGAGGACATTCATACGATCCAATTTCTCTGTGGGAAAGCATTTTCAAAGTAAAGCTGTACAATTTTTTGCTAAGGCTTTTCTCTTGTGCAATTTCTTCCCACATTTGTTTCATCTCGGTTTTTCTGATTTCGTTATATATGATGTAACGTAGCGTGCAACAGCAATTGAGTTGTCTGCAACATACTGGATGTCCATATTTGCATTCCACATTTTTAAAATAACCGCATTGTAGTCATTAATATACTTTGGCAGTTCTGTTCTTTTCAAGTTGTAGGTATTCTTTGGAGATTTGCGAGTTATTGTGTGCTTTACAGAAGAAAAAAAGAATTTACTCTTCCTTTAGAAATTACTGGACGTGGAAATCCAAACCGACACTTGGTATAAAATTTTCCTTTAGACTTGTATTTTTGTCGGCAGTACTTTCCACAACAGTGACTTTGGAAACGTAAAACTTGCTGTCTCAAGCTTCTATCTCCTCCTTCTCTTGGAATCTCACATGTCACATACTGTTCAATGAAAGACAATATTATTTCATCTGAATCAGTTCCAAATTTAGATGCATCCTTGATCCACAATAGCATATGTATATGAGGAGCACCTCTCGCTTGGTACTCCTTTCTCCAAAAGAAATCAGTAACTTCTCCAAGAGGTGGAATCTTTTTATTGCAGATGAAAGACATCATAGCTTGAAATCTATGATTAAAATATCTGCACACATTTACAGGATCCAAAGAACACAGTTCTCCAGGTGTCTTCATTTCAACATTCTTTATATTGGAATTTGCTTCTCGTAGAAATTCAAGCAAATCTTCCCATGCATATTCTGCACAGCTAAGGGGTCAATTCCGATTCGGGCCGGAAAAAGCACCGACTGACTCGGAGCCGGAATTAAATCCGACCGACACGTACCTGTGGCGCCCGACACGCCAAGTACGATGCAAGGCGTGCAAAATCCGACCGACACGTCACGGAACCCAAGCCGAACGACCGAGCCGCACGGAAAACAGCAATCCGGCCGGAAAAACACGCGAATCGAACCGACCGACACGCACCCGGAACAAATCCGACCGAAACGTACACGCGAACTCCAAACCGCAAAGTACGATGCAAGGCGCGAAAACCATGACCGAGTCGTACGGAGGACAAGCCGTACGACCGACACGCATACAAAACCGAGCCGAAGTAACACAAAACACCGCGACCGACGCGTACGCAGCATAGAAAACTGCACAAACACAGCGTGAATGAAACGGAGAAGACCGTACGAGACAACTGCAGGGTCCGACTCGGTCACAAGAACGTTTCCAACATGCACAGAAAGTACTAAGGAAAAATACACAAAAAAAGGCCAAACAAGCAATTACAAAGCCAATAAATACTGGGGGGGACAGAGAACAAAGACACACCCACAACTCCACCCATATAAAGGACACAAATCCCAACCATGATCCTTTGCAAATGCTATTCTACTGCCAGCACTCAACAGACAGCAACCACACACCCACAGCTCATCCCTCACACAAGCCACACACCATCAGCACACCAACAAATAGCTACCTCACATACACCCAGCAAAACACACACTCACACACCCTCACCTGCACACCAACACACACATCACTCACCATCACCACCCATCACCATGCCCCCCAAGAAGAATCACAAGTTCCTAGATTGTGAATTGGAAGTCATGGTAGACGAGATCCTCAGGGTAGAGCCACAGCTGTTTGGCACACTGGTCCAACAGACACCCATCTCCCAGAAAACCAAGATGTGGGAGAGGATCATCAACAGGGTGAACGCACAATCACCATGTCTGCGCACAAAGACTGACATCCAGAACAGGTGGTATGACGTGCGCAGGAGGGTACGGGAGCTGCTGAAGAAGGACTACCTCCTGAGCCAATACACCGGCAGTGGCCCTCCTGCCAAGCCAGTATACCTCAGGCCCTGGGAGGAGAAGGTGCGGGCCATCCTTCCGCCAGTGAGCGTCTATGGACTAGAGAACATCCCAGAGCCTGGTGAGTACACAACAAATGTACACAATATTCGGCCACAATACACACACACATCACTGTCAAGGGGAGAGTCAAACCATGCACTCATAGCAATTACACAGCAACCAGAACAGATTCATCCCAAAATGTGTATGTCAGTCAGATAAACACAACACATGCCATCTCAAAGTTACATTTAACCGTGTCATCACATGTACAAACACAACTACAACTACAGCTAGGCAGTGGCACAAATATAACTAACAAACACATCCAGACATGTAGCCACCACTACAACACCAACACACAGTGAAGACCACTGAAAGAAAGGAATTCTGTGTATGCTGGGCAAGTCAGTGTAGCCAATAGCATCATGGGAGTCGTAGTCGCAGATATTGCCCACCCCCACAACTGTCCCATCAACACCACCATGAACCATGCGCACATCACAGGGAGTGGAAAAGGACTCACAAGATGGCTGACACTGGCTACTGCTGTGGGGAGCACAAGGCCCTGCTGGCAACTGTGCACCAACAAACAGCACAACACCACTGCCTGACATCCTGAAAGCCAACTTGCACTCTCTGCAATGCAAGCACGTTCCATGGTGGGATATCTGGCTGGGTGGGAAGGAGGACTTGCAGCACTGACCATAGTCACAAGCACCTCCCCTCACACACCCCCTCAACACATACTCCACATAACCCACCTGGGAGAATGCAATGCCTCACATCCTAACTCAAGATCCCACAAAGAACCACCACCCTGGGTTATGTCGTGTGAAGCACAGGGACACTCTTGGGACTTTTAGCCAAACAACTGCCAGGACAACACTCCCAGCCATCCTGTCAGCACAGGCAGCCCACCCCACAGGGAAGCAGAGTCAAAGGAAGGAAGCATGGGCATGCTGGGAAGGGGGTGGAGGCAATAGCATGATGGGAGTAGTAGGCACACATATTGCTCAGCCTCACAACTGGCCCATCAACACCACCCTGAACCATGCTCACATCACAGGGAGTGGATAAGGACTGACAAGATGGCTGACACTGGCTACTGCTGTGGGGAGCACAAGGCCCTGCTGGCAACTGTGCACCAACAAACAGCAGGACACCACTGACTGACATCCTGAAAGACAACTTCCACTCCCTGCAATGCAAGCACGTTCCATGGTGGGATATCTGGCTGGGTGGGAAGGAGGACTTGCAGCACTGACCATAGTCACAAGCACCTCCCCTCACACACCCCCTCAACACATACTCCACATAACCCACCTGGGAGAATGCAATGCCTCACATCCTAACTCAAGATCCCACAAAGAACCTCCACCCTGGGTTATGTTGTGTGAAGCACAGGGACACTCTTTGGACTTTTAGCCAAACAACTGCCAGGACAACACTCCCAACCATCCTGTCAGCACAGGCAGCCCACCCCACAGGGAAGCAGAGTCAAAAGGAAGGAAGGATGGGCATGCTGGGAAGGGGGGTGGAGGCAATAGCATGATGGGAGTCGTAGTCACAGCTCTACATCCCCCACCACATGGCCCAGCAAGCTCACACTCACGCAGGCACATCCCACAGAGAGTGGAAAGGCCCATCAAAGATGTCTGACACTGTTGCTGTGTCGTGGGGAGCACAAGGGCATGCTGGGAACTGCACACCAACCAACAGCAGGACACCACTGTCAGCCATCTTGCCATTGCTCTCACACCCACACACACTGAACTCCCCACAAAAGCAAGTAAGTATGGGAATGCTGGGAAGTGGGGTGGAGGCAATAGCATGATGGGAGTAGTAGGCACAGACATAGCTCACCCCCACAACTGTCCCATCAACACCACCCTGAACCATGCTCACATCACAGGGAGTGGAAAACAACTGACAAGATGGCTGACACTGGCTACTGCTGTGGGGAGCACAAGGCCCTGCTGGCAACTGTGCACCAACAAACAGCAGGACACCACTGACTGACATCCTGAAAGACAACTTCCACTCCTTGCAATGCAAGCACATTCCATGGTGGGATATCTGGTTGGGTGGGAAGGAGGACTTGCAGCACTGACCATAGTCACAAGCACCTCCCCTCACACACCCCCTCAACACATACTCCACATAACCCACCTGGGAGAATGCAATGCCTCACATCCTAACTCAAGATCCCACAAAGAACCTCCACCCTGGGTTATGTTGTGTGAAGCACAGGGACACTCTTTGGACTTTTAGCCAAACAACTGCCAGGACAACACTCCCAGCCATCCTGTCAGCACAGGCAGCCCACCCCACAGGGAAGCAGAGTCAAAAGGAAGGAAGGATGGGCATGCTGGGAAGGGGGTGGAGGCAATAGCATGATGGGAGTCGTAGTCACAGCTCTACATCCCCCACCACATGGCCCAGCAAGCTCACACTCACGCATGCACATCCCACAGAGAGTGGAAAGGCCCATCAAAGATGTCTGACACTGTTGCTGTGTCGTGGGGAGCACAAGGGCATGCTGGGAACTGCACACCAACCAACAGCAGGACACCACTGTCAGCCATCTTGCCATTGCTCTCACACCCACACACACTGAACTCCCCACAAAAGCAAGTAAGTATGGGAATGCTGGGAAGTGGGGTGGAGGCAATAGCATGATGGGAGTAGTAGGCACAGACATAGCTCACCCCCACAACTGTCCCATCAACACCACCCTGAACCATGCTCACATCACAGGGAGTGGAAAAGGACTGACAAGATGTCTGACACTGGCTACTGCTGTGGGGAGCACAAGGCCCTGCTGGCAACTGTGCAACAACTAACAGCAGGACACCACTGACTGACATCCTGAAAGACAACTTTCATTCCCTGCAATGCAAGCACAGTCCATGGTGGGATAACTGACTGGCTGGGTGGGAAGGAGGGCCGGCTGTCAACCAAATACAACCAATGCAGACCATGTTCACACCCCAACAAATACATAGAAGTGCCCAAATAATGCAGGACAATGTGCTACACCAATATCAACCCCTGACTGTGACAACTTAGGACAATGCAATGTACAGGCCCGCACCCAGAGGCACAGTCACAACTGTCAGGTGTGTCAACCATTGATGCCTGCAGAAACATAACATACATTGTGTGTGTCTCCCAAAAACAGGTGATGATGGGGACACAGCAGCAGACGCTGAGGAGTCCCAGTCCCAGGCTCAAGAGAATACAGAGCTCACTGGTGTCGTACAGCCTCTGCCCTCCTCGGACGAAGAAGACCAACCTGGCACCTCCGGTGCAAGTCAACATGCAGCACCAGCAGGACCACCAGCTGCAGCACCAGCAGGACCACCAGCTGCACCCCCTGCACCCACCCCTCCAACGACTGTCACCACAAATACCATCCCTGCCGACATGGACAGAACAAGGAGCACCACCTGCACAGGGACCCTGGACCAACGTGGGGCCATGGACACCACCACCACCACCAACCCCCAAGGGGGACCAGGGTCTTCTGTGCGTGCCACTGCACGCACTGCACATGTCGGCAGGGGTGGTGGGAGGGGTGGGAGACAGAGGTCGCTGCTTGCAGAGGTGTCTGGTGTGCATGACGACCCACAACTGGTACGCATAGCCGATGCGTACCAGTCCAGCACCGGAGATCTCAGCCAGGTAGTGGGGCTCCTCAGAGACATGAAACAGCAGCAGGCTGCCCATCATGCCCGCTTGGACTCTCACATGTCCCGCGTGGAGTCCAAGTGGGACGCACTGCAAGAGATGACGGCGGTGCACAGGGACATATTACAATGCCTCCGCCAGATGAACAGTAACCAGTCTACACCTCCCTGTGTGCCAACAACATCTGGTGCTGACCAAACTGCAACTGCCACAGGGAGGGAGGGAGGATGACTCTGGAGGAGAGTCCCCTGCACCGCAGCAGCCTGTACTTGAGGGTCCCCCCCCAAAGAAGAGGGGTCGTCCGAGGAGGGGCAAGTGAGAGGCCGATGGCCAAGTGCAACCCCCAGGAAGCCTGAACCTGTTCTGGATGTTCACCTTTGTGCACAGACTGTTCACCCTGTTGACGGCAACACAACTCCCACACATGACATGGGGAGTACAAGTTGGACCAATGTCTCAGACAACTGTGGCCCCGATACTGGGGATTTTGTCTACCAGGACTTTCAATTCACCTAGGAACTTCTGATTGCAATATAAATGTACAGCACTAACAATCCTATGTACTATTCACACAAATGTATCACAATAAACACACTAATACACCATACTTGCCTCTGTTGTGATTCCAACGAACGTGGGTGCTGTCATGGGGATGATGAACTGCAAAATTACACTGTGTATGCGGACTGCAACAGCAAGTACAACACAGGCATGTGAGTAAAGGCAACGTGACACATATGAGGGAGACACACCACCAGGGCTACACAACACATACACACCTAGGCCATCTGACTCATTGCCTACACTGATGTTGCCAGGGAAGACGGTGCAATGCACAGACACCACACCTATTCCCAGTTGTAGTCAAGTAGCCCCCAGGTGCAGTAAGCAAATGGCAGTCAAATGTGTGACCACAGACAACACACATCACAAAGTGAAGCACAGGTTTATTACACAGTTGCAACATGTCGTAACCACTACAGATGCAAGGTAATCCCACCTGGCAGCGGGCACACAGTCAACAACTGTAGAAGGAAGGAAGTCCATGGGTGTGGCGCACATCACCTGTAGGGACACAACAGCTACCACCCTGGAAGTACAATCACGTCGTCGGTGGACACAGTTGACCAAACGAATCTGAAAGTACCCTGTGAAGGACAGAAATGACACACAGTCAAAAGCAATGGAGAACAGGACAGAACAGCAAAACTCATGCACAATACATGTTACAAGATACCCACCCAGAACCAAGTTAGCATGTCAACACTGTTGGGGAGTACAGACCACCTGTAAGCACACATCGCTACACACATCCAGTCAAGTAGCCCGTGGACACACTCCAACAGCACCAGAGCACCACCTACACATATCATGCCAACTCACATCATTGACATGACACCTCAGGATACTCACATTCAGCTAAAGAAGTTGGTGATGAGCTGTGTGCGGACATCACCCTCATCATCATCATCATCACTGGCATCGTGGTCCAGGCCAGGATCCTCCACAGGTGGCGGATGTTGGTCATTGTCATCCTGGATGAGAGGCAACTCCTTCCGCACTGCCAGGTTGTGGAGCATGCAGCAGACGATGATAATCTTGCACACCTTCGCTGGGGCATATGGGAGGGACCCTCCTGTCTTGTCCAGGCAGCGGAAGCGGCTCTTCAGGAGACCAAATGTCCGCTCAATCACTCTCCTGGTCCGACCATGTGCCTCATTGTAGCGCATCTGGGCTGGTGTCACAGGGTTCCTGAGGGGTGTCAGCAACCACGGCATGTTGGGGTATCCCGAGTCACCTACGGACAGACAAGTGCACATTAACTGACTTGGAAAAGTGGGCGGAATACTACAGATCAGATCACACACAATGGCACAAAGTCAGTACACACCGACAAGCCAGGCACGCTGGTTCCGCATCTGTGCCATCATCCTGGGGATGCGACTACTCCTCATCACAAAGGCATCGTGTGCTGAACCAGGGAAACGGGCACACACGTGTGTGATGGTCATATCTGCATGACACACCACCAGTGCATTGACCGAGTGGTAGTGCTTGCGGTTACGGTAGGCCTGCTCCTGGGCCTGTGGTGGTACCAAAGCTACATGTGTCCCATCAATGGAGCCAATGACATGCAGCATCCTCCCCAGGGCATAGAAGTCACTCTTCACGTCAGTGAGTCGTTGCAGTCTAGGGAAATAGATGTACCGGTTCAGGTATAGCAACATTGCCTCCAAAACATCGCGGAGCACACGGCTCAACATGGTCTGTGACATCCCACCAGCAGTCGCCACAGTATGTTGGAAGGTACCGGTGGCAAAGAAGTGTAGGGCTGCCATCACCTTCACCTTGGGGGTCAGCGCTGTAGGATACGGCCGGCCAGGCTGCATAAGTGGGGCCAACTGCACTGCCAAATCCTCAATCAGCTGCCTGGTGAAGCGGTACCGTTGGATGCTGTCCCGTTCCACCATCGTTGCCAGGTCTGGGAATGGTCTATGGACAGCAGGAGCCCTGCAGTGCAGAGGGGAAGAAAACAAGATTGTCAGTCACCCCACATATGCGGCATTGAACACACTCAATATCACAGCATACATCATTATGAGGCACAACTACATGAAGTGTGCAGTTCCGTAAGGACATGTATGGTACATACATGGCCAACATCTGTCATCACGGTTCAACAAGTGGCATCAATAAGTCCCAGGTTGGCCCATTGGATATCATGAGGCCGTGTCACAGTTCCCATCTCCTGCTGCCATGTCACAATCACCCCCCACAGTGACATGTGAGGTCAGATGTGCCCCAGGCATCACAGCTCAACAAAGGTACATTCCCAGGGACCCTGTATTGCCACATGGACACTGGCATTACATGGAGTATCATGTATACACAACAGCAAAACAACCATGACCCCCACAGGTAGTGGTCCCACTTGCCACTGCAGGACAGACATGGACGTCTGTGACACACACACGCACAACATCAAAGTCCATGCACACACAACGTGGATGTGGAGACTGTCTCCCATTGTGCACATGAAATCAGAGACATTGTAAACACTACATGCACACAGACTGTGGTGGACCATCACTATTGTGCCACTGGGACACCCTGGCTCAAACATACCATCCCACATGGGACTCACGGGGTATGTGACATGACATACACATACACCACCCTGAAATGTGACCATGGCACATGCACAGATATGAACAGTTGCACATCACAGTGGTCATGTACACGTAACACCCAGGATCCTGTCCCCATGAACACGTGCACAGCCTGGGGGTGGCTGCCCCCAGGTGACACCCACAGGACAACATGTACACCAACATACACACAATAGGAAATGCAGCCTTACATGCCTTATGATACAGTTTGGACAGGCTGTCGTGTTGTAGGTGTGCCCCTCACTCCCTGGGAGCAATCTGTGGCTGGCATATGTTCATCTGAGACAGGCATGGTGACATATGCCAGTCACTTGTACAGGGATGCGTTGAACAGCAATGGACCGATCGGTGCGCCCGGCAGGCCCATTGCATTCAATGTGTGCGGGTACGCGTTGTACCCCTGTACGCGTTGTACCGCAATGGACCGATCGGTGCGCCCGGCCGGCCCATTGCATTCAATGTGTGCGGGTACGCGTTGTACCCCTGTACGCGTTGAGCAGCAATGGACCGATCGGTGCGCCCGGCCGGCCCATTGCATTCAATGTGTGCGGGTACGCGTTGTACCCCTGTACGCGTTGAACAGCAATGGACCGATCGGTGCGCCCGGCCGGCCCATTGCATTCAATGTGTGCGGGTACGCGTTGTACCCCTGTATGCGTTGAACAGCAATGGACCGATCGGTGCGCCCGGCTGGCCCATTGCATTCAATGTGTGCGGGTACGCGTTGTACCCCTGTACGCGTTGAACAGCAATGGACCGATCGGTGCACCCGGCCGGCCCATTGCATTCAATGTGTGCGGGTACGCGTTGTACCCCTGTACGCGTTGAACAGCAATGGACCGATCGGTGCGCACCCATTGACAATGGCCTAGCCTGGCAACGGACGCGTTTTCGAAATTCGAACGAGTCGGTTGCTGGAAATTCAGTTGGTCACCCACAACAATGTTGCAAAATCATGTATGTCATGAAGTTGAAGATTTGAAGGATGCTGTGGGCGTGTATTGGTGCTGCTATTCCATGGATTGGCCAGATTCAGAAGATGCAAATGACTTGGACCTATCACTTTGGACACATGGGACAGTATCTGCCTCTGCAGCACATATATATTGCTGGCTGTTCCCCTGAGAGCTCACTTGCCTGCACTACATGCTCCAGGACAACATCTGCCACTGCACTGCTGCTGTCTCTGCCCCCTCTGGACCCTGCAATGGCACGTACTGTGGAGAGAGCCCCAGCCTTCAGCCTTGAGGAGAACCAGGCCCTGCTGGACAGCCTACTTCCACAGTACAGCAAGCTGTATGGGACACCAGGGGAGCAGGTGAGTGTTCTGTGCACTGCCTTTCTGAATGTGCATTTTGTCTGACTAGCAAGGCTGAAAGTCTGCACCCCACTGGCTAGCAGGCTCAATGAGTAGTTGTCACCCCCCATAGTGTGTAGTGACATGCACTGGACAGGTATGGTGCAGTGACAGTGCATTTGAACAAGGTTTTACTTCCCATGCAATGATACCATGTAGTGACTTCTGGCAAACTGTCCATGGGCAGCGTTGCACTGCCTGTGTACATCATGTGCCCCTGTGATTGAGACATGTATATACAACTGTGTCATGCACGGATATGTTGCATGTGTAGTTATGGCCTTTTCACTTTGTCATCCTCACAGGTTAATGCCCATCGGAAGCAGGAGATCTGGAAGGACATCGTCCGGGCTGTCCGGTCCGTGGGGGTCTACAAGCGCCGGATCCGCAACTGCCAGAAGAGGTGGCAGGACCTTCGGGGCTGGACCCGGAGGATTGCACGGGTCCAGCTGAAGCTGTTGCCTCCTCGCAGGAGGGGCGGAACACGGACCCTGACCCCCACATGCTCCAGATCCTGGCGGTGGTGTTTCCAGACCTGGATGGGCAGCTGAAGGCCAGACAGCAGCAAGGAGGGGGTGAGTCAAAGACTGCACTGTGAACTCTGTATTACATGCTATGTGCCCTCCTCTGGCCTGGTTAAACTGCCACAGTACAGCAGTCATGTTGTCCAGGAGCCATGTCCCTCTATTGTGCACTGCCCACTCCTCATCTGATACCCAGGTGTGGCCCTTACATTCAGGGAATTGTGTCACTTGGGACTGTGTCCTTGCAGTTTGCTTCACTCAAGGTGGGGGACAGCATCTGTTTCCCTAACTCTGTTGTGGGCATCATGGGTGGGTCCATTGTTCACACAATGCCTGTGTTTGGACATGTAATCTGCGTGTTGCTTTCATATGCGGTCCACTTGCTGAGCTGAGCCACCACATGTGCCTGGGGTATCTGGCACACACCCATGCAGCGGGTGGGAACAATGTTTGGGCCCCAGGAGTGTGCAGATTACGTGTGTGACACATACATAGCCAGCTATCCACTGTCCAGGGCTCATCCCTCATTCATGTGGGGCAGGACAGTCATGCCTACTCCAGCCCATCCAATACACCTGTACTCCCACTCCCGGGTATCAGCTGACACGTTGTGCGCAGTGATTTGACCCCTCAGGTGTCTGCCTCTGTGTCAGTGTGCTGTGGATTTGTTGCCAGGACTGCTGGGGTGTTTCTCGGTAGGGGCCCAGCATGCGACTGGAGATGTGACCATAGGAGACGATACTTGTGTGTCACATAGGTGTTTGATCAGCTGCCCGTGCAGACTGGGGTATGCGAATGTGAAGTTCAGGCAGCTGTTTCCCATTCACAGCAGATTGTGAGGGGCTCAGGTTCAGAGGGTAGTGTCACAGGTCTCCCATATGTCCAATCGGTATGACCTGGACAGATGAGGGTTAAGATGATGTGTTGTGTGGGGGATGTACATGTGCACTTGTGCAGCTCCAGGACTTGCATTCCCCATGACCTACTATTGTGACACAGTGCAGAGTGTTGTTGTCTGGCTGCCAAGTCATACATCACTGAGACAGTGATGTATGACTTAGCAGTCATGCCTCCGCCATGGCATGTGTCTACTTATTGGTGATCCTGCAGGGGAGTGACATGTGCTACATGCACACCATTGTGGTGATGGCTATCAGGACATGGGTGCATCATGGTGTCTGTCGCTGGTATGCATCACATGCATTTCCTATTTGACTCTGGGCATCCCTTTCATCCGGAAACCTGTACTGACTCAGTGGCAAGAGTTGTGATGTGTGCATGTCCACATGCTACACCGTGTCCTCTGCACTGTCCAACTACTGTGTAGTTGGTGCATGTGTCCACACTGGGGTGTTGCTATCCAACAGACACCAGACAGATGGGTGCAAGGCCATGTGGAATGTGAGTGCCATGGTTGGCATCAGACTGACAATTGGCTTCTCCTGTTCAGTTAGGGCACTTTTAGCAATCTTCAACTAATGATGCCAGGGCTTGCTCTGTAATGTGCTGTGCTCACAGTGGTGTGTGCGTTTGGTGCAGGTGACTGATGTCTGTCTGTTTCCCCATTGTTTGCAGATACATCCACGGCCACGGAAGGGGACAGCTCCACGGACCAGGAGGAGCCGGAGAGCCAGACTGGGTCAACAGCCGAGGAGTGGTCGGAGGGACCCAGTGGCACGGAGGGCGAGGGGAGCCACACTGAGCAGTCTTCAGCAGCATCCACCTCAGCTGAGGACCACAGCGGCTCGGAGGATGACTCCCTTATGGAGGCGGGTGTCAGCAGCCACCACACCCCAGATAGTGTTGCTGTCCCCGCCACCACCAGCACCACCACCGCCCTCCCATCGGCTCCCATTCCCCAGGTCTGTGGAGGCTCCCATGTTCGGGAGCGTGTCTCCTTTGGGCCAGGCACCGCACCCCCTGCCCCTGTGTCCCCTGCTGCCCTGAGTGAGGAGTCTGTGTACCTCCTTCGCCAGCTCCATGTAGGGCAGACAGCCATGCTGAGTGTCCTCCATGCGCACACCGCTCTGTTGACTCAGCTGGTGTCGTTCATGGAGGGCATCTCATCGGGCATGTCTGACCTACAGAGGGGCAATAGGTCCATGGACTCCTCCCTGACGGCAGCAGTGTCCCTCCTCAGACAGTCCCTCACCCCTCCTGCCTCTGCTCGATCCACACTCCCCAGCACCTTACCCGTCCCAAGCACACACACACCGGCACAGGCACACACCAGCACACAGACACACACGCCACAAACAAAATGCACACGCACGCACAGTCAGGGGACTGAAACCAGACTCACAGGGGATGGGGCCCTGGAACACACACACGCATCCACGAGCACTGCGCAGTCCTCAGTTGCCTCTCCCTCCAAAGCACCCTCCCTTGCCTCACCTGCAACCCCAAAGACCCAGTGGCTCTTCCTCAGTGACCTCGGCCTCTTCCCCTCCGATCCAGCTGATACAGCATTCAGGGGGAAGAGGAAGCCCACCCACATGGAGCAGAGTGCCCCTCGCCCCCGGACACCCTCCCCCAGGTGCAGACAGACTGAGGCCCCCACCCGCAAGTCCCCCGGAGTCGTAAGAGCAAGACCCCGCCGCCGCCCTGCAGCTCAGGCACCAGGTCTCCTTCCTCCATCCCTCAGGCCCCCACTCCACAGGTGCCCCCACCACACCCTGCCCCAGGTTCCAACACCCACAGATATACCATCCCCAAGAGGATCCGGCCTTCTCCCCCTGCCACTTGCTCTCCCGGCACCACACCCCCGCTGCGCTTGTCTGTGCCACTGATGTGGTGAGGGTGTCCTCCCCTCTGTCCAGTCCACCTTGCCTGTTCCCCATTCTCCTCCCCTGGTGGTAGGCACTGCAGTGGAGTCCACTACCACCCTGTCTGACTTGGGCACTGCAGTGCGGACCTGTCCACTCCATCTGCAGGGTCCACTGCAGTCGTGCCGGCACCCACAACATCTGAGTCATGCCCCCAGTTGTGCCGGCACACACCATGTCAGACACCTCCACTGCAGTTGTCAGTGGCTCGCCAGCATCCACCACCCCTTCCCTGCTTCCTCCTGGTGAGCCCTGATCCTGTCCCTGCGGTGCCTGGCCTGCCCCCCCGGTTGCCCCTCCTAGTGGATTGTCCCTGGTTTTGTGCAGTGCAGGCATGCGTAGGGTGACATCTGCCACTGTCACCCTGTTTGGACTTTGACAATGGACTGGCCATTGGCCTTTGTGTTTATTCTGGACTTTCACTTTTATAAACACATATGCTGAATAAAGCAACTTTCTGTTCTCTAGTGCTTATGCTTCTGATGTACATGTTGTTGATGATGCTAACCATGCCCTTGCTGCAGTGATGGTGATATTTGGTCTCATGATAATGAAGTGTTACTGTGCAGGAACACATGTGGTCCAGGGGGAATGTGTCCTATCCTGTGGTGTATCCATGTCATCCATAGCAGCATCTGAGGGTGTCATGTGTTCAGTATTTGGCAATGGGATTTCCTACTTACATTAGCAATTTCACATCTGTGGCTTCCACCCCTGCACATCTGTTGTGCCTGCCATTGTTCAATTCGTCTACTTCCCTGACCGTGTGGCCATCTCCACTGGACATGCAGGTTTGGGCATCAATGGGGAAGGACTCATCTGTGTTGTCAGTGCAACATTGCTATACAAGTGTGTTGGATCTGTGCTGATGATTTCGTGGGCACTTCCATGACCAGCCTGATGTGACAGGAGCCTTCATTTGGTGCTAATTGTTGATTGTGTGACCAAGTGCTCAGCTGACATGATGTGGCCCTACTGAGGCAACATATGGCACAGCTTTCCTCACACAGGAGTGGAGTCCCCTCATGGCAGTGTGTACTCCTGTGACATTGCCTGCGCCCAAGGTGTGTGTTGTATGAGCATGTCTGTGTGTTCACTTCCGTTTTGCTGTGCATGCTGTGATCCCTAGTGTTGTACCTGTTTGTGATGCTTGCTGAGTTGACCTATGTTCCCCCAAAGTCTTCTCCCTGGGTTCTCTGTGATGTGGGTGCATGGCACATTACTGGTCATCAGGGTGTCACCCATAGGTGTGTTTGCTGTCAGGGCTGAGTTTGTGTGCAGACGCAGATGGGTCACAGTCAGGTTTCCCCTTGGCACTTGTTGTTTGCACCTGTCATGTGATTTCCAGTTTGTGTTATCTTTCAGTGATTGTGACACATTGTGTGTGTGACTGCTGGCACTCCTCAGGGTCCGGGCTGCAATGTTGGTTGTTGTCTATGTGTGTTCTTTGTGGGTGACCTTGGCTTCTTCATTGGTGTGTGACTGTGGCTGGGATCCCATTGGTTGGTGTGGTATTGCCGTCATGTCCATGTACAGCGTAGTGTGCAGTGTGTCAGACATTCAGGAGTCTTGTTGAGTGGCCATGTGTGATGTGTTTCTGCACCTTGGTTCCCACCCACCACCCTGGAATTGTCATGGGTGCATGTGCAATGTCACCAGTGCATGTGTGCTTCACTGCTCCACATTGTTGGAGGTCGAGGTGTGTGGTGTTGAGTGTGTGCAGATGAGAGTTGTTGCCCGGCTAGACCCCTGCCTCCATGTTGGCCTTGGCTTACTGGCCGTGCTGATTGATTTGTGCTTGTGTAGGTGTGATGGTAGTTTGTTGCTCAGGACACATGACTGTGGTTCACAGTGTGAACGACATTTAGCTTTGTCATCACAGTGGGATTGTAATGCAGCCCAGGGTCACCACATTGTGGGGGCCCTGGGGGTAGTGCTGTGGTGTGTCTGTGTCTTGCTGTGTCAGTTGCTGTTCCTACGTGCCTGTGTGACATGTGTGATTTGTGCTCCCTCTCATCTGACAATGCCTGATTGCCCACATAGGGGATTTGGATCCATGAGTTACCTTTGTGTGGCACTGTATGCACATCTGTATGATTGGTATTCAGGCCTCCTCATGTGTTGTGTGGTTGCCTGGGGACACTGGCACCACCCCCCCTCACCTGTTGTGTTTGATGTGCAGTGTGGGTCTGCCTGATTGTGTTTGTGCATCTGCACCACTGCATTGGCATATCTTAGGTGTGCCATTGGCTGTATGTAGTTTGTTGGGTTTCCCCTGCTGTCCCTGGGACTCCTAGGTCATCAGTCAGCACAATGATCATGGTTTGTGTGTCCCATTGCTGCCATGCTATGGTATCTGTTCACCTCACATCTACAGTCTCCACAGGGTATCTGCATTTGTGTGCCCATTGGTGCAAATATGTGGGTCTGCATTCTGATGGTCACTTCTGTCATTGTGGCATTGATGAATGTTGACTGTGTCAGCCCCCATGGGTGTTGTTTGTCTGCACATGGCCAAAGGTATGTCTTATTTGCACTGCAGTATTTGCCTCCCCCAATCTATGTTGCAATGGGACACATGCACTACTTTGCCACTGATGTGTTTTATGTTCTGTGACCAGGAATCATCCATGCAGTTTGGCAGTTGCAGCTTTTTCTTTGTCAACACTAACATTTTGGTCACTGTGATGATGGGGGTTTGGACCCCATTGCCACATTGGTCATGGCCTGCTTGCATTGTGGGGGCCACACACATATATGTGTGGCACATGTGATAGGGGGTCACATTGTATGTTCAAAGTCATGTTCAGTGTTGTAGGCATTTGACACAGTCTACACACGCTTGTCATGGTGTTGGGGGGATGTCTTTTTCTTTCATTCCCTAGGTTGTGGTGTGCTGGTTGTGTCATGCATTGTCCATCCTATGAGTGGGGGTGGTGTTGGTGGTAGGCATCCAGCCCCCCATGGGTAGAGGTGATAGTAGTGGTAGGCATCCAGCCCCCCCTGGGTAAGGGTGGTAGTTGTGGTAGGCATCCAGCCCCCCCTGGGTAAGGGTGGTAGTAGTGGTGGGCATCTGGCACCCCCCTGGCTAAGGGTGGTAGTAGTGGTAGGCATCCAGCCCCCCCTGGGTAAGGGTGGTAGTGATGGTGGGCATCCAGCCCTCCTGGGTAAGGGTGGTAGTAGTGGTAGGCATCCAGCCCCCCCTGGGTAAGGGTGGTAGTAGTGGTAGGCATCCAGCCCCCCCTGGGTAAGGGTGGTAGTAGTGGTGGGCATCCGGCACCCCCCTGGGTAAGGGTGGTAGTAGTGGTAGGCATCCAGCCCCCTGGGTAAGGGTGGTAGTGGTGGTGGGCATCTGGCACCCCCTTGTGTAAGGGTGGTAGTAGTGGTAGGCATCCAGCCCCCCCGGGTAAGGGTGGTAGTAGTGGTGGGCATCCGGCACCCCCCTGGCTAAGGGTGGTAGTAGTGGTAGGCATCCAGCCCCCCCTGGGTAAGGGTGGTAGTAGTGGTGGGCATCCGGCACCCCCCTGGGTAAGGGTGGTAGTAGTGGTAGGCATCCAGCCCCCCCTGGGTAAGGGTGGTAGTAGTGGTGGGCATCCAGCCCTCCTGGGTAAGGGTGGTAGTAGTGGTAGGCATCCAGCCCCCCTTGGTAAGGGTGGTAGTTGTGGTAGGCATCCAGCCCCCCTGGGTAAGGGTGGTAGTAGTGGTGGGCATCCGGCACCCCCCTGGCTAAGGGTGGTAGTAGTGGTAGGCATCCAGCCCCCCCTGGGTAAGGGTGGTAGTTGTGGTAGGCATCCAGCCCCCCTGGGTAAGGGTGGTAGTAGTGGTGGGCATCTGGCACCCCCCTGGCTAAGGGTGGTAGTTGTGGTAGGCATCCAGCCCCCCCTGGGTAAGGGTGGTAGTAGTGGTAGGCATCCAGCCCCCCCTGGGTAAGGGTGGTAGTGGTGGTGGGCATCCAGCCCTCCTGGGTAAGGGTGGTAGTAGTGGTAGGCATCCAGCCCCCCCTGGGTAAGGGTGGTAGTAGTGGTAGGCATCCAGACCCCCTGGGTAAGGGTGGTAGTAGTGGTAGGCATCCAGCCCCCCCTGGGTAAGGGTGGTAGTGGTGGTGGGCATCTGGCACCCCCCTGGGTAAAGGTGGTAGTAGTGGTAGGCATCCAGCCCCCCCTGGGTAAGGGTGGTAGTAGTGGTGGGCATCCGGCACCCCCCTGGGTAAGGGTGGTAGTAGTGGTAGGCATCCAGCCCCCCCTGGGTAAGGGTGGTAGTAGTGGTAGGCATCCAGCCCCCCCTGGGTAAGGGTGGTAGTAGTGGTGGGCATCCGGCACCCCCCTGGCTAAGGGTGGTAGTAGTGGTAGGCATCCAGCCCCCCCTGGGTAAGGGTGGTAGTAGTGGTGGGCATCCGGCACCCCCTGGGTAAGGGTGGTAGTAGTGGTAGGCATCCAGCCCCCTGGGTAAGGGTGGTAGTAGTGGTGGGCATCCGGCACCCCCCTGGGTAAGGTTGGTAGTAGTGGTAGGCATCCAGCCCCCCCTGGGTAAGGGTGGTAGTGGTGGTGGGCATCTGGTACCCCCCTGGGTAAGGGTGGTAGTAGTGGTAGGCATCCAGCCCCCCCTGGGTAAGGGTGGTAGTAGTGGTGGGCATCCGGCACCCCCCTGGGTAAGGGTGGTAGTAGTGGTAGGCATCCAGCCCCCCCTGGGTAAGGGTGGTAGTAGTGGTAGGCACCAGCCCCCCCTGGGTAAGGGTGGTAGTGGTGGTGGGCATCTGGTACCCCCCTGGGTAAGGGTGGTAGTTGTGGTAGGCATCCAGCCCCCCTGGGTAAGGGTGGTAGTAGTGGTGGGCATCTGGCACCTCCCTGGCTAAGGGTGGTAGTAGTGGTAGGCATCCAGCCCCCCCTGGGTAAGGGTGGTAGTAGTGGTGGGCATCCGGCACCCCCCTGGCTAAGGGTGGTAGTAGTGGTAGGCATCCAGCCCCCCCTGGGTAGGGGTGGTAGTGGTGGTGCGCATCCAGGCCCCTGTGTGCATATGTGGCTTTGGTGATGGGCATCCCGCCCCTATGGTGCTGCTGTTGCTGGTGTAAGTAATTTCTGCATCCCTCTGTGTGTGTGTGATGTGTCGTGTACGTGTTGTATGTGTTTTGTGGTTGGTGTCTGACTTACCTTCTGCGCCGTACGCGTCCGTGCCTGTTCCGGTGGTAAATGTAGAATATTGGTAGGATCGGGACGAAGGGATTCATGGTTGGTTCGTGTCGTTCGTCTTTCTCGTTGCTTCGCGTCGTCCTCGTCGCTGGCGTGTTCGCCTCGTAGCCGTGGATTGTGTTGTGGTGCGAATCGGAGCTTATGTGCGCCTCTCCCGGAAGCTTTGACGTGCCGGACGTAGCGACGGGTTCGGCACGTACGGAAAGTGCATCGTACTTGTCCGGCCGGACGGGGCTGCATTTTCCCTTCCGTGCGACTCGATTCTGCGTTTCCGGATTCGCTTCGGTCGGAGAACAGGACCTGGATTGGGTGAGTACGACTCGGCCGGATTCTGTGCTGTTGTGCGCATCGTACTTACTCGTTCGGTATGATGTACGGTTCGGTCGGGAAACAGGCATTCGCATGGCTTTTTTCCCGACCGAATGGTATTGGGTGCGCCTCCGACCGAGATCGGAATCGGCCCCTAAGTGTCACAAACCATGTTGGTGTACCTAAGTTCCGTAACATACACTTCAGTTCTCCATGACGACGATACCAATACTCATTTGTTCCTCGTTGACATATCATCAAATTAATTAACTGTGCTTCTAAATTTTCATCTGTTTGTTGAACTTTCTCCACAAATTCTTTCGCTGAAAGAAGTGATTGATGAACTCCAGTTTTCAGTATGTGGTTCACTGCATAGGACAGAGAAGACAGATCACTTTCAAACAAAAGGTGAAATATATGGTATACACTGCCGGAATCTAGGATCTTCAGAGTATAATCTTGTTGAGCGATATTCTGAAGCTGGAATACGTACAGGTCGGTCATCATATCGTCCACCTTCTCCAGTAGCAAACAGCTGTGGAAAACAACGAGCTTCTAAGCTTTTCTCCCATACACTCATTGGAGTTCCTTTGCTTTTTTCATTTGAAATAACTCAATACTGTTTCCTATTACTTCTTTTGAATGTAGAGGACATATTGTGTAATGTTCATAAATCTCTTCACTCCTTGACTTCTCCACTTTTTCTATTTGACCACTTGAAATTTCAGATTCATCTTCCAAACTTATTTCCTGTTGTTCCACATTTACACTTTTATAATAAATATTATTCTCCACAAGATATAACGTAGCCTTTTGAAGTTTTTTAACATCCACAAATTCTTGCCATATTTTCTGACTCTTTGTTGGTACTCCATTTACTAGAATGACTACTGCTTCATTTTCATCTTTGTCTCCACCACTAATTTCAATATTTTTCTTAAAATTCAAAGGTAAGTACACTACTCTTCCTTTCAGCCCTCTTTGTAAGTCTGTTGGTGGCAGTTTACCTGTTTTACCATGCGAATTATAGTTTGAAATGGATGAACAGATTGAATTAGAACTGACTCATATGTATTCAAATCTGCCAGTTCCTCCGGAATAGCTACTAATTCTAACTTATTATGTACTGCTCTAGCGGGCATTTTGTTCTCTTCTAATTTGTTATAACAATATTTACAAATACGTTGATTACTGCCTAACTCAAATTGACCTTCCACTAACAAGTAAGTTGCAAATTCTTTCCATTTATCATTATTCTTCTTTTCAGATTTCAAATACAAATCAACATTCCTAGTTTGAAATTTATAATTAGTACGTCGACAACAAACACAAACATAGTTTGGAATTTCAGAGCACACTATGTTAAACTTTCCAATTTCTTCTTCAAACTGATCAATTATAATCACTTTCCCATCTTCAACATCTGTAATTGTCAAACTTTCACTTTCTATACACTGCTCTTCTGAACCAAAATATCGGAACTGAATATCATCACACTTTTTTTGTACATCTGATAAAGAACATGTAAAAGAGCTGTATTTAGTTCACCTAAACATAATGCAGGACTTTTTACATAGTACAGTTTCCTTACAAACTTCCGCATTTCTGAATGGTGTACTGCTAACATCCTTAAGTGATGAAAAACACTTTTACACACTTTTCTTGAAAGACAAGCCAGAGAATGCCCATGTTTCTCAGTATATTTTCTTACATTACAAGGATCTAGTGTTTGTAACAACCTAATCTTCTGTTTTACACTTTTCTGTGTATATTCTCGTAACAAATTTCGCATTATATCAATAGATTCCTGTCAAATACTACAAATACTGCTACAACCCCACTTATACACAGGAGCTTGTGTGCGTTTCCCTTGCACTTCTTCAGCTATTAACTGTTCTGCACTAATAGTAACCATTTCCTCTTTTGCAACAGGACAACCATTCTGAACTTCATAGCAACGACCTCCAGTATCAACTGCAAATGGTAAACAATTTTCTTGGAAGTAACTCTCTTCATTAAAAAAAGGTTCACTATTAGATGTATGTTTCCATTTTCCACTGAAGATTTTACAAAAGTTGCTTCTGTTCACACGTCTTTTTTTTTTTTACTTTTGTCTTTCAGAATCTTCATTGTTTTATCCAACACTTTCATCCTCTTCAAAATGAAAATGAATATTTTTTGTTTTAACTTAAAAGCAGTATCCACTATGCTTTCAACACGCTGTTTCTGTTTCAATTGCAGCACTTTCTTTTTATATTTGCGGCATCCTTTTATTAAATTCTGAATTACTCTATTTCGAAAAGCTCTTTGACGAATTTCTTGAAAATGTTTTTGTCTACGGGTAACAAATACTCTTTCCTTATGTTTTTTTTTTTTGCAATTTGAAGTCGAAGTCTGCTTCTCCTTACTTGAATTTTTTTTATTTTTCCTTTGTGTGATGTTATTTTTATTAAATGTTCGTAGTACTTTTTTTTAGAAATTGTCTAGTGTTTTTACCAGAAGAAACTATTTTTGTAGTACTCTGATTTTCTTGTAATGCACATTTTTCACTTTTCTTTAAGTAGATTGCCTTTTTGTTTTTCCTTTTTTTTCCAGTTCTTCTAGGCATTTTCAATTTTTAATCCAAACAAAATAATTTTCTGCGAATGAAAAAAAAGTTTCAATTATTTGTTATATTTGTTCAATATGTCAAAATAATCACATACAATTATATAAGTTCCATTGGCGACTTGCAGAGGAAATGCTGCATGGTACTGGAGCGGAATAAGGGAACAGTAGGGTGGCAGGTACTGTCATCTGACATACCGCACGTATTTATTGAATTATTTAGATTCACCTTCCCATTTTATATGTGACTCCACTACCTCCTACTTTTCCCCTCGCCCCCCCGCCCCATGAACCCCACCGTCCCACGCCACTTCCTCTGCAACCCACTACAGATAACTTTGTAGATACTATTTTGTAAAATTGTTATCTGTATACTTAGAGTGATATTCTCAACTAAATGGCACATGTAAACGTTACCCTTATTAGTTTAACACTTCTATCGGCAACTTAGCAAGCATAACACTGCACCATATTAGCAAAAATATGGTACAGGCTTACATTTCATTGTGGATGTACATAAACAAGTACAGATCAACTGTTAGACAGCAACAAAAACCACCGACATGGAGATGGAGAGGGGGAAAGATTAAGGGACACATTTACAAGGAGCCATCGCCGAATTAACGGCACTTTATCGCAGCCAAACTCGTGATAAATTTACCCCCCATTCAAAAGCCGGTGTTAACAGCCCACAGCACCAGTATACCCGCGATAGCAGCCTCAAAAAACATCGCCACAGACGACCCTCGCAAATATCGCTAATGAGATGCAGAGTAGGCGTTCCCGTGACAAAAGCCGAGACAACAGCACACCTCAACATTCACAACGACCAGCCACATCCGCGATAAAAACACAAAACGGGCGATAAGGCGCGTTAGCACCAGGAAATTTACACCTGATCTGACCTGGTGTAAAGTTGGACGGCAGACAGCACCACCAAAGGGAGCCCCGCCCAGGGCCACATCCGAAGGGCAACAGATGCCATGGAGCAACTCATCATGTGGCACGGACACCCAACAGGGCCACAACACCCACCGCCAACACCCCAGGACCCCATCCCACACCCGGAACACCCCCCCGGCACCACCCCCAACGCCGGACAAAGAAATTGCACACCAACACCACCATCCCCAAAACAAACATCTTGCCTGATGTCTCACAAGCAGCAAAATAAACATACATGCGTGACCAGAAAATGGAGAATCAGTCATACAGCAATGCAACCACCAACACAAAACACCACACAAACAAAAGCAGAAACATCCCCTAGGATGAGTCCTAGCTGCTCCCACTGGACAATCCGTAGCACACAGCCCAGTAGACCAAATACAAGACAAGATGGTGTGCCATGCGCGCAACAAACGAAACAGAGGGAGAGAGCGAGGGAGAGAGACGGAGTGAGATAGCACAAGCAGCGCAAGGACGCACGGGCACCTGGCTCCACATGCCAACATATGTGTGTGCATCGCCATCCGTACACCATGAGCCCAAGGCCGTGTCCCAATCTCAGCGCCAAAGCCACATCACATTCCCAAAATGAAAGTAGCAGTGAGACAAACATCAGGGATGAAAGCACCATTGTCCCAATGCAGAAGCCGAGAGGATACCTGCACCTCTGACCTTGGTCCCGAACACGCCTGGAACACCCTGATAGAGATACAATGGCATATGGGGACGACTCCCACACCACGCATTCCGCAAATAAATCATCCGACTTATCCACAGCCCACACATAGAAGCCCCTGCCTGTGGTACCCCCGCATGGGAAGGCCTTGACACCCACGGAAACAGCAACCCATGTCCCACAACGTTGCACACACATTCAAATTATTGCTCAGAGCTGTGTCATATCCTCCACACAACAGCCGCAGTCCAGAAGAGTGCCTGTTCACGAGACGCACCAACGCAATGGCAGGCCATACCGGGCACATGCACAACACCCGTCACGTGGAACAGTACCGTGCACGTATGCTGCATTTACTGGGCGCACTGCCACTGGCAGTGCTGTGGATCAGTTACAGGCTCAGCTTCCGCATTGCCCACGTCACCTGCATCCAGCCCTGGTTCCACTGCCGAACATGCACATTTGAGTGTCCCATGGATCTGTGCCTATCCAACACAACTGTTGATGAATTGGACTATGACTTGTGTTTGCGCACCCTGTTGGATCACGAACAGGAGTGTAACCGAGACAGCCGTGCATGGGATGCCATGACATACTGCGTATGTATTGGTAGTTGTGCATGGGAGATGGCACAATTTCTCGTCTGCAGTGACCACATCGAGGCGCTTCCCTATTGGGCTGTGTTGCGGATCGGTGACACGGCGTGGGCTGAGCACACCTGCCCGGACCACCTAATGGATTGGCTCACCCTGGTGTTCCTTGAACACGACAACGACGTACTATTGGAACACATTGCACATGAATCTGCACAGGCATTCATGGACGAGTAGCTACGTACCTGCAGCCACATCCTATTGCCACCCACAGCACATGGCCCAACAACTAGTTGCACAGTGGGGATTGCTCACATATCCCACCACAACAGAGCACACGTCTCCCGTCGGTCGGGTTCTGGATGCATGTGCATGGAATAACGCGTGTGCACACACACCTGTCCAAGGCGACGCAGGTCCATGGTCCGAGCAACACATCGTCGTTTGGCAACTTTGCCAATTCGGACACACTGCTGAGTGAGAGCACACACATGGCGATGTAGCACGACATGCGAACCTGTCGGACCCTCACACCTGATCACTGTCGGCAGAGCAGACAATTGCCGCACCCCGGAGGCAGAGCACCATACAGACCCCACGTACAGTCAGTCGTGCCCCCTCACACGGGGCACTGTGCAGACGCCAAACAACACATGACTCGTCCAGCAAGGCAAGGTGGGCTGTGAGCGTTGCCATATGTGTAAGCCTGGGCGGTGAACTACGCTACGCTGGCGGAGCTTGCGTAGTTTCGCGATTCGCGTAGAACGCGAAGTTACCGTGCACTACGCAATTTGCGGCGTAGCATAGCTGTTTTTCTTCTTCGCGCGCTCAATATACGTTCTTGCTTGCGCGGTAACGACCTACCGTGATTCTGCGTTCGCCGACGCGACTTCCTATCCGTTCGTGGGCGCCACGAGATTTGGAATCCGGCCGCACGATCCCGCGAGAGTGTGCGAACGCGAACACGTCATTCGGACGCGCGATCTGACTTCCGGCGGCAGTGTTGGTAAGATCGCGATCCCGAACACGAAGAAACTACAATCTGGCGAAGAATATCTCTCGAGCATCATAAAACCTTCTCGAAAATGATGATTTTGCTCCAAAAAACTCCTCAGATTGTGATTTGGCTGTAGTTTTTTGTGCAAGGAGTCCTTTTTCTTTTTTTACTTTTTTTTCCAAGAGGAAGGAAGTGTCCCTGATTCTCAAACTTCCTGTTCCTGTCCAGCAGGCTCCTCCCAGTGCTTTGTCCATGTGCTGTTCACTTTTATTTGGATTTGGAGCTGGAAGGATCACTTTTTGTGTCTGTCTGCTGCATCATATCATTGGATTGGATTTGAGGACTTTTGGATTTGAGATTTTACAAGTAAGTTGGAGAATTGGTGTACTTGTTTGTTTGATTGGGGCTTGTTTGTACCTACATTTTTTGGGGGATTTCTATCGTTTTTAAAATTTATTGTTGTGGCCTGTAGTTTCGGTAGGGGCCTTGTTGTTTTTCTTTGATTGGAATTTCAGCCAGTAGGCCCAGACTAGAGCCAGAGGTACCCATGGGTGCATGTTTCTGTGGTGTCTGTTGAATTTAAACATCATGTAGGGCATGCATGGATGGCATTGGATTAAATTGGTAAATGTGTTTTTTGGGGTGTATTTCACTTTTTGGGTGTAATATATACCTTTGTTGGATGTGTGTGTGTGCTTGTTGTGTAACTTTCCAACCTTTCGTAGCCCTGTGGATTTTCGTTTTTGCATTTTTGTATTAAAGCTGTGTTGTTTAGCACTGCAGGCCTCCTTTGTCTGGTCATATTATTATAGGCCTGCTTGAGTTCATTGTTTTCCATGGCCTGTTGTGACTGTGAGTGACCACGTGGCTTGGGGCCATTTTGTGGTGGTAGTTTAGTAGTGTGCTGCTTTTTCCATATAGGCCTGCATGTCTTTTCTTTGTTCCCCTTGGCTTATGCTTGTTGTGAACTTGTGGGTGGCCTGGCCATGTGGTGGCGGCCATTTTGTGGGACCAGCCACTGTGCTTTTGCCATAGGCTTCCAAGCTTGCGGCCTAGTCTGACAGTAGGCCCAGAGGTAGTCATCCTCATGGGTGCATAAAAACTGTTTGTGTTGTCTGTTGAATTGTAACATCATTTTGGCCATGGATGGCATTCAATTGAATTGCAAAATGTGGGTTTTGGGGTGGTATTTCAGTTTTTGGGTGTGTGTTAAATAAATAGGCCTTTTTAGCCAGTAGGTAACCCTGGGCGTTCAGCTCGCGGACTTTGGGCAACTCCGCACTGCGCGACAACGCAGACTTACACTTTTTATCTTCTTCGCGCGCTCAATATACGTTTTCGCGGGCGCGATAACGACTTTTTGTGACGATCGCGATGCCGAACACGCAGAATTTACAATCTGGCGAAGAATATCTCTCGAGCAGCATAAAACCTTCTCGAAAATGATGATTTAGTTCATTTTGCACAAAAAACTCCTCAGTTTGTCATTTAGATGTAGTTTGGTGAGCAAGGAGTCACTTTTTTTTTGTTTTACAATTTTTTTCACGAGGAAGGAAGTTGCCCAGAGTCTCCAACTGCCTGGTCCTGTCCTTTGTCTTCACTTTCTTGTTATTTTGGGTGGCCTGGCCATGTGGGTGGCGGCCATTTTGTAAAGCCAGGCATTGTGCTTTTGCCATAGGCCTGCATTGTCTGTCTTGTGTTCCTTTTCTTGTTGTTGTGGGTGGCCTGGCCATGTGGTGGTGGCCATTTTGTGGGACCAGCCACTGTGCTTTTGCCATAGGCCTCCAAGGCAGCTTGCGGCCTAGTCTGCCAGTAGGCCCGGAGTTAGTCATCCTCATGGGTGCATACAAACTGTTTCTGTGTTGTCTGTTATAATTTGTAACATCATTTAGGCCATGGATGGCATTGGATTTAATTGAAAAATGTGGGTTTTGGGGTGGTATTTCAGTTTTTGGGTGTGTGTTAAATAAATAGGCCTTTTCATCCACTAGGTAACCCTGGGCATTCAGCTCGCGGACTTTGGGCAACTCCGCAGTGCGCGACAACGCGGACTTACACTTTTTATCTTCTTCGCTCGCTCAATATACGTTTTCGCGCGCGCGATTACGACTTTTTGTGACGATCGCGATGCCGAACACGCAGAATTTACAATCTGGTGAAGAATATCTCTCGAGCAGCATAAAACCTTCTCGAAAATGATGATTTAGGTCATTTTGCACAAAAAACTCCTCAGGTTGTCATTTAGATGTAGTTTGGTGAGCAAGGAGTGACTTTTTTTTTGTTTTACAATTTTTTTCACGAGGAAGGAAGTTGTTGGGTGGCCTGGCCATGTGGTGGCGGCCACTTTGTGGGACCAGCCACTGTGCTTTTGCCATAGGCCTCCAAGCTTGCGGCCTAGTCTGCCAGTAAAGTAGGCCCAGAGGTAGTCATCAAGGGTGCATAACAACTGTTTCTGTGTTGTCTGTGGAATTTTGACATCATTTAGGCCATGGATGGCATTGAATTTAATTGCAAAATGTGGGTTTTTTGGGAGGGTCTATTTCACTTTTTGGGTGTGTTAAATAAATGCCCTTTTTGCGTGTGTAATTATAATTATGTGCTGTTGTAGTGGCTGTCTAACTTTCCAAACTGTTTTTAGCCATGTGGATTTTAGTTTTTGCATTAAAGCTGTGTGTGTTTTATCAGGCATCCTTTGTCTGCCCATATATAGGCCTGCTTGAGTTCATTGATTGCCGTGCCTTGTGCCTGTGAGTCACCATGTTGCTGGGGGCCATTTTTTGGTGGTAGTTAGTAGTGTGCTTTTTTTGCCACATATGCCTGCGTGTCACTCTTTCCATTGTTCTTCTTGTCTTACTGCTTCCAAATCCTTCCCCATTGCCAGCTGCAGCTCCCTGATGCTGCATAATACATCCCTCGTGATGCACAAATTTAGGCCAAACATGCTCCACTACATTTTAGTTTTTGTTCTTTACTATTCTTATTCTTCCAGATTGTACACACTACACAGTAGCCAGGAAAGCCCTGGCCTTGTTGTCAAAGTCTCATAAATGGCTACACTGTGTGTTGTTGTTCACTGAGTTTCTAAAATTTAATAATTGAGGCCACCACCACACACTAAGTTCTATATTATATTTGTTTGATTTGTGCTATCGTTTGACTGATGTTGTTCTGGCTTTTTTGCTTTTAGGTGCACAAAGACTGAGGAGGAGGTGTCATCATTGCCCGTTGCACTGCCAGACAGACATCCTGCTGCTGTACACAACGTGATGTGTGACCTGACCAGACATCTCTGCAACTGAGTGCTGCTGACATCTGAAGAAGATGGGCCCAAAGAAAGCAGGTACCAGGTCCTCCAGTGCCAAGAAAGTTGCTATTGAGAAGAAGGAACAGAAGAAGGAAGTGACACTTAAGCCTGGTGTGCCGCCCAATACCTTTTTTGGGAAAAAAAAAATTATGCCTGCAGCAACGGTGTCCGGGGGGCAAGCTGGGGGCAGCACCTCCGCATCAGTGGGCCCAACTCACCAACCCAGACCCAAGCACATGAGTGTGGAAGAGGTAGCCAGCCTAATGGTGGAAAGCAGTGATGCTGAGCCTGAGATAAACTTATCGCTATCTCAAAGTAGTACCCAATCAACGCAGGAGGAAACACAGCAGATAAGTGGTCAACAACAACAGCCGCAACCACCGCCCGCAATAGTAGTTGTTGTTCCTCCCGAAGTAGGGGCAGTTCAGGAAATTGAGCCTCATGCAGAGGTAGAAGAAGAAGCCACTCATTCGGAAGATCCATTGTCTTCCAAATCTCCAGCAAGGAAAAGGAGGGGTAGTCCATCAAGCTCTTCGCCAAGCCCCCCTTCTGATGATCTAGATGCCACTTGGAAGCCACAAACTGAGTCTGAGAGGGAGCCACGTCCCAAGACCAAGCTAGGGAAAAGGAAGGTTCCAGAAAGCCTTACACTTATGGAGGTCGATGTACAACAGCAGGATGATGATGATGAGCCAGTCATCACGAACATCACTCCCGGCCCCGAGGAGATGGAGACCAACATTATTACCCTATCCAAAATTGCTGCGAGGGATGTAGCACGCATACCTCCACAGGTAACACCACCAACACGACCTACAGCTTCCATATTTGCATTAGCAAAGGCCCGGCAGCGACCTACATCCAGCACAACCACCACCTCAGTAGAAGTAGGTAGTGGTACAGCAGCACAGAGTCAAATTCAACACACACCCTCCAGTTCATCCGCCATTGGAAGTGGCACCTCCAGCAGGAGGCCAAAGTTAAGCTCCCCAGTTTGGGACTTCTTTACGGTTAGCGAAAAGGAGGAGAACATTGCTATATGCTCCATTTGTAATACCTCTGTTAGTCGTGGTAAGCTTGGTACAAACTATGGTACCAGAGGCCAAATGACCCATCTGAAAAAACACCACTTGATCAGCTGGGAGGACCACCTTCGTGACATAAAAAAAACTGCAACCATTGGTGTTGGTGGGGATAAAGGAGTAGAAGATCCGATCACGGTGGAAGAGGAAGGACAGGGAGACATTCTCTCTGGTAGTGGTACACAAGGTGTCCCTGACCCCAGCAGTGCAGTGTTAACGTCGCACACATCTTCAGCAACATCTCAGTGGCACAAGAGTAAGAGTCAGCCTGAGACACCAAGGACAAGGAGTACCGCAATCCAAAAAAGTGCGTTGAGCCTAAGAGAAAGGAAAACCATGCAGCCTACCATTATCAGCATGTTTGGGGGGGAGGGGCAGTACGAACGCAACCACCCAATAGCACGTTTGTACAATGCGAAGCTGGCTAAAATGTTAGCACTGGACCTTCTCCCTTTTTCTTTTGTTGAAGGGGTGGGTTTTCTGGAATTTGTGTCAACCATCTGCCCAAAATGGCATGTTCCCAGCCGCTACTATTTTGCCAGAGTTGCTGTTCCAGCACTACATCACGACGTGCTGGAATTGCTTGGAAAAGCCTTGAAGCAGAGTGCTGTTCACAGTATCCACCTGACAACAGACATGTGGACCAGTTGCCAAGCCACAGATTACATGTGCATCACTGCACACTGGATCTCTTTTGCGGGGGTTAGAGAACAGATATCTGCTGGTGTTGACGCTGCTGAGATTTTTCATGCCACTCGCAAACATGCAACTGTAGCCATGTTTGCCATGGAGAAGTCTCATACTGCTGCAAACATTTTGGAAGAGTTTAACACCAAGGTCTTTGAGTGGCTGCGCCCAAGAGGGCTTAAGATTGGTTTTGTTGCCACGGACAATGGCAGTAATGTAGTTAAGGCCATGGGCGATGGTGGCTATTTCAGGGTCCCGTGTTTGGCACACTGCATTAACATTGTTGTTCAAGACTTTTTGAAAAATGAATCCAAAGTCAGCAACTTACTGGCCACCTGCAGAAGAATATGCACACATTTCAGCCATTCTTTTAAAGCCCGGAAGCAGCTGAGGGTCATTCAACGTGAGCATAAAATGCCAGTCAAAGCGCTCATCCAGGAGGTGCCAACACGTTGGAACACAAGTTATTACATGCTTGATCGTCTGTTTGAACTGTACATACCACTCAATGCTTATGTCATGCAAAGATTAGGGGAACCTACTGTGAGAGGCATGACCGTTGAGATGGGTCAATGGGACCTCATTAAATGCCTGACTGAGATGCTACTTCCTTTTGAGATCTTCACACGTGAAGTCAGCAGGGAGGACTGTACTATGGGCCAAGCTATCCCATTGTTGCACATGCTAGAGCAACAGCTGAAGGAGGTGTCTGAAATGTACGCAGGTGTGGATGACAAACAAGACGCATATCATGTGGCGGAGACCTTAGCCGCTCGCTTATCTGAAAATACAAGGATTCAAAATAACATTTCGTCACACCCACATTACATTACTGCCACAATTTTGGATCCACGGTACAAAGTATTTCTGAACAGCAAGGCAGTAATTCCTTTTTCGGAAGTGGATGTTGCCAACTACAAAACATTTATAGTTAATGAAGCCACTATTTTTGAAAACAAACGGCTGTTAATTACAGGCCCCCCACCCCAGGCCATAACAAGTACTACAGGGCATCCAGAGTCAAGTTCTACTTCGGAGCCTGAGGGCAGTGCGTTTGCCTCCCAGCAGTCACCTACACCAACAATAACATCAACAACAGCAAGAACAGGATCATCCACAGTACAATCAGCAACTGATTGGTTTCTACGGCAGGGGTATGGTAAGTCCAGTGCTTATGCAAAGGCAAAAGAGGCCGAGCACATCGGAGCACCCCTGAACATTGAGCGGACGGTCCAGGCCTATCTGGATGACCCAACAGAGGTCTTCATGGATCGAAACCCATTGGTGTATTGGTATGGGAAAAGAAGCCAATGGACAGTGCTCAGCAGGCTGGCGATAAAGTATCTGGCTTCCCCTGTCGCAAGTGTCTCCTCTGAGCGTGTTTTCAGTGCTGCTGGTGCCATTGTAACTTCGAAAAGGACCAGTCTTTCGCCCAAAAGCGTGGAGAGGTTAACCATGATCAAAATGAATCAGTACTTTCTACCACCGGATTACAAAATACGTGAATCACAGCAGGAAGAGGAGAGCGACTTGGATGACGTAAGTAGTGCGTTACAGGACCTACTTCTGTCCGAACCACCAGAGTTTGAGGACGAGCTCCTCTTCCCTGACAACTAGGCTTTCAAATTGTTACTTTCTTCCTTCCTTTATTTGTCTGTGTATCTGTCTTTCTGGTTCAAATCAAATCACACCAAATCCATCACCACTGTCTTCTCTTTTTATTTCCCTATTGGAGTTGCACGTCTGTGTATTTAACTGTCCACTCTTCAGAGTCCTGCTTCATCTTCCTGTCTCGCCCTAGTACATTTCCATCAAGCCAGACATTGGAGTACAAGAAATGTTGCCTTTAACAGTCCCTCCATAAGAAGTGAAACGTGACTATAGCTATCCTCCGTTTTGTTTCCGAGCCGAAACTCATCAGTGTCCCAAGGCTACCGCCTCTGCAGGCATCCACATCCACAACTCTTCACTGTCAGAAGTTGGGCAGGCATCCAAAAGTAAACTCATCACTGTCCGAAGGCTACAGCCTCGGCAGGCATCCAAAGCTCCTCACTGTCAGGACAGAAGGTACTTGGCAGAGAAAGACAAGACTCTTCGAAGAAACTTGCTGACATTTGTGCAAACTCAATTGACCAGCAATGAGCGCTACCCAGGCCGCGGCCCATCATCACAGTGCTGACCATGTGAAGCAACTTAAACTGTGACAAAGTGCCACAGATGATTAAGACAAAAACCGAAACAGCGACTAACACTCAAAATGAATGTGGACTGGAGTAATGATGAGGCCACTGCCCCATTAAAAAAAAACACACACCTGTCAGAACTAGGCATCTGATGATCTGACAGCCAAAGAGAAGAGCAAGACAGGTAATGATGGAATGCATTGGATGCTTGCAGACTCTGAGCGATTGCTGTTGTTTGTTGTGTTGATGTTGTTCATGAAGTCGAATTCTACTCTACAAGTTAATCTACAAAGTGACTCAAGTGACAGTCAATGTTTCCCTTCTTGTTTAATAACCAAATTGTATTCCTACTACTGCAGGTGCAGGCCAATATCTGTTGCAATTTTTTAATATGGAATATGGACTTAATCGGAGTCACTACAGACTGAGTTGGAGTTGGACAACACGTACCAAACCATGAAGATGACCATACTATCTTTGCACGCAGTCAGTCACTTGGATCGGAGTTGATTGAAGGAATAACTGCGTTTCATGAAGTGGCATAAGGTAAACATAAACACAACAATTCAACAAGAAAGTAAACACAGCAGACCTACATGTCCATGTAGTGGTGTAGTCGAGTGTAGTCATGACTGACAGCGGCGCATTGATTTTGTCACTTAATTTTGAAAATGCTAAGTTGCTGTATATGCCTTTTGTCTGGCTCTGTCAAAAATTAAGGTAAATGGAGGTTGGGTCACGGGCTGGTGCTGTGGTGGGCCTGGTCTGTCCTGTTGTTGTTGTAGCTTAATGCTGTAAAGAGAATATACACGATATATCCAAGCCGCCTCAGTCTGAAAGTGCTCTCACTTCTCTTCTTGGACTCCACCGTAATTGATGTTTTTTTTTATTCATTGATTTTTCAATACCCATTTTGTTTTTCCATCTAGACGTTACAGGCCGGCCTTTACCCTGTGCTATACTGGGAGACACAACTCACATTTACCTTACCAATCCGCATCAGGAAGGCCACCAAGATTGATGTGCGGAGCGTCCATGGAAGATAGGACCAAGAGGAAGGACGAGATTCAACTCCACAATTTGACCAGGATAATACAGTAACTTTAGTATCATTCATCATTCATCTTTTAATTAATTGGAATCCTTTTTTCTCTTCAATCATTACGACTGTGTGTTGTGTGTTGTTGTTTGTTTGCTAATTGATCCCTACAACTATTTTTTAATTTTCTTTGCTATCTTTAAAAGTAAGCCCAGTACAACATGGAATTTGGGTCTCTGAGGGCATATTACAGGCAATGCAAATTGCATAGAATATACTGCTGCCCTGTACTGTCTAATTGTCTAGTAGGAGTTAGTAAGTACTACTCATTAACCATCAAGTTATCTTCATCATCATGCATGCATTTCCTTTTTCTCCCTTTATAGATTTTTTGGATAAGATCATGGTCGTCTGCCAAGATTGCGCTTTGCTTTTGTTGCCCATGCGTACTGTTTTTCTTTCTCAAACCTTTCCCCAAACCCCCCTTCCCATCCATTCATCAAACCCTAACCCTCTTCCCCCGGGCTGTGATTTATATTGAGGTGTGATGTGACTACATAAAATGTACACCAATTGATCACACGCTTGATGGGGCAGATGTGGTGAAAGCAACACTAATTCAATTTCAAGGCAGGGCGAGGAACTTCTTCTGCTTGCCCACCCATGCTCAGTCTATGTGCAAGCCGTCACCGGCTAATAGTACATCATAATTAATTGCCGGCATTGATTGGATTCATCATCAAACTCCTACCACACAGCAGTAAAGGTTACGAATTACGATTGTGTTAAGTTAAGTGACTCACTCAACACAACTACAGTTTGTAACTTTTTGTACTAGGCTGTCACCGCCACCATTATGTTTTATTTGACTTTAGCAGTTGCAAATGCAATATTGTTTGTTTGGCAGTCTTCTTCTGTACTGTATTTTACTTCGTTCTACTACTCCTCCCACAGTCGCTCTCAGGCAAGTGACTGTCTCTTTTTTATTTTTTTAGCAAATGCTACTGCCAGTGTCTACTCTACTACTACCACCACAACCATGGCATCTTCTCCATTCTCTTGGGAAACCATGCAGCCATCGCAGTGCCGAACGTAATCATCACCAATCACAGGTAAGATAAGTTTGGTGGGAGGTATAATGGACTAGGAGGAGAGACTGACAGTACTAGTAGGACAAATAACTCAGTGAGGGGTACCGCATCTATCTGTTTGTGTTACATCATCGGCAGATTATTTAAATCAAACACTGGCTGCGGCCCTGCAGCAGCAAGGAAACCATGTGACGTTAATTTGTAGAACAGTAAACCCCCACAAAACATTAACATTGTATGTTTAAGTATAAATATAATTTATTACCCTAACAAAAATAAACTATCCCACACCTGACCCACCCCTCTCCCTAACACCAACCAATGTCCAAAACAAAAAAGTCCAAAGAATGTCCAGAAACCCCAACGCCCAATTCCCACCCACCAACAAAAGGAATAAAAAAGGGGCAATGCAACAGGGTCCTATTATAGATGTTATATTTGGTGGGCTTTGAGGTGTTTGTCCACCAGTATTTTGACCCGCTCCTCTAGTTGCTCCTCTAGCTGTTACGACTTGCTCCCTGCATTCCCGTGTCCACCACCAGGGGGCTGAACTGGGGGACTTTCCAGTCTTCTAATAAGCTTCCAGACCCTCCCCTGCATGCATATCCTGACTTCCAGCCATTTGGACACTTATTGGGAATTGACATCCATTCCCAATCCATGCCGGGTTTTGTGAAAGTCAGCCTGCTTATATTTGAAGCCAGCCTACTCATGCCTGAAACTCCACTACCTAGAATTCCCTGCTCACTGCTTTGTCTCCACCCCTCAGGCCAAGGATCGGTGGAGGAATTCAGCTCACCTGTGGCTGGCTGCTGCTAGCCTGCTCACACCTGCTGCATATGATTACTGTGAGCTCTTTTAAGCCCCAGCTCCCTTCAGCCCAGTGTTGGTCATTGTAAGCTGTTATCCGGTGAGACCAGTCCTTGTTCCTGAGCTTTTGCTATTCCTTGTTTCCTAAACCAGCACTGCCTGCAGTGCTACTTAGTATCCTGAGCTATAGTCAGTCCTTGTTCCAGTTCCAGGGCTTCAGCTATTTCTTGAGCCTGATTTGCACTGCGTGCAGTGCTCTCTTGACTCCTTGTTTCCTGAGCTGTAGCTATTTCCTGTTTCCTAATCCAGCACTACCTGCAGTGCCACCTTGATTCCTGAGCCTTAACATTTCCTTGTTCCTGACCTGCAGGGCTACCTTGAATCCTGAGCCTTTGCTCAATTCTTGCCCCAGCACTGCATCCTATGCTACCTTGTTTTCTTGATTCCTGACCCTGCACTATTCTAGTATACCCTTGTAGCCTCCCCTTCTGCATACCCTTTTCCAGTCCCTGCCTTTCTTCCCATTTCCTTGGTTCCAGTTCCTAGTTTGCTGTCTTTCTATTCAGCTGTCTCGCTTCTGTTACCTTGTATGTTTGTTACCTGCTTTCTGCCAAGTGTGCCCTGTGATTTCCTTCCTTTCCTGTTAAGCACTCCTCCTTGCTAGCTCCTTGTCTATTGTGCTTGTGCTTAGTTCTACCCCTTTGCTGTTATTGCCTTGCGTGTTCCTGTTTGATCGCCAGGATCCGTGGGCACAGCTGACTACCTAGGTGGTGTTTCTTGTTCACTGTGAGTATTGTCTTTGAGTTACTGTTATAACATCACCATAGGTATAAGCTCCACAGACCCTGCCTTTGCATACATATCCTATATGTGGGTATTTTCAGTCAGTATCTGTAACAGCAATTGTGGGTGAGGAACTTACTGAGCTTCAGTCTTACCGTGTGGAGCTCCCGAGTGCTTTACCCCACATTCCCTTTATTGTTAATGTTGTTTTATATTTAAGTGTATTGCACATCCGTCCTGGGTTTATTGATTCTGAATGCTGAGTCGCCTCATGAGTGCCTGTCCTTTCTGAGTCTCACCCTTCTTGTTCACTTGTACAGGCTTTCCCCTTGGATCCCTTTGTCTCCTCTTTCTTTGTACGTTTCCTATCCAGTTCCCAGTCCTTGCCCAAGTCCCTGACTGTGTTCCCCACATAGTCCCGGACAGACCCAGACAGAATGACCAACCTACATTTCCAGGGTCACTTGTGAGGTTTCTTTGCGTTCAGTTAGCTACCTTTTTATTAAAACCCACCCTGTCAGTTCTTGCCAAGATGTTCGGCAACAGATCCAGAAAGTCCTTAAACTCTAGAGATCAATTCATGGAACAAAACAGACTTTTACGTGCTGAATATTATTCCCTGTGGTTGGCTGATCCTTCTATGTTAGATTTTCATTCCATCTGTGACCCTGATCTTCACCTGATGTCAGCCAGTGATCTACAGGATGAAAATGAATTTCTACAAATCTTGTTAGCAGCAGAAAGACACACCAGTGCATCAAGTACGTTTGTGCAGGGCAGTTCACCAGTGCCCACCAATGAGAGACATTTAGTGTCTACTTTACAGTTTGAGAATGTTCACCCTAGTCCTGAAACAATAAATCCTCTTATGAGAAATGGACATTTACGTTCAGAATATTTTACTCATTGGCTTTCAAACACCTCTTTGCCAGATCCTGACTTGCTTTTCTGTTCTGATCCAGATTCAATGTCTGTGTCAGCATTGCAAAAGGAGAATGATACCATACTCAGCTTGCTGAATAAGAATTCTGGTTCTAGCACGTCTGCTCTCCATTCACACAAGGTTACCCAGTCCTGTAGTCTAGTAGATATCACAGTCCCGGATACTACAAGGACCTGTGAAGATGTCACTACCGACAACAGCAAATCTACTTTTCACAGTCTACTACCAGGCCCGGAGCTTCCAGGCTCCCTGCCTCCAGCACCAGAGCTTCCGGGCTCCCTGCCTCCAGCACCAGAGCTTCCGGGCTCCCTGCCTCCAGCACCAGAGCTTCCGGGCTCCCTGCCTCCAGCACCAGAGCTTCCGGGCTCCCTGCCTCCAGCACCAGAGCTTCCGGGCTCCCTGCCTCCAGCACCAGAGCTTCCGGGCTCCCTGCCTCCAGCACCAGAGCTTCCGGGCTCCCGGCCTTCCGCACCAGAGCTTCCGGGCTCCCTGCCTTCCGCACCAGAGCTTCCGGGCTCCCTGCCTTCCGCACCAGAGTTTCCGGGCTCCCTGCCTCCAGCACCAGAGCTTCCGGGCTCCCTGCCTCCAGCACCAGAGCTTCCGGGCTCCCTGCCTCCAGCACCAGAGCTTCCGGGCTCCCTGCCTCCAGCACCAGAGCTTCCGGGCTCCCTGCCTCCAGCACCAGAGCTTCCGGGCTCCCTGCCTCCAGCACCAGAGCTTCCGGGCTCCCTGCCTCCAGCACCAGAGCCTCCGGGCTCCCTGCCTCCAGCACCAGAGCCTCCGGGCTCCCTGCCTCCAGCACCAGAGCCTCCGGGCTCCCTGCCTTCAGCACCAGAGCCTCCGGGCTCCCTGCCTTCAGCACCAGAGCCTCCGGGCTCCCTGCCTTCAGCACCAGAGCCTCCGGGCTCCCTGCCTTCAGCACTTGAGCCTCTATTTTGCCAACTTTTTGACCCTGTGCTTCCAGTTTGCCAGCCTTCAGCGGTCTCAATACATAGACATTCAGAAACTGAATCTCCAGCATCAGAGACAAAACCCTCCAGAACGTCACAATTTTCCTGCAGTCATCTGGCATCTTGCACTACATCTATGATGGAGATGGACTTACTTCTTAGGAGCCACGGCCTTGAATCCAGTTCCAGATTCCGGGAGAGGGTCTTTGGAGGGGGTGTACTGTCACGACTTGCTCCCTGCATTCCCGTGTCCACCACCAGGGGGCTGAACTGGGGGACTTTCCAGTCTTCTAATAAGCTTCCAGACCCTCCCCTGCTTGCATATCCTGACTTACAGCCATTTGGACACTTATTGGGAATTGACATCCATTCCCAATCCATGCCGGGTTTTGTGAAAGCCAGCCTGCTTATATTTGAAGCCAGCCTACTCATGCCTGAAACTCCACTACCTAGAATTCCCTGCTCACTGCTTTGTCTCCACCCCTGAAGGCCAAGGATGGGTGGAGGAATTCAGCTCACCTGTGGCTGGCTGCTGCTAGCCTGCTCACACCTGCTGCATATGATTACTGTGAGCTCTTTTAAGCCCCAGCTCCCTTCAGCCCAGTGTTGGTCATTGTAAGCTGTTATCCGGTGAGACCAGTCCTTGTTCCTGAGCTTTTGCTATTCCTTGTTTCCTAAACCAGCACTGCCTGCAGTGCTACTTAGTATCCTGAGCTATAGTCAGTCCTTGTTCCAGTTCCAGGGCTTCAGCTATTTCTTGAGCCTGATTTGCACTGCGTGCAGTGCTCTCTTGACTCCTTGTTTCCTGAGCTGTAGCTATTTCCTGTTTCCTAATCCAGCACTACCTGCAGTGCCACCTTGATTCCTGAGCCTTAACATTTCCTTGTTCCTGACCTGCAGGGCTACCTTGAATCCTGAGCCTTTGCTCAATTCTTGCCCCAGCACTGCATCCTATGCTATCTTGTTTTCTTGATTCCTGACCCTGCACTATTCTATTATACCCTTGTAGCCTCCCCTTCTGCATACCCTTTTCCAGTCCCTGCCTTTCTTCCCATTTCCTTGGTTCCAGTTCCTAGTTTGCTGTCTTTCTATTCAGCTGTCTCGCTTCTGTTACCTTGTATGTTTGTTACCTGCTTTCTGCCAAGTGTGCCCTGTGATTTCCTTCCTTTCCTGTTAAGCACTCCTCCTTGCTAGCTCCTTGTCTATTGTGCTTGTGTTTAGTTCTACCCCTTTGCTGTTATTGCCTTGCGTGTTCCTGTTTGATCGCCAGGATCCGTGGGCACAGCTGACTACCTAGGTGGTGTTTCTTGTTCACTGTGAGTATTGTCTTTGAGTTACTGTTATAACATCACCATAGGTATAAGCTCCACAGACCCTGCCTTTGCATACATATCCTATATGTGGGTATTTTCAGTCAGTATCTGTAACAGCAATTGTGGGTGAGGAACTTACTGAGCTTCAGTCTTACCGTGTGGAGCTCCCGAGTGCTTTACCCCACATTCCCTTTATTGTTAATGTTGTTTTATATTTAAGTGTATTGCACATCCGTCCTGGGTTTATTGATTCTGAATGCTGAGCCGCCTCATGAGTGCCTGTCCTTTCTGAGTCTCACTCTTCTTGTTCACTTGTACAGGCTTTCCCCTTGGATCCCTTTGTCTCCTCTTTCTGTGTACGTTTCCTATCCAGTTCCCAGTCCTTGCCCAAGTCCCTGACTGTGTTCCCCACATAGTCCCGGACAGACCCTGACACTAGCCGTGAAACCCGGAGGAGAATCTTCCGGCGAAATGCCCTGCAGTGGCATCCAGGGTGGGGGACAGCAGTGCTGGCTGCTAGCGAATTGCGGCGGCGGGCGGCTGCCAGACCGCGGCGCCGTACCACTGGAGTCGGGGCCTGGCTGGGGCCCGGGGCATCGGACGAGGCTGCAGCTGCTGCCGCCTCCTCCTCCTCCGCCTGAGCCACCAGCCGCCGGTACTCCTCACATATGGCCTCCAGTTTCCGATGCCGGGCCCTGGCTGCCAACTCCTTCCGGGATGGTTTTTCAAGGGAAGGAGTACTATCTATATCAAGAAAGAAAAAGAATATTGTTGTAACCAGTACTCTTAGCAAAACAGTAACACAAAATTAATTCAACACATAATGGCACAGTAGCACTAGCAAGAAGCACAGTAACACAGTACATAACATTTGTGGTAATAATCTATCTATCCTCCCACTTCCTCGGCCTCTAACATTTGTGGGAGTTTCAGGCATTATACTAGCACTATGGACTCCAACCAGTACACAGTACACCAGTCTTCTTCTTATCTTTAGTTTAGCGAAATGACATAACCTGGTTGTAGCCGGCATGCCAGCTCGGTCATCTATGCTCGCACCCAAGACAAACATACGAGTCATCATGACGCAGACTCACGTTAGTTTGATTTACTACTGTCTGCAGGTGGGGAAGCTCGTATTTTCCAATTACGGGTGGCACTGGCCATACTCTCTCTGTTACATGGAGGGCAATTGGTCAATTTCACAGTGCCCTGGCTACTACAAAAAGGCAGATTATATATCTGATCCAATGATCATTGCTTTTATATGGGACGACGACATAAGGTCAGTAGCGGTCGGTGGTGGGACTCGGGGAGTGCTGCCGGGCGGTGACGTGGGGAGGGGCAGGGTGGGGGTAGTAAACTATGGATTACGGCCAATTACAGGTAAGTAAACATATAAATAAATAAAACTAATTTTGTTGCGCGCACTGCATCGCATTTGGCGGTGCAGTGCGCACAATGAAATTCGCTTTATTTATTTGTATGTTTACAGTAAAGTTACCTGTATTTGGCCGCGTAATACATTGTTTACTACTACCCCCACCCTGCCCCTCCCCACATCGGCTTTGCTACTCTGGCGCGGTTTCTTTTATATTCCCTTAAAACTAAAACTGTGCATCCCATGACAGTCTCCACCTATGCTGTCTATGATGAATACATACAGGCATCCATCCATTCTAAGTAAATGTCAATCATTCTTCTTAATCTCTCCACAAACCTTACTTTGTTTCACCAACAACAACCCATGCGTCCACTCACTCCGTTGCTTGCCTTGGCTTTGAGTTTCACCCAAACACCGCTGATGATTCTTGCTATCCACAGTATCCACCCATACTGTGTCGCCCACCCAGGCAGGCAACCATTCTTCTTTCACCTTCCACCCATCCTTCAACAACACATGCATCGATCTGATTCCTATCAGCCACCTATCCATGCTTCCAACGTAACCTTCTCTGCCAGTCATCATATTAAATCTCGCCCGTCCTTCCTCCTTCCACCCTTCTTTCCCTTTTTGTTCAACACATCCATCAAGGTCATCTGATCTGACTTTTAGTCTCCTCCATAAAACTTTCACAGCTGAGTTGGAGTCCGATATAAGAGGCCATTGGTTAATCAAGTCACGCTGATAATGCTATTTCTACTGCATTGCTAATGCTAAGTAAAGGGTGTCTTCTTTAACCGTTGTATAATGTTCACTACAACTTCATACCTAATAAGTCTCAACAACAGTACAGTGAGTGAAGTCAACACCCTTCCAGCTAGTGCAATGTCAATAAGTAATGAAGATAACTTACCACCGCCCGCCACTGCAGCTGGCTCACCCCCTGTAGCTCCTGCAGGTGCTGCATCTTCTCCTGCCCCCTCCGGAATGCTAGAATGGCCGCTGGCCCCGCCAGCACTGGTGGTCGCTAGTACGCCTAGATAAAAACATGACACATTTTTAGATGCCTGTACACCTCCCCCTATTTATTCGTTTTCACTAGCAAGATTGAAAAAAAAGTTAATACATACATATTATTTATTATACATCACATTCACTAGTCCAAATCAGGTACTAGAGTAGAGTCAGTAGACACTAGTAGTGTTATGGTCCCTAGGGTCATTTTTATACTATACTCTACTCTTTCCAAAGTTAGCCTGAGCCATGCAACCATTTTTCGCTTCATGTCTTTTGCGCATGTTACCTCGCAGCTTGTTGTGCAGTAACAGTAAAACGCCTTTTTGAGCCCACATGAGCACATACAGCTACTGTCTGAGCGTTGCGTACAAGAGGTCGAAAAACAAGCCACTTTGTTATGGAGTTCGGTTAGTCCGTATTGCTTAGCCATAAGTAACATGTTACACTTTTTTGGCAGGACTGAGAAATGCTTGCATTATACTATCTAACGCGCACCATTTTTCTCAGGCAGAAGATTCCCTTCTACGAACCAGAGATTTGCAGAGCTTATGAATGATGCATGTAACCAGTAATTCTACGTTCTACGGTGAGGAGTCTCCCAGAATTCGCACAGATCTTTTGTCTTCTGTTCTATCATCATGCACTTGTTGTAACAATGTTTATTTTTTTAATCTTATGCATTTTGCTGTTGGAGCTGGCTGGAGTACACTGAATTTTATAGAACAACATACAGAGCTTGTTAGTTGAAAATAAACCTTTTGAACTTACACATAGACTCTGTGGTATTTGGTGTGGTGGTGGTGGACTTACACGAGTGAGTGAGCGAAAGGGTGTTATCTGTTCTGGGTTGTGTAATCATTGGGTATCTTCGGGTGGGGGTTCGGGGACCTAATGAGACACTATAGCTAGTCGTTCAGGGGATTGTGGGTTCACTTCTGACTGAGGTGTGTGGAAGGTCCAAGTTCCAAATCCCATCACCAACATCCTATTTTCTTGTGCATAGTTCTGCATGGGGCTGTGCAGAATCCCCACATCAGTAGTAGTATGTACTATATCCTATCAAAAATAGTCAAATATTTGGTTGGGCATTTTGTTTGTGGTAATTGTCAAAGCCTCAAGATTAAGAAGCCTAGAAGAGGACAACCGAAAGGACTGGACTCAGTGGCTAGAGCTATTGGTCAATCTGAGTTTTATTCAAAACCGTAAAATAAAGAGTGGCAATGCAAACTGGGCAAGCTTAGCGACAGACTAATAGTAGTAGTACAGACATTCATAGCAGAGGCAGTTAGAACTTAGAGGCAGGGATAACCAGAATTTAGAAACAGATAGTCAAGTCAAGATCAAAGAATCTTTTGTAAAAAATAGAATTAGGGAGTGGAACCAGAATTAATAGTTCGGAAAAAATAAGGTGCAGTAAAGTTAGGGCAATATAATTGTTAATATTAACCACTGGAGGACTTACTGGGACCAGCAGCAGGGCCCTCGGTAGAGGATCGGTCCTCTGGTGGTTGTCCCGCTGACTCGGATCCCGTCTTCTTGCCCCTGGGTGCTGCAGATCAGTGATCATGTAAGATTAGATATAATAAAGAAAGATACAAACATTAATGATTGCTGTGAAACAAATAAATTATGTAAAAAAACGCTCAAAAAACGTTTTAGGAAACAAAAATTGAAATAAAATTGACCTAGCTAATCCGATCGACTACTGGCTTGCGGGATTCACGGACAGTCTACTTATTTAGGAACACTAATTCAGTGTTCCATTCTGATTGATTCATATAAAATCCAGAACACTAACTAAGCCTAAGTACCACCTGACCTAGCCCACCTATTCCAGGCGGGCCAATTGTTCATTAAGTCTGCATTTCCATTTTTTTTATCCCTCAAAAATGCATAGATGAGAAGGAGGACACATGCATAAATTGGTGCATAATGCATACACCAAATTGTTGGTTGGTTGCGTCTGATGTTCTGCAGCTGACTGACACTGCTAAGTCTACCACTCACTAAACAAACTACAAAAGGTTCTACTAAGGACTGGGGTAAGCAGCACTCAGTGACAGAGGATGCGTCACGCAGACCGCTCAAAAATTATCAACTAATAGGAACTAAACCTAGTATCAAATTCCATCCACCACTATTTGACAGGAGGACAAAGGAAGGACTAGAGTCTCTCTAGCAATAGCATTACCTAACTGAAGTTCTCTAAAGTAAACTCTTACATAATAATAAGGACAAGCGAGCGCAAAGTTGCAAACAAGTAAGAGTAGCGCCCAGCACCTGTGTCCTACAAACACAGAAGAATTTGAAACGTAATTTACCTGCAATGTAAGCAGCAGTATTCTTGTTATTTATAAAAAATGTATACACAAATCACAATACTTATACTACTATATATATTAGCTACTCACCAAGCCCCACGACCTCGACACCTAGCAGGTCCAACAGGTCCTGCTCCCGGTCCAGGATGTCTGACCACCGGTGTGCCAGCTGGTTATGCCTGCGCCGGACCCCTGAGCAGCGAAACACTGCCCGGCGCACCTTCCCCCACCGGCGGTGACGCTCCTGGGTAGCGTACCTGGAGCCTGGCCTGCCGCCTGCTGCCTAGGTCAAGGGGAGGTGGCGCTGAACAAAAAAAACAAGGGCGTCCACCTCCGCCTCACTAAAAAGCTGGCGGGCTTGCACCCCTGCAGGGCGCAGTCTGCCGCAAGGCAGGCTCTCTTGGGCGCACGCGCCTTGCCCTTCGAGCCTTTACTGCTGCTACCCTTTGCCATGGTTCTGGGGTGGGAGGACGAGGCGGAAAAGAAAAGTTAGAAGGGAATAATAAAGTTAGGGGAAGAAGTAGGAGCTTAAAGAAGAAAGTTATATAAAACAGTCAAAGTTAAAAAAACACAGTAAAAAGTAGAAAAAATTGCAAAATATAGACTTAGGCAGAGAGAGAGATAGATAAGAAATAAAGAAAAATTGAAAAACAGTGTAAAAAACTAAGGATTGCAAAGATTGAGGGAGGATAGAAAAGCAGGCCCAGAACTATAGCATAGAGTGAAAAACAAGATGGCCGCGCCCATCGCGACCGCGTGGGTAAGTTCGCGCGATATTTATCCCCGAGCACGCAAAAAACATCGCGAACACGTACGACGCGTTCCCGAACATGAAATGTGCATCGCGAGCACGCTATACGCGACCCGGAACAGGAAATGAGGGATCGCGAACGGGCGGGACAAGTGAAAAACAAGATGGCCGCGCCCATAGGCGACCGCATGGGTAAGTTCGCGAGATACTATACCCCGAGCACGCAAACAGCGTCCCGAACACGCACAACGCGTTCCCGAAGAAGAAAAATGCATCGCGAACGGGCGCGACAAGCAGCTACGCACGCTCGCGTAGCTCGCGTAGCGCTCTGACGTCTTCGCGTAGCTTCGCGTAGGGCGACTACGCGAACTACGCCCAGGGTTACATATGTGATAAATCTTGTCCATTTCAGCCCCAACATCTTCTGCCCCTCGACATGTACCCATGCTGCGTGTAAGTGTCTTAAGCATGTCCGTGCCTGTTGTGGCCGTTGCCTCGTCCGTACTGACACGCACATGCCAATAAAGCCTATGCCACTCCAATGGTGTCTAACTGTGAGGTGTGTTGTAAAGATTGTCCACTCGTGTGCCACAATGAACCTCGTCCCAACACAAGGAAGAACTGACTGTCACATGTGCAATGGGGGTGTATCCCTTTGGCAAGCTCCGTCTCTGTGAGCCAGACATTGTTTTTGCATAGGTGCTGGACGACATCTGATGCAGCCCCATCACCTACGCAGTCTGATGTGTCAGGGGCACACAGCCATGCAGCCATCACCACGCCATACACACCGGACACAGAACCCGTATGAGGGGAGTTTTATACCACATTGCCTTCATTGCTGATGTTCTGTGATTGCTATGTGTGTGGGCTGCATTGTGGGGGAATTGCCCCTGCAGCTCTGATTTCACAAAGCAACGTGCACGTTTACTTTGTCCATTTACTCTCTATGGAATCTGTGCACATTCTGAACGGGTTCGCAGTATATCACCTGTTTTCACTTATACTTAAATGTACCTTACAGTAAAAAAATGACATCACAACCTATGCATATGTAATATTTTCTACATAATACAGTGCATTTCTATACCATTGAAACTGATTGCAACATTCTTTATATAGTACAAATTCTACCAATATGCCAATAAACCTATAAGTGCTATTTTTATAATACAAAAAGCTGTATTAGATTATTTTTATAAACAGTACTGCTGGGGGCACAAAATGGTGGTGCAAGGTAGACAGAGTAAATGAAAGTGTAATTCCAAACTTTTTATGTATCGTCCATTTACTATACGTATATTAACACCTTTAACTGGGATGAAAAAATTGACGGCTCTCTTAAAGGGGTGGCGGAGCCTACTACTAATAACACCCGGACCACTTAAACGCCTGCGTATATTCAGCAGAGGAACACACCGTGAGAATTACTATCACTAATAATCACATTTACTTTACCACTGTGAACAAAATCGTACAGAAAATATACAAAGAACATTTTCCTTTATTTTTTATCTCTCACATATGTAAAAAAAATGACTTCTGAAGAAATGCTCCCTAACAACTTAGATTTCCTAAGAACACCCAAATGCAAAGCCTAGCAGTACCACACCAGCCTTGACTGACATTGAAAACTACCTCTCAGTGTAAAAAATGAGACCACAAACTGTGCACATAACATTTCTTCTTTTTTTTCCATCTCCGTTAACTTAATAACACATGAATTTTCTACTGTGACCCCTTCTCCACTATTTCCAGACTGAGCATAATTTCCAAGCGTGCGATATTCTGTTTATCTCGCCGGAATAAATATACAAATCGAAATTAACGCTACATCGAATTTCCAAACCCATACAGGGCTATATTCACAAGAATGGCGATAACATTATCGCCGCTTTAGCGGCAGGAAACTGCTGCTAAAGCGGCGATAATGTTATTGCTCGTCTTGAGAATATGGCCCACAGTCTTTTACAGAAAACAACTTACACTTTTTCTTTGTGAAAACTCCTAAACATATATAAAGTACTTGTTTAACAACTAGTTACACATTATGCATATTTTAGAACCAATAAAACACCAGACTTTATTAACACTATGTTATTTAGAAATAAAAAATACTTTCAAAGTTAAAAATATCGTCTTAAATACTTAACCACTACTACAAAAACCATAACACACCTTCTTCATTTCTAATTTACCTTCGTAGTTGGTATGCAGACTTCAAATGTCACAAACGCATGCAATTCTTTTCTTGTGACACAGTACATGTAATGCACCGCTTTCATCAAGAATGGAACCTGTAATGGCACAATTTCCCTGTTGCTCCACACATAAATACATGTAAAGAACAAATCAGAATAGTTCCTTTTTTTTTTTCGATTGCAAAACCTCTCTTTATTGGTTATTTTTGAACTTTCCATATAAACACTTTTTTTTAAGGACACATACAGGTGAAAGGTTCAACGTATTGTATCAACACTTTCTAGAACATTGTACGACATGTGCAGGTTAAAAGTTCATCATTTTTTTAAACCAACTGATATTTTTTTTGCAACATTTTCTCCAACATTTAACGGCACGTGGAGGTCAAAAGTTCACCATTCTTTCAAGTTTGAACTGCACCTTCCAAATACAATTAGCTGGTGTGGTTGAGCTTAGCAAATTTCATCCTATAATATGTACTCCACTTATAAACTGCTTTTTTATTAACCAATCACAAAGATGCTTTTCATAAACTAATATACACCCTACTTTTTAGGACACAATACATTTCATCTCCTAATCGGTTAAGGTTTTGTATGTAAAAAAAAAGTAGTTCCCCATGTTTAAACATATCTCTCATTCTACGAATGCAGTGCATGAGCTACAGACATTTATCCATATCTTCTAGCCATACCTTCAAAATGCTAGTGTGGATTGATGGACATAGCTATGTTTTCTGGTGCAAGAGGTATGCAGAACAGAGACGTATTGACTTAGACCTAGGTTTACAAAATGTGCACATTAAATGGTTTGCACAGAGAGGATTGAAGTGGCACCAATTGCTCCCTTTCGTTAAAACCTGTTTGCATCTCCAACACCCTGATCTCATGATTGTGCACTGTGGTGGTAACGATCTAGGCACATTGACTGGGGTAGGTTTGGAAATGCTTATGAAGGACACCTTTGGACAATTGATGTTACTTTTGCCTCAAACTGTGTTTGTATATTCCAATATATGCCAAAGACAGAAATGGAAATGGTCAAACCAATTTTGTCATAAGATTGAAAAATCTAGGAAGAATGTCAACAAAGCTGTGTCTGCATACCTCAGAGACCATAGAATGGGGTCGATCTACAACAACAACATACGTTTTGATATGGCTGATATCTACAGAAGTGATGGAGTACACTTCACAGATGAGGGAAACCGAGTTTCCTGATTAACCTGAAGCTGTTCATTCGCACTTACATGTAGCTCCAACTAATAAACACAAAGGCTCTTTTTAGAGCCGCCTTATATTCTGAATTTCGGCTCGCAGAGTGTCAGCTGCGGTTCGGCTAGCAGAGGGACATCTGCGGGCCGTTGGGCAGGCTCGCAGAGGAAGAGCTGCGGCCCGTGGGCTCAGCTCGCAGAGGGAGACCTACGAGCTGTTGGCTCGCAAAAGCACAGCACCCTACTGGCTCGCAGAGGGAGAGCTGTGGTCTGATCAACGGGCCAACAGGCCTGCTAGCAGACACCCAGCTATCAGTTAACGGGCTGGCTCGCAGACATACAGCTGTGAGCCCTTCGAGCTGCAACCCGATGGGCTAACTGGCAGAGGGAGAGTAACGGGCCTACGGGCCTGCTAGCACAGACACAGCAACGAGCTAACAAGGTGGCTCAGAGAGGTAGAGCTGCGGGCCCCACGACTCGCAGACACAGAGCTGCGAGCTGACGGACTGGCTTCTAAAGGCATAGCCGCGAACTGGTGATGTGGGGAGAGGGACCGTGAAAGGGGTATCTCGCACAGACAGAGCTGCGGTATATTTTTTGTGTTGCCTCGCAGAGGTAGAATTACGGATCCGATGCCTTTTAGAGGGAGAGATGCGAGCTGACGAACTGAGTCACAAAATGGCTGACAGCTCGCAGTCGCAGAGCTGCGAGCCGACGGACTGGCTTCTAAAGGCATAGCCGCGAGCTGATGATGTGGGGAGAGGGACCGTGAAAGGGGTATCTAAGACACAGACAGAGCTCTGGTATATTTTTAGTGTTGGCCATAGCCGCGAGCTGATGATGTGGGGAGAGGCAGCGTAAAACGAGGTAACGAAGTGGCTCACAGAGGTAAAGCTGCGGGCCCGCCGGCTTGCAGACACAGAGCTGCTTGCCGACGGACTGGAGTGTAAAAGGAGTATCTCGCACAGACAGACCTGCAGGATATTTTCAGTATTGCCTCGCAGAGGTAGAATTACGGATCCGATGCCTTTTAGAGGGAGAGATGCCATCTGACGGACTGAGTCACAAAATGGCTGACACCTCGCAGTCGCAGAGCTGCGAGCCGACGGACTGGCTTCTAAAGGCATAGCCGCGAGCTGGTGATGTGGGGAGAGGGACCGTGAAAGGGCTATCTTGCACAGACAGAGCTGCAGTATATTTTTTGTGTTGCCTCGCAGAGATGCCTTGTAGAGGGAGAGTTGTGAATAACAGAATGGCTGCCAACAGTTCCTAGTTTCAACAGTTCGCAGCCAATGAGCCGCAAGCTCGTGCTCGTAACGCCTCAGCCAATCAGATGTCAGAATTCTCAAATATCGATATCTGGAAAATTTGATATTTCTCAAAAACTACTGAACGGATTTACCCCATTTAAACAAAAGTGTGCTTTCTGGACCAAGACCTTTCTCCCTGCCAAATTTGGCATAATTCCGTTCAGCAGTTTGACCTGTAGCCTTGTCCAAAGTTTCCTATGGAAATTGCATGGAGAAAACACGTTTTGGGACCCCCTTTTTCTTAGCCCCCCTTGACGAATCCCCCAAACTTTCAGGATAGGAGCTGACCTGAAAAGAGGAACTTTTTGGAAAATTTCGTAAAGATTCGTCAAACGACGCCGAAGTTATAAGCACATCAAAAAATGCTTTTCCTATGGAAACGTGGTCCTAGCTATAACTATCTACTGGCGACCGCCAGTAGATTATATATATATATATTGTTTTAAAAGTGGAGGGGGGTCGTGTGGCCCTCCTCTCCGGGACGATTACGGTCCTGGGGACTCCATCCCCTGGGGCCTGGCCTATATTTTTTTATTTAAAGAAAAAGGTGAGGAGGCCTGTGTGGCCCCTTCCCCAGGCCAAGTTCGTCCCTGGGGCTCCCATTCCCTGGGGCCAGGCTTTTATGTATTTTAATAAAAGGAGAGGGGGCCCATGCAGCCCCCCTCCCCAGGCTAATATCGGCCATGGGGACTGCAACCTCCAGGCCCTGTCCTCGCTGTTGGGGACTGCGGGGGAACCTAAAGGCCCTTGCGATCCCTGCCGGCTCCCTGCATCCTGCGGGAGCTGGCATTGCTTTGAGACCCAGGGAGCTGCTAAACATGCAGCTCCCTGGATCTCAAAGCAAGTTGTCTATTTCCCTGCTCGCTTGACAGCGTGCACGGAAACAAGCAAATGCTCCCCTTTCAGCAAGCGGGAGCATTTTCTGCTCTTGCTTGCTGAAAGCGGAGTGTTTGCAATGGCTTGGCGGGAGAGGGGCTTCCGTCAAGCCATAGCAAACTGCAATGTCCCTGGGGTGGGCACACTAGTACATTGCTGGAGCCGGCACTGTACAGTCACTAGAGCGGGTGTTTCAAAAGTTTAGGGGTGATCCATCAAGCAGGGGCCAAGAAAAAGGGGGGGGTCCTAAAACGCGTTTTCCCCATGCATTTTTCTATAGGGATTTTGAATACGACTACAGCCTGAACCGCTGAACAGAATTACACCAAATTTGGCAGAAAGCTAGATGTTGGTCCAGAAAGCGTGCTTTTTGTAATTTGATGTAAGTCCGTTCTGTAGTTTTAGAGATATTTAAGTTTAAAAAATATAGATATCTGGGGACGCGGATCCTTGCAGTGGACTCGCGGATCCTACTGAAATTTGATTGACTGCCAATACTTCAACAAGAAGCCGAGTCCCACAAAAATTGTAAAAAAAAAGAAAAGAAAAGTGGGTTGAGTAGGAGTACCCTGACCGCCCCAGATATGGTGGGGGGCCCACAGGGACCCCGTCGGGGGTTAAAAGCATATTTAAAAATTCAATTTTGGCACAAATTTGCAAGCAGACCCGCAGCAAAATTGGAAAAAAGGAGACGCGCATGCTCCCGCGTGTTTTTTCATTAAGTCCTCCCGGTGGGCCAAATCCAAGGGCAGTGTTTTTCAATTATGTGGGGTGTTCACGCAGCACCCCTAGGCCCCCCTCCACCTCTCTTGGGTTATTTCTAAAATGAGTGTGGGGAGGCCCGTATGGCCTCCCCTGCAGCCCTGGGGACTGCCACCTCCCTGGGGATAATGCCAATGAAATGGGGTGGCCTCATGGGCCCCCCCTGCCTTGGGGACCACCCCCTGTTTGATTTTCACATGGGGGGCCTCACGGACCCCTCGGGCCAGGGAACCACCACCTCCCCGGTGTCAATTTTAAAAAAAAAATGTTCTCAGCCCCAGGGACAGCCACCTCCCCTGGGCAGGGCCCACCTAAAACAAAAAAGGAGGGGGGCCAGCTCCTGCTACATCCTGGGGTGTACACCCCCGGGACATAGCTGTCTGCTATGGCTTGGTGGGAGCTTTACCGCTCCCACCAAGCCATAGCAAACTGTGCCCACTTTCAGCCGCTCTCTCTTTGTAAAAGAAATGTCGGCTTCCATAGAAGGCGGGGAGCCAGCAGGGACCACGGGGCCTTGAGGCTACCCCCATGGTCCCCAATAGAGTGGGTGCCCTAGGTGGGACCAGGCACTCCCAATTGAGGTCGGGCCCAAGGGGAAGGCCCCAGGGAAATCATCAGTGAAATCATCAGTGATGTCATTTGAGATGTCATCAGTGATGTCATGAGTGATGTAACTGACCATGTCATGAGTGATGGAATATGTGAGGTCATAAGCAGTGCATTGCGGGGGCGTAAGTTATAGTTAGCTCAGCTAACTATAACTGCTGAATTTCTCTGGTCTTGAACGAGTCAAATGTCAGCCTAACTATAATGTCCCTGTAACCTTTGGTTTTTTCAGTACGCATATATATATATATATATATATTCACTGAAAAAACCATAGGTTTCAGAGACGCTATAGTTAGAAATTAGCATTTAAAAAACCTTAGAAATTCACTGAAAAAAACAGGTTTCAGGGACATTATAGTTAGTTGGACATTTCACTCGTACAAAACCAGAGAAATTCGGCCGTTATAGTTAGTTCAGCTAACTATAACTCGCGCCCCCGCAATGCACTGCTGATGACATCACATATTACATCATTCATTACATGGTCAGTGACATCACTGATGACATCACTGATGACATCTCAAATGACATCACTGATGACATCACTGATGACACCATCCAGTGACTGGGTGTTTCTATAAAGTTTAAATATGTTTTATATATATGCCAAGGTGTATTGAAGAATGAGTGGGTATATAAGTGACTGGATGGATGATTTAGTAGGTGCGTGACTGACTGTATAAGTGAGTGATTAAATGTGTCTTACTGAATGCATGGGTTAGTGACTAAACTGTGTGAATGTCTGTATCAGTCTGTCTGTTGTTGTGTAAGCTGCTGCATGGGTTGGTGAGTAGCTACAGGAGTGTCTATATGGGTTATTGATTGGTTGCTTGAGTATTTGTATGGGTGCCTGAGTGTCTATGTGGGTGGGTGGGGGGTGTGTGACCTTGTGCATAGATGTGTGAGTGGGGGATTCACTGGGTGTATGGGTTCAAGAGTGTGTCTGTGAAGGGCTGTATGGGTGAGTGAGTGTGAGTATGGCTGTGTTGGTGAGTGAATGGATGTCTCAGTGGTATATGTGTGAGTAACTACATATGTGAAAGGCAGTATATGTGAGTGTTGGAGTATATAAATGACTATATGTGAGAGTGAGTGATTGTGAGAGTGGCTGTATGAATGAGCGTGTGCTTGTGTCAGTGATTGTATAAGAGAGTAAGTATGTGTTAGTATCTGTATGAATAGGTGAGGTGGTGTGTGTATAACTGTATAGGTGAGTAAATGGGAGTGTGATTGATTCTTTACATGACTGACTAGGTGTGTGAGTAACTCTATGGGTGAGTGGCGGTGTGTGAGTGTCTTAATAGGTGTATGAGTGCATATGATAGTGCTGTATTGATGAGTGACTGCATGTATGAATGACTGTATGGGTGAATGAGTGGATGTGTGTGTGTAGACCTAGGAATCAGTGAGTGAGTATGTAGTAACTGGTGTTGGTGTGTCTATGGTTTCGAAAATGGCAGTCTGTATTTTACAGTGGGTGTATCAAAGGTTATATTAGGGTGTGAGGAGGTGCATCAGATTATCATGTGGATGATGTCATCAGTGATGTCATCAGTGATGTCATTTGAGATGTCATCAGTGATGTCATCAGTGATGTCATTGACCATGTCATGAATGATGTAATATGTGACGTCATCAGCAGTGCATTGCGGGGGCGCGAGTTATAGTTAACTGAACTAACTATAACGGCCGAATTTCTCTGGTTTTGTACAAGTGAAATGTCCAACTAACTATAATGTCCCTGAAACCTGTGTTTTTTTTTGTGAATTTCTAAGGTTTTTTAAATACTAATTTCTAACTATAACGTCCATGAAACCTGTGGTTTTTTCAGTGAATTTCAAAGTTTTTGTAAATGCTAATTTCTAACTATGCCTACAGAGGTATGACATGTGCAGAGATGGGGAAGAAAGGCACAGAAAGAAGCAAGAGAAATGCAGAAAGAGGCAACAGAAGTCCAGAAAGACGAAGAAAGGTTCAGAAAGAAGCAAGAGATGTGCACAAAGAACCAACAGAGGAGCAGAAAGAGGCCTTGTTGCAAAGTCATCCTATGCCCCCAACGTTTTGCTGATGGGTACTGGTGGTAACTGACTCTGACTAACCAGGCCCGGAGCCAGTGCTATGCTGAAAGACACTTAAGTTAGAATACAGTGAAAACACCTACATACACTAGGGTACACTATGCGTTGGGGTACCCATGTGATTGGCATGACCTCCCCTGTATGGCCCTAGTATATAATAGGGCAGGGGGATTAAAACTACCTCTAACTAAGAGGTACAGAAGGAGGCAAGAGAAGTGCAGAAAGATGCAACAGAGGTGCCGAAAGAGGCAAGAGAGGTGCAGAAAAAAGCAAGTGAAGTGCAGAAAGAGGCAAGTGATGTGCAGAAAGTAGCAAGAGCAGTGCAGAAAGAACCAACAGAGTGTAAAAAGAGGCAAAAGGGGTGCAGAAAGGGGTAGGAGAGGTGCACAAAGAGGCAAGAGAGGTTCAGAAAGAGGCAGGAGGGGTGCAGAAAGAAGGAAGAGAGGTGCAGAAAGAGGCAAGAGAATTGCTGAAAGAAGCAACAGAGGTGTAGAAAGAAGCAAGAGAAATGCAGAAAGAGGCAAGTAAGGTGCAGAAAGAAGCAAGAGCAGTGCAGAAAGAACCAACAGAGGTGCAGAAAGAGGGAAGAGGGGTGGAGAGAGAGGCAAGAGGGGTGCAGAAAAGGGTAGGAGTGGTGCACAAAGAGGCAAGAGAGGTACAGAAAGAGGCAGGAGGGGTGCAGAAAGAAGGAAGAGAAGTGCAGAAAGAAGTAACAGAGGTGCTGAAAGAGGCGCAAAGGGTGCGGAAAGAGCAAGAGTAGTGCAGAAAGAGGCAACAGAGGTACAGAAAGAGGTAAGAGAGGTGCAGAAACAGGCAGGAAAGATGCAGAAAGAGGGAACAGGGGTGCAGATAGAGGCAAGAGAGGTGCAGAAAGAGAAAAGAGGGGTGCAGAAAGAGGCAAGAGACCTGCAGAAAAAACCAACAGAGGTGCTGAAAGAGGCAAGTGAGGTGCAGAAAGAAGCAAGAGAAGTGCAGAAAGAGGCAATGTAAGTTCAGAAAGAAGCAGCAGAGGAGCAGAAAGAGGCAAAAGGGGTGCAGAAAGAGGCAAGAAAAGTACAGAAAGAGGCAACAGAGTTACAGAAAGAGGCAAGAGAGATGCAGAAACAGGCATGAAAGGTGCAGAAAGAGGGAACAGGGGTGCAGAAAGAAGCAAGAGAGGTGCAGAAAGAGAAAAGAGGGGTGCAGAAAGAGGCAAGAGACCTGCAGAAAAAAGTAACAGAGGTGCTGAAAGAGGCAAGTGAGGTGCAGAAAGAGGCAAGAGATCTGTAGAAAAAAGCAACAGATGTGCAGAAGGAGGCCCGAGGAGTGCAGAAAGAAGGAAGAGAAGTGCAGAAAGAAGCAACAGAGGTGCTGAAAGAGGCACAAAAGGGTGCAGAAAGAGTCAAGAGAAGTGCAGAAAGAAGCAACAGAGGAAAAAAAAGAGGCAAGAGTGGTGCAGAAAGAGGGAAGAGAGGTGTAGAAAGAGGCTAGAGAGTTGCACAAAGAGGGAAGACGGGTGCAGAAACAAGCAACAGAGGTGTAGAAAGAAGCAAGAAAAGTGCAGAAAGAGGCAAGTGAGATGCAGAAACAGGCAAGAAAGGTACAGAAAGAGGGAAGACGAGTGCAGAAGGAGACAACAGGGTTGCAGAAAGAAGCAAGACAGATGCAGAAAGAAGCATACAAAGTGAAGAATGAAGCAACAGGGGTGCAGAAAGAGGCAAGAGAAGTGCAGAAAGAGGCAAAAGAGGTACATAAAGAGACAACAGGGGTGTAGAAAGAAGCAAGAAAAGTGCAGAAAGAGGCAAGTGAGATGCAGAAACAGGCAGGAAAGGTACAGAAAGAGGGAAGACGAGTGCAGAAAGAGACAACAGGGATGCAGAAAGAAGCAAATGAGGTGCAGAAAGAGGCAACAGACGTGCAGAAAGAGGGAAGAGAGGTGCAGAAAAAGGCAAGAAAAGGGCAGAAAGAGGCAATAGAGGTACATAGGAGACAACAGGGGAACAGAAAGAAGCAAGACTGGTGCAGAAAGAAGCATGGAAAGTGCAGAATGAAGCAACAGGGGTGCAGAAAGAGGCAAGAGAAGTGTAGAAAGGAGCAAGTGAGGTGCAGAAAGAGACAACAGAGGTGCAAAAAGAGGCAAGAGAGGAGCAGAAACAGGCAAGAGAAGTGCACAAACAGGCAGGAGAATTGCTGAAAGAAGCAACAGAGGTGTAGAAAGAACCAAGAAAAGTGCAGAAAGAGGCAAGTGAGATGCAAAAACAGGCAGGAAAGGTACAGAAAAAGGGAAGACGAGTGCAGAAAGAGTCAACAGGGGTGCAGAAATAAGCAAATGAGGTGCAGAAAGAGGCAACAGACGTGCAGAAAAAGGGAAGAGAACTGCAGAAAAAGGCAAGAAAAGTGCAGAAAGAGGCAAAAGAGGTACATAAAGAGACATGGGGTGCAGAAAGAAGCAAGACAGGTGCAGAAAGAAGCATGGAAAGTGCAGAATGAAGCAACAGGGGTTCAGAAAGAGGCAAAAGAAGTGTAGAAAAGAGCAAGTGAGGTGCAGAAAGGGCCAACAGAGGTGCAGAAAGGAGCAAGTGAGGTGCAGAAAGAGCTAACAGAGGTGCAAAAAGAGGCAAGAGAGGTGCAGAAACAGGCAAAGAAGTGCACAAAGAGGCAAGTGAGATGCAAAAACAGGCAGGAAAGGTACAAAAAAAGGGAAGGCGAGTGCAGAAAGAGACAACAGGGGTGCAGAAAGAAGCAAATGAGGTGCAGAAAGAGGCAACAGACGTGCAGAAAGAGGGAAGAGAACTGCAGAAAAAGGCAAGAATAGTGCAGTAAGAGGCAAAAGAGGTACATCAAGAGACAACAGGGGTGCAGAAAGAAGCAAGACAGGTGTAGAAAGAAGCATGGAAAGTGCAGAATGAAGCAACAGGGGTGCAGAAAGAGGCAAGAGAAGTGTAGAAAGGAGCAAGTGAGGAGCAGAAAGAGCCAACAGAGGTGCAAAAAGAGGCAAGAGAGGTGCAGAAACAGGCAAGAGAAGTGCACAAAGAGACAAGAGAATTGCTGAAAGAAGTAACAGAGGTGTAGAAAGAAGCAAGAAAAGTGCAGAAAGAGGCAAGTGAGATGCAAAAACAGGCAGGAAAGGTACAGAAAGAGGGAAGACGAGTACAGAAAGAGACAACAGGGGTGCAGAAGGAAGCAAATGAGGTGCAGAAAGAGGCAACAGACGTGCAGAAAGAGGGAAGAGAGGTGCAGAAAAAGGCAATAAAAGTACAGTAAGAGGCAAAAGAGGTACATAAAGAGACAACAGGGGTGCAGAAAGAAGCAAGACAGGTGCAGAAAGAAACATGGAAAGTGCAGAATGAAGCAACAGGGGTGCAGAAAGAGGCAAAAGAAGTGTAGAAAAGAGCAAGTGAGGTGAAGAAAGGGCCAACAGAGGTGCAGAAAGGAGCAAGTGAGGTGCAGAAAGAGCCAACAGAGGTTCAAAAAGAGGCAAGAGGGGTGCAGAAACAGGCAAGAGAAGTGCACAAAGAGGCAAGAGAATTGCTGAAAGAAGTAACAGAGGTGTAGAAAGAAGCAAGAAAAGTGCAGAAAGAGGCAAGTGAGATGCAAAAACAGGCAGGAAAGGTACAGAAAGAGGGAAGAAGAGTACAGAAAGAGACAACAGGGGAGCAGAAGGAAGCAAATGAGGTGCAGAAAGAGGCAACAGACGTGCAGAAAGAGGGAAGAGAGGTGCAGAAAAAGGCAATAAAAGTGCAGTAAGAGTCAAAAGAGGTACATAAAGAGACAACAGGGGTGCAGAAAGAAGCAAGACAGGTGCAGAAAGAAACATGGAAAGTGCAGAATGAAGCAACAGGGGTGCAGAAAGAGGCAAGAGAAGTATAGAATGGAGCAAGTGAGGTGCAGAAAGAGCCAACAGAGGTGCAAAAAGAGGCAAGAGAGGTGCAGAAAGCGGCAACAGACGTGCAGAAAGAGGGAAGAGAACTGCAGAAAAAGACAAGAAAAGTGCAGAAAGAGGCAAGTGAGAGGTACATAAAGAGACAACAGGGGTGCAGAAAAAAGCAAGACAGGTGCAGAAAGACGCATGGAAAGTCCAGAATGAAGCAACAGGGGTGTAGAAAGAGGCAAGAGAAGTGTAGAAAGGAGCAAGTGAGGTATAGAAAGAGCCAACAGAGGTGCAAAAAGAGGCAAGAGAGGTGCAGAAACAGGCAACAGAAGTGCACAAAGAGGCAAGAGAATTGCTGAAAGAAGCAACAGAGGTGTAGAAAGAAGCAAGAAAAGTGCAGAAAGAGGCAAGTGAGATGCAAAAACAGGCAGGAAAGGTACAGAAAGAGGGAAGATGAGTGCAGAAAGAGACAACAGGGGTGCAGAAAGAAGCAAATGAGGTGCAGAAAGAGGCAAAAGGGGTGCAGAAAGAGGCAAGAAAAGTACAGAAAGAGGCAACAGAGTTACAGAAAGAGGCAAGAGAGATGCAGAAACAGGCATGAAAGGTGCAGAAAGAGGGAACAGGGGTGCAGAAAGAAGCAAGAGAGGTGCAGAAAGAGAAAAGAGGGGTGCAGAAAGAGGCAAGAGACCTGCAGAAAAAAGTAACAGAGGTGCTGAAAGAGGCAAGTGAGGTGCAGAAAGAGGCAAGAGATCTGTAGAAAAAAGCAACAGATGTGCAGAAGGAGGCCCGAGGAGTGCAGAAAGAAGGAAGAGAAGTGCAGAAAGAAGCAACAGAGGTGCTGAAAGAGGCACAAAGGGTGCAGAAAGAGTCAAGAGAAGTGCAGAAAGAAGCAACAGAGGAAAAAAAAGAGGCAAGAGTGGTGCAGAAAGAGGGAAGAGAGGTGTAGAAAGAGGCTAGAGAGGTGCACAAAGAGGGAAGACGGGTGCAGAAACAAGCAACAGAGGTGTAGAAAGAAGCAAGAAAAGTGCAGAAAGAGGCAAGTGAGATGCAGAAACAGGCAAGAAAGGTACAGAAAGAGGGAAGACGAGTGCAGAAGGAGACAACAGGGCTGCAGAAAGAAGCAAGACAGATGCAGAAAGAAGCATACAAAGTGAAGAATGAAGCAACAGGGGTGCAGAAAGAGGCAAGAGAAGTGCAGAAAGAGGCAAAAGAGGTACATAAAGAGACAACAGGGGTGTAGAAAGAAGCAAGAAAAGTGCAGAAAGAGGCAAGTGAGATGCAGAAACAGGCAGGAAAGGTACAGAAAGAGGGAAGACGAGTGCAGAAAGAGACAACAGGGATGCAGAAAGAAGCAAATGAGGTGCAGAAAGAGGCAACAGACGTGCAGAAAGAGGGAAGAGAGGTGCAGAAAAAGGCAAGAAAAGGGCAGAAAGAGGCAAAAGAGGTACATAGGAGACAACAGGGGAACAGAAAGAAGCAAGACCGGTGCAGAAAGAAGCATGGAAAGTGCAGAATGAAGCAACAGGGGTGCAGAAAGAGGCAAGAGAAGTGTAGAAAGGAGCAAGTGAGGTGCAGAAAGAGACAACAGAGGTGCAAAAAGAGGCAAGCGAGAGGAGCAGAAACAGGCAAGAGAAGTGCACAAACAGGCAAGAGAATTGCTGAAAGAAGCAACAGAGGTGTAGAAAGAACCAAGAAAAGTGCAGAAAGAGGCAAGTGAGATGCAAAAACAGGCAGGAAAGGTACAGAAAAAGGGAAGACGAGTGCAGAAAGAGTCAACAGGGGTGCAGAAATAAGCAAATGAGGTGCAGAAAGAGGCAACAGACGTGCAGAAAAAGGGAAGAGAACTGCAGAAAAAGGCAAGAAAAGTGCAGAACGAGGCAAAAGAGGTACATAAAGAGACATGGGGTGCAGAAAGAAGCAAGACAGGTGCAGAAAGAAGCATGGAAAGTGCAGAATGAAGCAACAGGGGTGCAGAAAGAGGCAAAAGAAGTGTAGAAAGGAGCAAGTGAGGTGCAGAAAGGGCCAACAGAGGTGCAGAAAGGAGCAAGTGAGGTGCAGAAAGAGCCAACAGAGGTGCAAAAAGAGGCAAGAGAGGTGCAGAAACAGGCAGAGAAGTGCACAAAGAGGCAAGTGAGATGCAAAAACAGGCAGGAAAGGTACAAAAAAAGGGAAGGCGAGTGCAGAAAGAGACAACAGGGGTGCAGAAAGAAGCAAATGAGGTGCAGAAAGAGGCAACAGACGTGCAGAAAGAGGGAAGAGAACTGCAGAAAAAGGCAAGAATAGTGCAGAAAGAGGCAAAAGAGGTACATAAAGAGACAACAGGGGTGCAGAAAGAAGCAAGACAGGTGTAGAAAGAAGCATGGAAAGTGAAGAATGAAGCAACAGGGGTGCAGAAAGAGGCAAGAGAAGTGTAGAAAGGAGCAAGTGAGGAGCAGAAAGAGCCAACAGAGGTGCAAAAAGAGGCAAGAGAGGTGCAGAAACAGGCAAGAGAAGTGCACAAAGAGGCAAGAGAATTGCTGAAAGAAGTAACAGAGGTGTAGAAAGAAGCAAGAAAAGTGCAGAAAGAGGCAAGTGAGATGCAAAAACAGGCAGGAAAGGTACAGAAAGAGACAACAGGGGTGCAGAAGGAAGCAAATGAGGTGCAGAAAGAGGCAACAGACGTGCAGAAAGAGGGAAGAGAGGTGCAGAAAAAGGCAATAAAAGTACAGTAAGAGGCAAAAGAGGTACATAAAGAGACAACAGGGGTGCAGAAAGAAGCAAGACAGGTGCAGAAAGAAACATGGAAAGTGCAGAATGAAGCAACTGGGGTGCAGAAAGAGGCAAGAGAAGTGTAGAAAGGAACAAGTGAGGTGCAGAAAGAGCCAACAGAGGTGCAAAAAGAAGCAAGAGAGGTGCAGAATCAGGCAAGAGAAGTGCACAAAGAGGCAAGAGAATTGCTGAAAGAAGTAACAGAGGTGTAGAAAGAAGCAAGAAAAGGGCAGAAAGAGGCAAGTGAGATGCAAAAACAGGCAGGAAAGGTACAGAAAGAGGGAAGAAGAGTACAGAAAGAGACAACAGGGGAGCAGAAGGAAGCAAATGAGGTGCAGAAAGAGGCAACAGACGTGCAGAAAGAGGGAAGAGCGGTGCAGAAAAAGGTAATAAAAGTGCAGTAAGAGTCAAAAGAGGTACATAAAGAGACAACAGGGGTGCAGAAAGAAGCAAGACAGGTGCAGAAAGAAACATGGAAAGTGCAGAATGAAGCAACAGGGGTGCAGAAAGAGGCAAGAGAAGTATAGAATGGAGCAAGTGAGGTGCAGAAAGAGCCAACAGAGGTGCAAAAAGAGGCAAGAGAGGTGCAGAAAGCGGCAACAGACGTGCAGAAAGAGGGAAGAGAACTGCAGAAAAAGACAAGAAAAGTGCAGAAAGAGGCAAGTGAGAGGTACATAAAGAGACAACAGGGGTGCAGAAAAAAGCAAGACAGGTGCAGAAAGACGCATGGAAAGTGCAGAATGAAGCAACAGGGGTGTAGAAAGAGGCAAGAGAAGTGTAGAAAGGAGCAAGTGAGGTATAGAAAGAGCCAACAGAGGTGCAAAAAGAGGCAAGAGAGGTGCAGAAACAGGCAACAGAAGTGCACAAAGAGGCAAGAGAATTGCTGAAAGAAGCAACAGAGGTGTAGAAAGAAGCAAGAAAAGTGCAGAAAGAGGCAAGTGAGATGCAAAAACAGGCAGGAAAGGTACAGAAAGAGGGAAGATGAGTGCAGAAAGAGACAACAGGGGTGCAGAAAGAAGCAAATGAGGTGCAGAAAGAGGCAACAGATGTGCAGAAAGAGGGAAGAGAGGTGAATAAAAAGGCAAGAAAAAGGCAGAAAGAGGCAAAAGAGGTACATAGGAGACAACAGGGGTGCAGAAAGAAGCAAGACCGGTGCAGAAAGAAGCATGGAAAGTACAGAATGAAGCAACAGGGGTGCAGAAAGAGGCAAGAAAAGTGTAGAAAGGAGCAAGTGAGGTGCAGAAAGAGACAACAGAGGTGCAAAAAGAGGCAAGAGAGGTGCAGAAACAGGCAAGAGAAGTGCACAAACAGGCAAGAGAATTGCTGAAAGAAGCAACAGAGGTGTAGAAAGAACCAAGAAAAGTGCAGAAAGAGGCAAGTGAGATGCAAAAACAGGCAGGAAAGGTACAGAAAAAGGGAAGACGAGTGCAGAAAGAGTCAACAGGGGTGCAGAAAGAAGCAAATGAGGTGCAGAAAGAGGCAACAGACGTGCAGAAAGAGGGAAGAGAACTGCAGAAAAAGGCAAGAAAAGTGCAGAAAGAGGCAAAAGAGGTACATAAACAGACATGGGGTGTAGAAAGAAGCAAGACAGGTGCAGAAAGAAGCATGGAAAGTGCAGAATGAAGCACCAGGGGTGCAGAAAGAGGCAAAAGAAGTGTAGAAAGGAGCACGTGAGGTGCAGAAAGAATCAACAGAGGTGCAAAAAGAGGCAAGAGAGGTGCAGAAACAGGCAAGAGAAGTGCACAAAGAGGCAAGAGAATTGCTGAAAGAAGTAACAGAGGTGTAGAAAGAAGCAAGAAAAGTGCAGAAAGAGGCAAGTGAGATGCAAAACAGGCAGGAAAGGTACAGTAAAAGGGAAGACGAGTGCAGAAAGAGACAACAGGGGTGCAGAAAGAAGCAAATGAGGTGCAGAAAGAGGCAAGAGACGTGCAGAAAGAGGGAAGAGAACTGCAGAAAAAGGCAAGGAAAGTGCAGAAAGAGGAAAAAGAGGTACATAACGAGACAACAGGGGTGCAGAAAAAAGCAAGACGGGTGCAGAAAGAAGCATGGAAAGTGCAGAATGAAGCAACAGGGGTGCAGAGAGAGGAAAGAGAAGTGCAGAAAGGAGCAAGTGAGGTGCAGAAAGAGCCAACAGAGGTGCAAAAAGAGGCAAGAGAGGTGCAGAAACAGGCAAGAGAAGTGCACAAAGAGGCAAGAGAATTGCTGAAAGAAGCAACAGAGGTGTAGAAAGAAGCAAGAAAAGTGCAGAAAGAGGCAAGTGAGATGCAAAAACAGGCAGGAAAGGTACAGAGAGAGGGAAGACGAGTGCAGAAAGAGACAACAGGGGTGCAGAAAGAAGCAAATGAGGTGCAGAAAGAGGCAACAGACGTGCAGAAAGAGGGAAGAAAACTGCAGAAAAAGGCAAGAAAAGTGCAGTAAGAGGCAAAAGAGGTATATAAAGAGACAACAGGGGTGCAGAAAGAAGCAAGACAGGTGCAGAAAGAAACATGGAAAGTGTAGAATGAAGCAACAGGGGTGCAGAAAGAGGCAAGGGAAGTGTAGAAAGAAGCAAGTGAGGTGCTGAAAGAGCCAACAGAGGTGCAAAAAGAAGCAAGAGAGGTGCAGAAACAGGCAAGAGAAGTGCACAAAGAGGCAAGAGAATTGCTGAAAGAAGTAACAGAGGTGTAGAAAGAAGCAAGAAAAGTGCAGAAAGAGGCAAGTGAGATGCAAAACAGGCAGGAAAGGTACAGTAAAAGGGAAGACGAGTGCAGAAAGAGACAACAGGGGTGCAGAAAGAAGCAAATGAGGTGCAGAAAGAGGCAACAGACGTGCAGAAAGAGGGAAGAGAACTGCAGAAAAAGGCAAGAAAAGTGCAGAAAGAGGCAAAAGAGGTACATAACGAGACAACAGGGGTGCAGAAAAAAGTAAGACAGGTGCAGAAAGAAGCATGGAAAGTGCAGAATGAAGCAACAGGGGTGCAGAGAGAGGCAAGAGAAGTGCAGAAAGGAGCAAGTGAGGTGCAGAAAGAGCCAACAGAGGTACAAAAAGAGGCAAGAGAGGTGCAGAAACAGGCAAGAGAAGTGCACAAGGAGGCAAGAGAATTGCTGAAAGAAGCAACAGAGGTGTAGAAAGAAGCAAGAAAAGTGCAGAAAGAGGCAAGTGAGATGCAAAAACAGGCAGGAAAGGTACAGAGAGAGGGAAGACGAGTGCAGAAAGAGACAACAGGGGTGCAGAAAGAAGCAAATGAGGTGCAGAAAGAGGCAACAGACGTGCAGAAAGAGGGAAGAAAACTGCAGAAAAAGGCAAGAAAAGTGCAGTAAGAGGCAAAAGAGGTGCATAAAGAGACAACAGGGGTGCAGAAAGAAGCAAGACAGGTGCAGAAAGAAACATGGAAAGTGCAGAATGAAGCAACAGGGTTGCAGAAAGAGGTAAGAGAAGTGTAGAAAGGAGCAAGTGAGGTGCAGAAAGAGCCAACAGAGGTTCAAAAAGAGTCAAGAGAGGTGCAGAAACAGGCAAGAGAAGTGCACAAAGAGGCAAGAGAATTGCTGAAAGAAGTAACAGAGGTGTAGAAAGAAGCAAGAAAAGTGCAGAAAGAGGCAAGTGAGATGCAAAAACAGGCAGGAAAGGTACAGAAAGAGGGAAGACGAGTACAGAAAGAGACAACAGGGGAGCAGAAGGAAGCAAATGAGGTGCAGAAAGAGGCAACAGACGTGCAGAAAGAGGGAAGAGAGGTGCAGAAAAAGGCAATAAAAGTGCAGTAAGAGGCAAAAGAGGTACATAAAGAGACAACAGGGGTGCAGAAAGAAGCAAGACAGGTGCAGAAAGAAGCATGGAAAGTGCAGAATGAAGCAACAGGGGTGCAGAAAGAGGCAAGAGAAGTGTAGAAAGGAGCAAGTGAGTGTAGGAGAGTAGGATCTGCTTCACATGGGTACCCCCACTTTTTGCTGATGCTTCACTGTTTTTCGACCTTAGTCTGGCTGGGGCCCTGCTAATCAGAACCCCAGCCTAGCTGCTTCCTCTCTAAAATGGTTTCCATGTGCCCTAGGCACATCTCTGATTGGAATCTGGAGTGCCCTTGTAAGTCCCTAGTATATGGTATACTATGTACCCAGGGCATAGGTACCTCAGAGGCCTGCCAGGAGCTGAAGCATGTATTGTGCCACCCCTGGAAGGCCAGCCAAAAGGACACCACAGGTCTGCTACTGCAGCCTGGGTAAGGTGGTGCATGCACCCCTTACTGTGATATAGGCTACCTATATCACTACATACATACACACATATAAACCTATAAGTCACTCCTATGGCAGGCCTTATCAATCCTGAAGGCAGAGTGCGTGGTTCCTATGTGAGAGGGTGCCCCTGCATGAGCTGGGCTCCTCTGCAGCGTTCGGAGACCCTTCTCTGATGCTGTTTGTAGTGCAGCCCGACCATATACTCCTAAGCGCATTATAACCTTGCGTTAAATGCTAACTTTGGGATGGCTGCACGGAAACATGTCGTGTTTGGTGTCAAACATCTTGGAATACTACCCCCCCGCCAGTTCTGGCAGTGGGGGTAGCATTCCACCCTTCTAGAGGGAGAGACATGTACACACCGGTATACCCGGTACTGACTTTCCAAAGCCCTGGCATCACAAAATGGATGCCGCTGCCACAGACACGAGTCTGACCTCCTGCTGCTGACCGAAACTCCGGCAGGGGAGGCCTGGACAATAGGTTTCCTGTCCCAGGGAGGTGTAACCACCTCCCCAGACAGGATAGTGTGTATTGGGGCTGGGCGGAAGCACTCTCTGGTGCTTTGAAGTCCTGCACTGGGGGCACATTTGGTGTCCCTGTGCATACCCCAGTTCAAACCGGCTCAGGGGCTTCCAGCCCCTGCTCTGGCGCAAAACTGGACAAAGGGAAAGGGGTGTAACCGCCCCTCTGCCCTGACCCTCCCATAGATGGGTCCCCAGACTATGTCCAACCCCCTATCTTAGTATAAGTATGGGACCCCAGTCCTTAGGACTTTAGATTAACCTGGACGAAACTCTGACACAGAATCCTGGACCTTCGACTCTCTACTTCAAGATTAGAGGACTGAAGAATCTCCCTTGGGGTCAAGGAGTGACTCCCCTGCTTGGCAGGCACCAAAGAAGCAATTGTCCGGTCTGCATCTCTGAAGCTCCCGCCGGACACCGAAGTCTTTGCATCACCAGAGATGGATTTCCAGACTTCTCCGAGGCTGCCCTGAGTCCCCAGCAAAGCTGAGGCCCGTAGCTGTCGTGGGTAACGTGGAACCGTGACCCCTGGACACCCATCGCATTTGCAAGTGCATCCTCTTCTGGGTTACCCACGAAGTTGTGCTTTGGGCTCCGAGTAGCCCCAGCCTCCAGCACCGACTGCACCGAAGATCACTGGCCTCCACTCCACGAGTGTCCTGTGAGCCAGCTCCACGTGCGTCGACTCGAGGCTCCTTCGCGGTTGCTAGTCCGTTGACTAGTAGGCCCGCCCGAAGGCCAATGTTCTTTTGCTTGGACTCCCTGGTTGCTCCAGGCGGGCCCTGATTTACCCTTGCTGGGTGAGTCCCACAGACCTTGCTGGTCTGCACCATCGACCTTCTTCCATTTCCACGAGACTTGCCGTTGCCAAGGCTTGTTGGGTCCAATCCGGTCGCCGACACCCCTGCAATCGACAGACATCGTGGGACAGCATGAATCCAGCTCCTGGTCATCGTCGACGCCTCCTGGACCTCGTGGCTGAAGAGTCAAGACAACCATCAACCTACTTGAAGCACTGACATCGGTGGGCATCTGCTCATCGCCCTCCTGGTCACTGGCTAGTGACCCAGACTCTGTCCCCTCTGCTTTCAGGTTCTTCAGATCTTCGATCCACCTTTGGATCCACCCGAACACTTTCGACTTGGCCGCCAGCAGCACTTTGCAGCAGATCGCCATTGAAAACGACGACGAAACCCGACCCCGAAAGACACCTATGCACCCGGCTCCCCTGGGTGAGGTAACTCGAGTACTCCGGTGCTCCTGTGGGTATTGACACTAGAACAGCCTAGTTCTCAAAGGGTTTGCTCCAAGTCCTCCTCTAAGTGTCCCTTTTCTTTAAAATTCCAACCGCGACTTTCCCCATAGAAGTCAACGGCGATTCGCGGCTGTGTTCTTACACTGCACGCGTCCCCGTGGGTCCCCTGTGTCACTACCTTGGGTGGTTCCTTGTGGCCCAAGCACTTCTACAGGCTCTAGGCCCTGTGTCTAGCTCAGTCGTGGTTCTTATACCACTTTATTGGTATATGGTTTGGTACGCCCCTAGGGCTCAAACGTGTATTTGTGCTATTACTGTAGATAACTAACTTATAACTTATGTACTTCGAACTCTAGCCTCATAAAGAGACTAGAGGGGTGTGTTTAGCAATAAATACATATATTTTGAATATATACCTGGTGTGGTCCTCTTTCATTTGGTCACTCAAGAGATTATAGAGTGGTAAAACAAGCTGCTTTACATTCCTTCAAGACTTAGCCTGAAGGCTGCTCTCCATAGCTACCACTAGGATAGCTTTCAATAAAGGTTGTCTTTAACCTATCTCCAATAAGGGGTTGTTTGGACTGGTGCAAGGTGCCCACTATAATTAGTGGACAGCATATGCCAGGCCAACTTCTCACATTGGTGTGCAGCGGTTGGGATTCCAGCTTGCTATTGTTTTACCAGATAATCTCAATTGAATTGATCAACTGAAAACCACTAAGGGTACCTAAGGTACATATAAATCAAGCTTAGTATACAGTAAGTTCTACTGAACTTAGAGTTGTGTGTTAAGGGATAGCACACCCTTTCTACAACTCAAGAGAGTTTAGTAGGCCACACTAGAGTAGGTAGTACATACACCACACCTCACTAGTAATGTCTTCAAAGCCAGGACCCAGTGAGTCCTTGCCAGAAGCCAGTGGGCTTCTTCCCTCCAAGTATGATAAACTCCCATTCTTGGAACTGAGAGCATTATGCAATACTAGGAAACTGAAGGCAGGCAAAAGTGCCAGCACCCAACACCTCAGGGAGGTGTTACTGGCTGATGATCTCAGCAGGCCCCTAGGGTCTGAAGGGGTAGGCAGAGAGGGTGGGGCAGAAGATGAGGAAGGGGTCAGGGGTGAAGAAACCCAGGCCCCCCTCTGAAACTGGCCAGGAAGGTGAAAATGACCTTGACCTGGAGAACGCAATTCCTCCTGTGGAGGAGGAGGAGGATCAGAATGACCTCCCCTTTGTCCCCCCAGGAAGAATTGTGAGTGTGCCCAGAAGGTCTAGATCTCCGTCTCAGGAGTCTAACCACTCTGACACCTCAATAGGGACCTCTGTCTCCTCTCATAGGAGAGAATCCTCTCATGACAGGAGAAAGAGACTGATTGAGTATGAGCAAGCCCAGCTTGAACTCAGAAAACAGCAGTTGCTATAGACAGGGAGTCCCTAGATCTCTACAAAGAGAGAAAAAGATGGGACTAGAGTCCCATGGTGGCAGCAATTTCCCCAGAGATAGGGAAAGGTCTTATGACCATAGAAACCTGAGCAAGATTGTCCCTCCCTACCAGAGTGGGGATGACATCCACAAATGGATAACTGCACTGGAGAGGGCCTGTAAAGTACAGAGGGTCCCTCAGGAGCAGTGGGCAGCAATCTTGTGGCTCTCCTTTGCAGACAAAGGTAGAGATAAGCTCCTCACTGTTAAAGAGGAGGATGCTGATAAATACACAGTCTTAAAGAGTGCTCTGATTGATGGGTTTGGCCTAACCACTGAACAATACAGGTTAAAGTTCAGAGATACCCAAAAGGCACAGACTCAAGACTGGGTGGACTTTGTTGATTGTTCTGCCAAGGCTCTGGAAGGTTGGTTATTGGGCAGTAAGGTATGTGACTTCACAGGATTGTCCAATCTTATCATGAGGGAGCAGATCCTTAATAATTGTCAAAAATAGCTGTTGCATCAGCACCTGGTGGACTCTGATCTGACCTCTCCCCAAGAATTGGGAAAGAAGGCAGCCAAATGGGTCAGAACCAGGGTGAGGCAGAAGGTACAGAACCAAGGTGGTGACCCTAAGAAGCAAGATTCGAAAAACTCTGATAAGGGTGGGGAGAAGGGTAAAGACCAAAAGTCTTCACAAGGCCCCCAAAAATCGTCTTCAGGTGGGGATTCACAGTCTAACAAGGGAAGAGGCCAAAAGAAATCATGGTTCAAGGTCTGTAAGCAAAAGACCCACTGGACCAGTGATTGCACCAAGTCCAAAGACTCTACTCGAGCCCCCACCAATGCCCCTAAGGCACCTGCTCCCCCTAGTGCAGTTACAATTGGTGGAGGGACTACAAGAGCCAAGGGTTTAGTAGGGTTGACCCTGGGTAAGGAGATGAGCTCTGACCTAGTCAGAGAACTCACTCAGGCTGTCCTAGTCTGTGATGGAGGCATGGATGTGACCTCCTCTGTGAGTCCCAGTAATCTGGGCAAGTACAGGCAACAGCCCTTAATCAATGGAAAAGAGGCTTTGGCATTTAGGGACACAGGGGCAAGTGTCACCATGGTGACACAAGACCTTGTGAATCCTGGGCAGATTATACTTGGTGAAATGTACCAAGTGACCAATGCTAGCAACGTCAGAACAGACCATACTCTGGCAGTTGTTAACTTCTCCTGGGGAGGGGTAACTGGCCTTAAGAAGGTTGTGGTAAGTGCAGACCTACCCGTTGAATGCTTGCTTGGCAATGATTTAGAAACTTCAGCTTGGGCAGAAGTGGAGCTCAGGACCCATGCAGAAATGCTGGGCATCCCTGCAGATGTGTTTGCTGTGACCAGGTCACAAGCCAATATGTCTAACACTGAACAGGCCTTGGATTCTGGAATAATGGACCAAGTGCCCTCCAAGAAGAGGAGTAGTAGGGTAAAGGCAGTGCCTTCCCCCTTGGCTCAGAAGGAAGATCAGTCTCTTGAGGGGGATGATCTCAGTCCTGAGGAAGGAACTGTCCCAGAGGAGCTTGAACCTGACCAGGTTGAGTTCTTGTGGACAGGGTGCCCTTCCAGGGCAGATCTGAGCCAGGAGCAGCAGAGCTGCCCTCTCTTGAACCCCTCAGACAGCAAGCTGCTGCTGAGGCTGCTGGGAAAGCTAGTGGTCACCATACTGTGTATTGGGATGATGGACTCTTGTACTCAGAGTGTAGAGACCCCAAGCCTGGTGCCACCAGGAGGTTGGTTATACCTCTGAAGTTCAGGGGCTTCCTATTGACCCTAGCCCATGACATTCCCTTAGCAGGTCACCTGGGCCAGAACAAGACTTGGGACAGAATTGTCCCTCACTTTCACTGGCCCCACATGTCTGAAGACACCAAGGAGTTTTGTCGCTCCTGTGTAACCTGCCAGGCCAGTGGCAAGGCAGGTGGCACTACAAAGGCCCCCTGATACCACTACCTGTGGTGGGGGTTCCCTTTGAAAGGGTGGGGATTGACATTGTTGGTCCCATGGATCCCCAAACAGCATCTGGGCACAGGTTTATCCTGGTGGTAGTGGATCATGCCACCAGGTACCCAGAGGCTATTCCCCTTAGGACCACTACAGCACCTGTGGTGGCAAGAGCCCTCCTGGGAATTTTCTCAAGAGTGGGCTTCCCTAAGGAGGTTGTATCAGACAGGGGTGCTAACTTTATGTCTGGATACTTGAAAGCAATGTGGAAGGAGTGTGGGGTGACTTACAAGTTCACCACACCCTATCACCCACAATGCAATGGTTTAGTTGAGAGATTCAACAAAACCTTGAAGGGCATGATTAAAGGGCTCCCGAAAAGCTTAGGCGAAGATGGGACATACTCTTGCCCTGCCTTTTATTTGCATACAGGGAGGTGCCTCAAAAGGGGTTGGCTACAGCCCTTTTGAACTTTTGTTTGGTCACCCTGTCAGGGGTCCATTGTGCTTGGTGAAGGAAGGATGGGAGTTACCTCTCAAGCCCCCAAAGCAAGACATAGTGGACTATGTACTTGGTCTCCGCTCCAGGATGGCTGAGTACATGAAAAAGGCAACTAAAAACCTTGAGGCTAGCCAGGAACTTCAAAAAGCCTGGCATGACCAAAAGGCTGTACTGACTGTTTACCAGCCAGGACAGAAGGTGTGGGTGCTGGAGCCAGTGGCCCCAGCAGCTCTCCAAGACAAATGGAGTGGACAACATACCATTGTTGAACAGAAGGGTGAGGTTACCTATTTAGTCGACCTAGGGACACCCAGGAGTCCCCACAGGGTTCTCCATGTCAACAGGTTAAAACCATTTGTGGACAGGGCAGACATGGGCTTGCTCATGGCTACTGATGAGGGACAGGAGGAAGAGAGTGACCCACTCCCTGACCTGCTCTCACAGAACCCTGATGATGGGTCAGTGGATGGTGTAGCCTTGGCACGCAGCCTCACTGCCCAGCAGCAAACTGATTGCAGACAGGTGCTCAATCAGTTCAGGCACATATTCTCACTGACACCCAGTCAGACTACCTGGTGCACTCATGAAGTGGACACTGGGGACAGTCTGCCTATTAAAAATAAGATTTATAGGCAACCTGACCATGTCAGGGACTGTATCAGGACAGAAGTCCAGAAGATGTTGGATTTGGGAGTTATTGAACCCTCAGATAGCCCTTGAGCTAGTCCAGTGGTCCTTGTGCCAAAACCTCACACCAATGGTGGGAAAAGAGAGATGAGGTTTTGTGTGGACTACAGGGGTCTCAATGCAGTCACTAGGACTGATGCCCATCCAATACCAAGGGCAGATGAGCTAATAGACACTTTGGCCTCAGCCAAGTATCTAAGCACATTTGACCTGACAGCTGGCTACTGGCAGATCAGACTTGCTGATGATGCAAAGCCAAAAACAGCATTCTCAACCCCTAGTGGGCATTATCAATTTGTGGTGATGCCCTTTGGTCTGAAGAATGCACCTGCCACTTTTCAGAGGTTGGTGAATACAGTCATTACAGGTCTGGAAGCCTATAGTGCAGCATATCTAGATGATATTGCTGTCTTTAGCTCCACCTGGGAGGATCACCTGGTCCACCTCAGAAATGTTTTGCAGGCCCTGCAGAAAGCAGGCCTGACTATCAAGGCCACCAAGTGCCAGATAGGGCAGAGTCAGGTTGTGTACCTGGGCCACCTTGTGGGTGGAGGCCAGGTTCAACCACTGCAGAGCATGATCCAGACCATCATGGACTGGACTGCTCCAACTACCCAGACTCATGTGAGAGCCTTTTTAGGCCTGACTGGGTACTATAGGAGATTTGTCAAGGGGTATGGATCAATAGTGACACCCCTGAATGACTTAACTTCCAAGAAAATGCCCAAAAAGGTTCAGTGGACAGTTAGCTGTCAAAAGGCATTTGATGACCTAAAGCAGGCCATGTGCACTGCTCCCATTCTACAGAGTCCTGATTACTCCAAGAAGTTCATTGTCCAAACAGATGCATCGGAATTGGGGGTAGGGGCTGTACTGTCACAATTGAATGATGAAGGTCAGGATCAGCCAGTAGCTTTTATTAGCAGAAGGCTGACCCCTAGAGAGAAACGTTGGTCAGCCATTGAGAGGGAGGCCTTTGCTGTGGTCTGGGCTCTGAAGAAGTTGAGGCCATACTTGTTTGGTACTCACTTCCTTGTTCAAACCGACCATAATCCCCTCTTATGGCTAAAACAAATGAAGGGTGAAAACCCCAAACTGCTTAGGTGGTCCATTTCCCTACAGGGGATGGACTTCACAGTGGAACATAGACCTGGGAGTAACCATGCCAATGCAGATGTACTCTCTAGGTACTTCCACTTAGAACATGAAGACTTAACTGGGCAAGGTTAGTTTAATGTCCCTACGTTTGGGGGGTTGTGTAGGAGAGTAGGATCTGCTTCACATGGGTACCCCCACTTTTTGCTGATGCTTCACTATTTTTCGACCTTAGTCTGGCTGGGGCCCTGCTAATCAGAACCCCAGCCTAGCTGCTTCCTCTCTAAAATGGTTTCCATGTGCCCTAGGCACATCTCTGATTGGAATCTGGAGTGCCCTTGTAAGTCCCTAGTATATGGTATACTATGTACCCAGGGCATAGGTACCTCAGAGGCCTGCCAGGGGCTGAAGCATGTATTGTGCCACCCCTGGAAGGCCAGCCAAAGGACACCACAGGTCTGCTACTGCAGCCTGGGTAAGGTGGTGCATGCACCCCTTACTGTGATATAGGCTACCTATATCACTACTTACATACACACATATAAACCTATAAGTCACTCCTATGGCAGGCCTTATCAATCCTGAAGGCAGAGTGCGTGGTTCCTATGTGAGAGGGTGCCCCTACATGAGCTGGGCCCCTCTGCAGCGTTCGGAGACCCTTCTCTGATGCTGTTTGTAGTGCAACCCGACCATATACTCTTAAGCGCATTATAACCTCGCGTTAAATGCTAACTTTGGGATGGCTGCACGGAAACATGTCGTGTTTGGTGTCAAACATCTTGGAATACTACCCCCCACCAGTTCTGGCGGCGGGGTAGCATTCCACCCTTCTAGAGGAGAGACATGTACACACTGGTATACCCGGTACTGACTTTCCAAAGCCCTGGCATCACAAAATGGATGCCGCTGCCACAGACACGAGTCTGACCTCCTGCTGCTGACCAAAACTCCGGCAGGGGAGGCCTGGACAATAGGTTTCCTGTCCCAGGGAGGTGTAACCACCTCCCCAGACAGGATAGTGTGTATTGGGGCTGGGCGGGAGCACTCTCTGGTGGTTTGAAGTCCTGCACTGGGGGCACATTTGGTGTCCCTGTGCATACCCCAGTTCAAACCGGCTCAGGGGCTTCCATCCCCTGCTCTGGTGCGAAACTGGACAATGGGAAAGGGGTGTAACCGCCCCTCTGCCCTGACCCTCCCATAGGTGGGTCCCCAGAGTATGTCCAACCCCCTATCTTAGTATAAGTATGGGACCCCAGTCCTTAGGACTTTAGATTAACCTGGACGAAACTCTGACACAGAATCCTGGACCTTCGACACTCTACTTCAAGATTAGAGGACTGAAGAATCTCCCTTGGGGTCAAGGAGTGACTCCCCTGCTTGGCAGGCACCAAAGAAGCAATTGTCCGGTCTGCATCGCTGAACCTCCCGCCGGACGCCGAAGTCTTTGCATTACCAGAGGTGGATTTCCAGACTTCCACGAGGCTGCCCTGAGTCCACAGGAAAGCTGAGGCCCGTAGCTGTCGTGGGTAACGTGGAACCATGACCCCTGGACACCAATCACATTTGCAAGTGCATCCTCTTCTGGGTCACCCACGAAGTTGTGCTTTGGGCTCCTAGTAGCCCCAGCCTCCAGCACCGACTGCACCGAAGATCACTGGCCTCCACTCCACGAGTGTCCTGTGAGCCAGCTCCACGTGCGTCGACTCGAGGCTCTTTTGCGGTCGCTAGTCCGTTGGCTAGTAGGCCCGCCCGAAGGCCAATCTTTTTTTTCTTGTGCTCTCTAGTTGCTCCATGCGTGCCCTAACTTACCATCGCTGGGTGAGTCCCACAGACCTTGCTGGTCTGCACCATCGTCCTTCTTCCATTTCCACTAGACTTGCCGTTGCCAAGGCTTGTTGGGTCCAATCCGGTCGCCGATACCCCTGCAATCGACAGACGTCGTGGGACAGCTCGAATCCAGCTCCTGGTTGTCGTCGATGCCTCCTGGACCTCGTGGCTGAAGAGTCAAGACAACCGTCAACCTACCTGAAGCACTCGACATCGGTGGGCATCTGCTCATCGCCCTCCTGGTCACTGGCTAGTGACCCAGACTCTGTCCCCTCTGCTTTCAGGTTCTTCAGATCTTCGATCCACCTTTGGATCCACCCGAACACTTTCGACTTGGCCGCCAGCAGCACTTTGCAGCAGATCGCCATTGAAAACGACGACGAAACCCGACCCCGAAAGACACCTATGCACCCGGCTCCCTGGGTGAGGTAACTCCAGTACTCCGGTGCTCCCGTGGGTATTGACACTAGAACAGCCTAGTTCTCAAAGGGTTTGCTCCAAGTCCTCCTCTAAGTGTCCCTTTTCTTTAAAATTCCAACCGCGACTTTCCCCATAGAA